>JAOPFQ010000002.1:600000-1110000 GCA_030064505.1 Chouioia cunea | reverse complement strand
TCCACCAATGATAGCAGTTGCAAGCGACGATACAAGTGCGTCCAATGGAGGGAAAGTTTTCATATACGAATACGCAGAGAATTCAAGACGTTGGACAAAGACTGAAACCATATCCTCCGTAACCGATGCAGTTCACGATATAGCATTTGCACCAAATTTAGGAAGAAGCTATCACACACTAGCCATTGCTACAAAAGATGTACGAATTGTATCTTTAAAACCATTGCTGTAAGTTTTGTGTGTTTGAATCTATGGTAAATATTTGGCCAACGCCTGTTTAATCGTTGTTATTTTCTTCAGGGAATCTGCCCAAAATGGCTCATCGAGGTTTGAAATAACAACTATAGCACAATTCGATGATCATTACTGTACTGTGTGGCGTGTCTGTTGGAATATTATGGGTACAATACTAGCAAGTTCTGGGGATGACGGCTGTGTGAGATTATGGAAAGATAATTATATCAACAATTGGAAATGCGTGGCGGTGTTGAAGGGCGATGGAACGTCTGCCCAAGGAGCTGAAACTGTTATGTCAACGCCTCCAAATTCGAGCCATAATTTGGGAACTCACCAATCTCTCTCTACTACAAGGTACTACAAATTGGGCACAATCAGTCATCCAAATCAAGTGCCTTGGCACTAACACCTGTAGTTTCTCCTCTCAGAGTATTATTACCTAATGAAGTTTTGAGAAGCAATCATGATAAATACGTTTATAATACTTTTTCTGTACATAATTATAACATTTTGCATTGAATGCCTTTAATGGTTGTACATGCCTTTGATTTTGCGGTATACAAATTCACATAACTCCACGTACTTGACATTAAAAATTCCGTGTTGTAACATTCATAGGATTATAATAACATTAATCAGTAAAGTTTTTTTGTTTCTCTTTTTTTAATAAAACTTACATTTACATAAAAATTGTGTAAACTGCACACGACAAACGTTTAAGAAGGACGCTGAAAATTTTTTACTGTAAATTATTCTTGTGAATAAATATATTATATATTAATTCATAAAAGCTAAAAATCTTCATTATTTTTCCTATTCTTCCTGACACAGTTGCCAATCATGGGAAATCTCGATTTTTCATACGTGTACTTGTATTATTTATTTTCAGATCTCTAAATATTCCAATTATAAGTATGGAAACAAACGAGGCAATGCCAGCAAGCAAATGGCAAGCTCCAATAATCAAGGGGCGTTTCAGTAAATCAGTATGGTTAGGAAATTCAAACGAAGAATCTGCTGCGCTCTCTACTCCTATCTTAAATAAACCAAAATGCAAAAAATAACTAGCACGAGATACAACGGAACGCTAAGCTGTTTGTGATAATAATTTATTCTCAACTTATCGCATTAGTCGATAACGATTGCCGTGTTATTTCGTGCATTTTTTTCGCTTCAATCGAAATCTCTATTCCCAGTATTACCTTGACGGTTTTGTAACGTAACGAGTACTAATATGTATATCTTGATTTTTGCAAAAGATTACACGGTTCTCAAGAGCACCACCTGCTAAATGGATTGACAATTAGAATTATGCAAACGATGTGGTGTAAACAATGGTGGAACGACAAAACCTGCTCGCTAACTTAATATTTATTACGTAACGACAAGCTTCTTCAGCTTCACGTTTGTCCTCGTAAGTTGCACTGGCAGTTCACAGTGCAATCGACCATGTCAGTGAGGAAGTTCCGGTAGTAGCGTTATTTATTAACAAATATTTATTCGTGTAATCAATAAAATATTTTTCAACTAGCTTTATTAACGTCTACCGATTATTAACAAGACCACATGGTTATTTCGCCGCGTAATCCGATTTAAATCGACAAGGGCTAATACAACGAACGTTTTAATAGTCGCGCCGAAATTCTCACAAAAAAAACAACGCACAGTCGAGTTTTCGCGCTTTGAAAGGAAATAGCTTTCATCGTATTTCACGTTATTTGGGCGTTGTAGAAAGGTTTTTGAGCAAACAATTCAACGAAATAGCTGCAAGTATTGAGCAAGCGGGAAGCGTTGAATCCCCCAAGGATAGTATTTGTTAATAGATGGAGGAACCCGCAAGGAAAAGTTTCCTCGATATCGTCAAGCGAGATTTGAGTACGACCGATAGGGTAATAAAATCCTTATTAAATTGTTGGCGACAAATAACGTCGACTTTTTACTTGCAGTCCTCGTTTCTGACTCGTCTTGTTTACATTGGCGAATACGAAGGCGCGATAAGCGATTCTCTCAAAGTAGGTTCCGAAAGATCACCCATTGAATTCACACAGTGATCTAGCGAGTTTCAATCAACGTTCGCCTCAACTACCTACGTATATAGATATTCAAGAACAACGTGAAAGAGCTGAAGGAACAACACGGGGAAACCGTATCAGGACTGTTGCTGCTCTACCCCAGGTTTTTTCTTCACTTTGTCGAGGTGCGACCGGATAAGAGCGGTGCTATTTGTACTTTATTGCGAATCGTTCGTTGTACCGATTGCGAATGCGTACGTCTAGGCGTCGGAAGAAACCATTTACAGACATCTGTTGGCTCTATTCTCGAATGGTTCGACTGGTTTCGGCCGCGTTCTAGCCTTGCCAGCGTATTACAACGCGCTCAAAGTACGCCAAGATACGCACGCACGTAGATATATCGACGTGCGCGTCCGTGAATCCAACCCGTTGAAACGGTCTTTCAATTATTTGGCAACTTGCTCGTTCGTCAGGTGTATTTCACGGGCTGGTTTTACGCGCGAATAGAACAGCCACCCTTGCTCTTGGACGCAATCGAAAAAACCGAGCTCGAAGTAGTCGCAAAGCACCTGCAGAATTGTCTCTGGAAAGTGTTCTCGCTGTGTGAATTTTTGACGGACTCGAGAACCGATAACGTACGCGATTTTTGCAATAGCGGAGGAACGTAGGTTGCGCGCAAATATATCGATCGTAAAACGTAAAATCAATTGCAGGCGGAGAATAGGAATGAATCCGTGCAAAGTTTAGAGTCGATCGCTCCTCATCTGCTGCCAGAGTCGACGGTTGTCGAATATTTATTATCGATTCGATCAGCGCCACTGGAAGATGTAAGAGTGTATTTGCTGAAATTCGAGCGAGTTCCTCAGATCAATTTGTTCAACGGTGAGCCTTGATTATACGTGTTCGTTGTCAGTGCAGACTATCGTCAAGTGACGTCGAAAGTGACGTTTGCATGGGTAAACGGAAAGACAACGACGAGTTCGTTCGAATAAAAACGATCATTTATTTTAGAATATTTACAGTATATCAAAACAACAGTTCTTTCGTACGTACAAAGGTGACGCGCGATAGGTCGAATGAATCTGGGGTAGTAGAGAATGGTCTTTTGACACACAAAAGTATGCTCGTAAAATTCGCAAAAGCCAAGTAAATACATAAATTTGTAGAGATTTGCGCGTGAATTTGCTCGCCACATGTGATGCTGAACTAGTGTTTAAGATTGTTTGTATAAATTCTGATTGTTGCTTCGATGCTGATTAGCTTAGCGCATCGCATCTGCAAAGTTGAGACTTATTCAACGAACCTATTCTTCGGCCCATTCGCTCACACACGTTTCTCTCATTATTCGCACATGACTTAAATATATTACACTGCTTGTTACGCTTTAAAGTCTTTTATTTCGAGATTGGCGAATTATACGACGAGATGTTTGACTAGATTGTACGACTGCTGCATAGCTCATGTGTTTGCTATTTCGAAAAATTTCGTTCAGCCAAGTCTTCGTTTCACATTGCAATAATGTATTTGTACTTATTTTGTCGAAAGAAAGAACAGAAACGCTGATCCGTTGGTTTGTGTGTTGACTGCGCGCGGCACGGTTTTGCAAACGAGCAAACCGATTGGGGTCAATGGGCTCACTTATTAAAAGGCTTCCTATAATCTACAGATCGAGTGTGGCCGCCGACTCGTGATTTCGTACCTCGTGATCCTCTGCCCTCGACGGACGAACTGGCGAGAGTTTAGGGTAAGTTGCAACATGACATTGTTATCGCGTTTGTTCACAGACACGTCAATAACGTGAAATGTTTCGCAGAGTTAAAGTAACGTCTGAAATGTAGAACCAAGTTGAAAAGTTGTATCTCGCGTAAAATGTTTCAGCTAACTTTTAATACTGTGCTACTTGTTGCAGCGCGCACCAAGCCGTGCGAGTATTGTTCGTACGACGCAAGTTCGTAGTCGCGAGTGAAAAGCTCGCAAGACAAGGAAAAATTGATGTTTATACGCGTATCAATGCGTCAGCGTACGCAAATTTTTCAAACAACGCATTCGGCGGTTTCCCTGTGTTTGTCGATCGTCTTGTTCGTCTTGTTCGTATCACCTAAACCTTGATAATAAATTTGGCTTTCTCGCAATGTTACTCAAACTGAACGTCTAATCATTCATATCCCGTGCACGCTTATAGCATAGCCACAGCGCTTACAACATATCTTACTTTACATGCATCAATTCCATTAATGGCAATGAATAATAACAGTTCTTTTTTAAACTCTTCAGTAACAACGAAATTTCCATTCGATTGATCGTATATTTCCTTAAATCAGCAATTTATCGCGATTCGTGCCATAGTATTAAATTAATAAGTTTTCGTAATCAACGGAATATGTACACGATAAACGTATTTCTCATAGTAACGCATCCCCCACTACACTGCAGATTGCGGATTCAAGTGCAAGCAAACAGAATCATTGCCTATCCAAAAAGAGATGTATCTCGGTAAGGAAAAACCGACGCCTGCAACTGCTGTATCCAGCACTTTTTTCCTTCGCTCACGGCAAAATATTCCGATACGCTTAATTTTCCCAAGTAACGCGATATTATACCTTCTCGAGTTTTCCTTTGATGTTTGTTTTATCAACAGTAACGCTCCGAGTGCTTATAAATATGTGAGCATCTTTTACTCCTTCGCTCTTATCATTTTCTTACTTTCGCTGCTTTTTTTTATTTGATTTTTACATTTATTGTTGTTGTTGTTGTTGTTGCGGCTGCTACTGCTGCTGCTGCTGTTGCTGTTGCTGATGCTGATGCTGATGCTGACGCTGCTGCTGCTGCTGCTGCTGCTGCTGCTTTCTTTCTCTTTTAACGCATTTTCTTGAGAATTCATTTTGTTGTTTTCATTTCATTTATAAATTCGATCGAATCGCCTCGCGTTGTTACAATATAGTTGCTATAAAAATGAACGAAGGGAATAGAAACACAAGGGGGAACCGCGTAGACATAGATTTGAATGGCACACTCAGACAAGGGGGCATACTTAGGAACAGGCAGACACTCGGCATAGATATGACGACGTTATTCATCGTGTTTTCTCGTTCGTTTTAGCGATCGATGTCCAATGCTAAGCAAGTGTGCTAGTGTCGATTAGAGTGTTTATCCAAAACGAACTTGCATTACCCATAATACTTATTCGCGAAGGGGCAGTCATAGAAATCTTATCACGTATAAATATCGATACAATGTATAACGAGTTTGTAAATTTGTAATCGTTGCATTTATATGATGAGCTGTGAAAAAACAATGTGTGTATTTATATATGTATATGTATATATGTATATAGCCTATTTGGTACAATTAGTAGAAGAAAAATGTATACTTTATACAGCTTTGTAGTCGTCGCGTTAGCACGACCACGCAGTCGCGCGCGCCTGCACACACTGACTCTTCGAGTTTAGTCGGTTCGTGCCATTTGTTTGAAAAATCTGCTCATCGCGAGTATATCCGAGGAGTAGCGCGCACGTGCAAGTCGCAAGTCGCAAGAGGCTGTGCCCGTTTGGCCAATGGCAAGGCGATATGTCTTGTCGCGCTTTGCAACGACTGTTACAACTTGTTCGCGAAAAGTTTTGGAACGAGAGATAAATCTGGCGCATCGACAAGTAATCGCGAGGAGGCGAATCCTCCAAATATTAAGCCCGACGTTTAGATTAACAAATAAATCAGAGCGAGCGTAGAGTCAGCTAAATTTATCGAGATTAAACCAGAACGAGCGCCTAGCAAATAAAACTTTCCGTCAATTCTTCAAAACACTTTTCCATTGCTCTCTTGCTCTACTCCGACAAATCGACTATCGAAGGGCATGATTTACCGGGGACTCTCTCTCTCTCTCTCTCTCTCTTTCGTTCCTTTGCACACGAGCCCAGCTTTATTCGCTTTCTCTCCTCCCTCTTGGCCGTTTCTCTCTACCAGCCTCCATCCATTTCTCTCGCTATACTGCTGTGCGCCGCGTCCTCCGATCCACTATTCGTTCACCTCGACCACCTAGCCATGTGTGCGTGAGCGCGCGTCTACGTGTGTGCCTTTATAGTGTGTGTGTGTGTGTGTATTCGTGGAATCCATCCATCTTTACTGCCCCTAAGTATTTATACATTTACATTTACATTTATATATTTTTTATTTATCGAGTCAACCATGTCAATTTACAGTCCAGCTAAACTCCTTCAACGAGAAGTATTACGCTATGTGCTGCTGTTTTTGTTGTTTTTGCTGTTGTTATTTGTTCGCGTAGATAATTTCTTGCTAGTAATTGTATAAAATATTCTTATGTTCGAGGCGCGTATTTACAAGCGCGCGCGCGCGCGTGCCTCGGAATATTCATTCTCCACTCTTTACTTTGCGTGTCTTCTTCGGTAGCTTTTTGCGCTCGTTTTCTCGCAAGCTTGTCTTTTTTTTCCTTTTCTCGCTTGCTCTCTGCCTCTCTTGCTCACACTCTCAGAGTAACGATCGACGTGCTGGACTCCACAGAACGAGCGTGTTTTTATCCTTCCTTCGTTACTTCTCGTGTGATTTATTTTGGAAAAACAGATATTTTATCGAAATTTCGCGAAATCAAGATACTCGCTTGGATTTTAAAATATCCGGCACGGCCTGATCAAGCTTAACGTCGCTGATGTATCGTTAAATATTTATTCAGTTCACATAGATGCCGCTCCATATTTATTTGCTTTCAATGAAGAGAGATATATATAGAGAGAGAGAGAGAGAGAAAAAGCGAGAGAAGGAGCGAGAGAGAAAGAGAGAGAGAGAGAGCGCGAAAGAAAGAAAGAGAGAAAGAGAGAGAGAGAGAGAGTGAAACTCTCGCTAAACAAATAATTCATTATCCTTTATGCATCAACGGGTATTTTAAACATTGTTTGCAAATAATTAAACGTACGCATTTCGTATCGACAATAATAGAGGCCTCCCGGCGCTCTACGGATACGGCGAGTCCGTCCATGCGTATTTCGATAGGAAAGCTCGTCATAGAGAACGAATAAAGAAATAGAAAAAGTCAAAGTGAAAAGGAGAACAAGAGAACTCGAGAAAAAGAATGGTAGGGAGATCACGTGGCGTCCGAGTGTACTCGAGTTAAAGTATGTACGCTTTATAACTCGCTGGCCGTAACGTAGCTATACATCTGGACAAAAAGAAAGAGGTTTGCAGGTTGCAATGAAGCTCGTTGTTGGGTATGTGCTCGGGAAATGGCTCGACTGCGGGCTCAAGTAAAAATTGATGATTAGCCGGTCTAAACCGCGGCGGCGCAGTTGGGTCAGACGGAACTTTCGCGTTTCGTTAGGAGAAGGGGTGTAGCCGGTTGCTTTTGGCTGCCGGAAACTTTGGCCATCTCCTTTGGCTGTAGCGGTGGCGCGCAACATTGATTTGCAAGGGACCCTGGCGTTGATGCTGTAGGCGCCGTTGGTACCGTTGGTGCTGGTTGCGCTGCCGGGTGTGTCGTTTGGTGGAGGATTCCTGGGTGGCCTCGTAGCAAGCTCACGTTGCACGGCGCGCCGGCTGGTCCAGCGGTGTACATCACCGTGGGAGACACCGACATTGGTGCCGGCGCGTGACTCGGCCAGTGTTGCGTCGTCGAGTGCTGCCGCGGCAGCGTGCACACACCGCTCTCGTATACCTCGCTCGCCAACTGCTGCAACTGCTCACACGTGTCTCATTGTCAACCTATTCCTACAGTACTGAAGCCCCCCTCCCACCCCCTACACAATTCTCAACTTTTTCTCCTTCATTCTTTCTTCGACAAACACAAATATCCATCCAATTTCGAGAAACCCTCGTACCGTGCCTTGCTATCCGATAAATACTGTAAATGCACCCCTATTGTCGTTATTGAAACAACATTCGTTATTGTTTAACAACGTTTCCATTAAGAAATCGTAGCTACGCCGCACCAGTGTCGCGCTATTATTCATGTGAACGTCGTGGTATAACGTTGCACGTCGACTTTTAGATATTTGCGTAGAGTTTACGTAGCGCAACATCGCGAATTTCTCGGGCAAAATACCTCGTTGGCTGTTTCAAAATAATCTTAGTTTTCCGGAAATGAATTTTACACGGAGCAAACGTTCGCTGAGTAAATGACGCCGACAGCCTCGTAAAGCAGGAATTTGACACTCGTCGTCCCTGCTTGTCGTTCATTTATATACAGCGGTACTTATTCGCGTAAATCTCGCGTAAACGAACAATTTGATTATTATTATTATACTTGTTTTTGTACGTTCGTCTGTACTTGCAAGGACCAACTTCGAATGGTTAGATCGTAAAAAGTATCGAGACCAAATAGATCGAAATGGACTTACATTCTTGTGCTTGAATTTGATAGCATGGGAAAGGTCGCGCAGCGGCAAGTCCCTACGTATCGTACAGTAGCCGACGTAATTGGCTCTTGAGCCAACTGCCGCTGCAGCTGCCATCGCCGACCTTTCGAGCAGACCGCGCGATGGCGAGGATGTTTCTATCGTGGATACCAGCCTTCTCTTTCGCAGATACTCCGACACATCCTCACCCGTGAAACACGTCATCTCACAGCCTTGTAGGTCTGCAATGGATCAACAAGCCAAACAAAAATACTTATTGCTTTCCGTCTTTACCTTGATTCGTTTTAAAATCAACCGAAACTTTAGATAATATACGTTGAATGTCCTCTTAGTAGGATATATTTTTTACCGGTGATCTGTTGAGGTATGATGTCAGGATTCTTTTCGTCGGACTCGCTAACGTCACCAGCACTGATGGTGTCAAGCTTGACGAATACTTGGGCGTCTGGATCCTTCTCATCCGTAATGAGACTACCGCATTCTCGGAACCTGAGCTCCCTTTGGATGGGCGCAGCTTTCACAGGTTTGCCAGTCTCTTCGTTTTGCGACTTCGACTGCTCGTCCACTTGAGAGTGTTGGATTCGCAAGACGATCATGACGATGACCGCGACGATGACCAATGCCGCCACCACGCCGATCATCACGCTCAGCATTGGCGTCAGCTTCATGTTCGGCCTTGGTCGTTCTTTCGTTCGTTGGCAGAGAGATAGAGATAGAGAGGGAGAGAAAGAGACAGAAAGGAAAGCGTTAAGCTGCCTGAGAATCGCGTTTCGTTGTCTACTCGACAAGTTGGCTCTATGTACAAGGATAGTAGCACACATGCGGCTCGTCCATTTTCCGGTAAATCGACGAGCCGTAAATGCGATAGTTTCCTTGAGTGGGACAGCACGCTACGTAAAAGCGGCGTAATTGAGCGAAAGCTTATCTCCTAAATATCCTCGCTCGTCGACGGTTCTTCGAGCGCACTTATTTACATTACACGCTCACTAGCATCGTCAAAACAAGCGCGTAACTAGCTTGCTCAACAAACTTTTACGAGACATCGAATCAGTTATAATTACCCAATTGTTTGTGAAAGTTTTCGTACTTGGTAAAATTGATCGCAATGTCATCTAAAAAGAAAAGGAAAGACAAACAAAAAAGGCAAGTAAAAGAAGAGATGTAATATAGATAAAGGTAAAAAGTTGCGTTGAAAAGAGGAACTCTGAATAGTAATTGGGATATCGGAATATTGCCAACAGGCTGAGTAACTTGTGGATAGGGGAATAAAGGTGCGTCTTGGCCCCGCGGGCGAATCGTAGTGGATCGTACTATACAGTGAACATAATACAGCGACGGGTGAGGTCGCGCTACGGAACGTACCCGAGTCCGAGGTCAACTGCTTCTCGGGTAAGCTGAGGGTGCCAGCTTGTAGAATCATGGGTTCGCTTCTGCCCTTGTCGTTGTACGCGAATACGTAGGCCTGATAAAGCGAACCGGCATCCAGATTATTGACGCTAAAGTTTGGCGAGCTCGAGGTAAGATTCGCTCTCAACTGCTGACTGCTACTTTCGCGCACTTCCAGTAAAAATGCTTGAGTGAGGCCGCCGTCGAAGCCCTGGCTGCAACGAACGCTGAACGAATTCTTGGACGTGTTGGAGGTCGTGCAGTTGTGCACTACGTCTGGTCGACCTACGAGGTGGGCACACGATTAACGTTGGCTCGTCCAGTTTGCACACGGATACCGCAAACGAGTTTAGGCTCGTGTCGCAATAGCTTACCCGCTGGTATAATGTGGTAGACGCAGGGTATCTGTTGATTTCCAATTTGATTGCTGGCCCAGCAGAGGAGGGTACCGTAGTCCATCTCGATGATGGGCGTATAGCTGGCGGTCGAGCTCGTGCCGGAGCGACTTACGTGGTTCGCCGATAGTTCGATGCTCTCGGCCGAGTTGTTGAAGGTCCAGCGGAAATCCACGTCTGAGGGGTTCGCGTCCACCTGACAGTTGATGCTCGCTTTCTCTTGCTTGGCCACTCCGTGAAACTTGGCCTGGTTTGGCTTGCAGGTTGGCGCGACTATAAGTACCCGACGCGCGTATCAAACGAGCGTTCGTTGAGTTCGATCAAGATTTGTAGAGTTGATGGGCGAGGAAGTCGTCGCGATATAAGAGTGCTACTCACACATGACGTCCAGATAGAAGGGTAGACTCTCGCCGTGACCCTCGGTGTTGAAACCCACGCAGGTGTAGTTGCCGGCGCTCCGACGCTCCACCCCCTGCAGTACTAGACTCTGATTGCTTATTATCACGCCTCGCGACACGTTGTGATTCAGTGGCTCGCCCTATTGAAACAGAATAGTCCTATATGGCGCTCGTTCTCTCTCTCTCTCTCTCTCTCGCACTCGTGCGCGGTCTTTCCACTGCTCTTTGGTCATCGTTCCAAGATGGATTTATGCTGGGAGAAGGATTACCAGCCCTTTCTCGTCATCGACTCGTTTTTGTCGCTTTTAAGTCGCCTGTCCCACCGACGTCCACGATCGCTATTTTCTTCCGCGAGGCTCTAGGTGAGCCCATCAATTCGAATGAACGTCGATGTCGCTGCTGAATACAGCGACAAAAGCTCGAGTGCTCGCAACCGTTCCCTTTTTTAGACTCAATTGAACGACAAAACGCGGCAAGTTTCAGTATTATTTACGAATTATTTTAATTAAAAACAGCGAGCGACTGTACGAGCGGCTGGACGAGCACGCGCGGAATCGTAATCGAACGTTTGATACTCGTCCACCGTAATTACGGTAATTAATAGGCGTACGCCCGCGCCGAGCGGTGTCCACGGCTGCAGTCAATATATAAATAAAGCGATGAAAAGGCAAACAACTATTTGTCCTATAGGCGGACAACAAACGAAGTACGAAAGTTACTCGCGTGCTATGTACCTGATGCCTCCATTCCACCTTGTAGACCGCTGGTTTGGCCTCGATCAGGCAGTCAAAGTAAACGTCGCTTCCCTCCTTAATGGCCTTTGCGTCGAGATTGGTACCCAGTCGGATCTTTGTTTCTGGCACGTCTGAAATGACCATTCCGTTTTGTACTATATCTATAGATAAATAAATGTAGCCGTTGGCCGACAACAAAGTCGTATAATACGAAAAAACGCGCGCCAAAGATGCGACGTTTTGCATAAAGAATAGTCGATTAGAGATGCGATCTTTAGACGTGCGAGCGTTTTATCACGAAGCATCCAAGGCTTGACTCGAGGCAGTTGATTCAATTTGAGCCAAGCCAGAAGCAATCCCGTAGAAGCTCTCCCTCTCCGCTCCGTCCTTTAAATCAATCCACGGCAGTGCGCGGAGAAAGGAGAGCAGGAGAAGTAGCGCTAGAACAAATTGCTGTAAATTACGAGCAGCTTACATTGTATTTCCAAAGTCCAGACATCCTCGATGGCTGCGCTCCTCATGATTGGATTTTCCGCGCGGCAAAACAGTCTCTTTCGAGCGTCCGCCTTGCTCGCTGTGAACGACAAAACGCTCGTAGTCGTGTTGCTAGCACCCTCGGCCTCGCCGTTCGTCTGTAAAAAATAAACACACCTTCTACGATACGCGCATCCATTGATAATGACACGGAGAGAGCAAACGGCAAAAAACCGACGTCTTTCCAACGCTTTGGCTTTTGCCTCCTATCGATCTGTACGCGTGCACCGCTATCGTCTCGGATCCTTGTTTTCCTCAAAGAAGCGTTGCGTTATTCAGCCCGTGCGACGACGAACGCTAACACGTTCGCGCGGAAACAGGGTCAGCAAAAAATGGTACCGTTCGATGCCTCCTGTTTATTGTTTATTAATAATAATAAAGGGGAGCGTTATCGAGGACGGCATCTGCCAGCGCTCGCCATTCGCAATGCCTGAATAAAACATCGCGTTGCGCGATACTTTTTACGTGTTAATAGCCCGTTGCGCTGGACGCGTTGCCCGCTGAGATACGGTATATTATCGGCAGGCAGTATTCGTCGTTTATTCATATTGTTGCTATTTCTTTCGAATTTACACGATCCTCCGAAATACAGCAGGCAACGGTAGTCGGCTCGATATTGACGATAACCCGATGATAAGTGATAAATCGACGTTTCAATAAACATTCGATTCTCGTCTCTTTCGAGCGAGTCTGAATTTAGTAGTGAGAGTCGGCGTAGCGTCGGCCCCCGTACTACGCTTGTACGCAGCATCCATTTATTCGGTGAGCGACGTACCGTAATTGCGCTCGGAGTAAAATTAAAATGTTCAAGAGGTCATCCTCGCATCGCGCGTACAATTTTGCAGCGCCAAACCATTAGCCTGAAAAACTTAAATGGTCTTTTCCTCGAGTCAGCCGTCGAGAGGTCAATTTTCCACGAATTAAAGATCTGCCGAGTAGCGGTGGCGGCAACCGAAAAAAACAGAACCGAAAAAGAAAGGAAAGAAAGTTAACGCGTGTTCCAATTTTGTTGCACCCACGAGTTGGACGGCAATCCCCGGAGTCTCGTTCCGAGCAACCAAAATATATCGCTAGAGCCAAACGCGCGATAATTTATTAGTTTACCTTATTCTTCGCTAGAACGAATAACAGTTGTAAATTGAAATTAACGACCACTAGATTCCGAGAAAAATCCATCAAGAGTCGTGGTTAAAACGAACCTCGAGACCGATTGCCCTTCGAATTAAATCGAAGAAAACTTTGAATCGGGGAAACTATACTCACGCTGTTCTTTGACTTGAGTTCAGACTCGTCCTTCCACCAAGTGACGCGAGCAGGCGGCCGGCTGCCGGATGTCGTGCAGACGAGGTTGTACTTTCTGCCGGCGGATAGCGGCTGGTTGGAGCCCAGGATTTTTACCGTCAACGGGTTCACTGAAATTCCACAAAGTCGTTTGAATAACAGCTACGTAGATTTTGCATACAAACATCCGACGAACAAGAGCTACGCGTTAAACCGACGGGGGATTAATGTTAAACAATAGCCTCAAATTAAAGACAACGCGACAAATTTGAAAAAAAAAGCAAACAAAACAAGGAATTTCGTTATAATACCAAATGGACGAAAGAAGCAGTTAGTTAGAGCGAACGGAGACTGAATGTGTATGCGACTCTTGTAGTTGGATTTCGAGGTTCCGTGCCTAAGAGCAACTAACGAAGTCGTGGCGGGCAAAGCCAGTGAGCGAAATGAGCCGACGGAGCTTCTCTTAGTTTACTTTGCAATTTAGTCTGATTTTCTTTCGACGCCAAATTAATTCGTGAGAGGAAGAGAGGGAGAGAGAGAGAGTCAGAGTTTTCCTCTTTGATTTATTTTTTTTGCAAGTTGCAATCTTTGGTAACGAGACTGCGGGAAGTTGCAGTACCAAGTTGACTTTGTCGTTTTTTTTGACTTTGTGTACTTGAGGTTGCTAAATAATTGGAATATTTTGGATTTACAAGTTGGCATGAATATCGTATCAATTAACGAACAGGCAACTTGGCACGGAGAGTATGGCTTGGGCATTGTTCAAGAGGGTCGTTGAATTTGGTCAAAGGATGGATCTGAGTGACGTTTAAATAAATGTATGAATCGACGCAAATTCGTGGCCTGCTGCGTTGCTCCCAATTGACGGTTCGATGCTTTGAATCCACGGAATTGCGAGCTTGAACGGACAATACACGTGTTAATATTTATTGAGTATTGGCAATGCGTGGTCGTTCATTCAAACGGATGAATTGAATTCACAGTCTTTACATAATCTTTGATAATGTGACAAGAGGTCAGAGAGAGAGAGAGAGAGAGAGCAGTCATGGTTTTCACGAGCTTTTTCAAGAAGCTCTTTTGCACGCGTGTATTCGCAAATTGCCTTGTCGCGAGAAGCCCTTTTGCTCCTGCTCGAACTTTAGAGTGGAAAAGACTTTTTCGTTGACCCTTTCGCAAATTATTCAATATTATTTCGTTTAAATCTTGTTTTCTTTTCAATAGGACGCATCAACCGATCCTAGTTCCAGATATCCAAGTGTCGTATAATTTCGTTCAACTGGATTTTAATGAAAAGACAATTAGAGCTGTGGCACAGGTTCGGAGCCGTGCGAGAGCGTTTTCAAGAGTTAACGAACTTTTGCCTGTAATTGATCGCCTCAATGAGGTCACTTTTTTTTGCTTTTAATCTTTTAATCGCTCGTGTAATGGCGATCAATGATTTGTCAAATGACCTGATTCCATTGGTAGCGTTGAAATCTGTACTTGCCACGAATAATGTTTATTTATTTCTACTTTTGTAACAGACGCCAGAGAGTTACCACAATTTTACGCGAAATACGAAGCTCACAAGCAAGCGCAAACTGACGGATTTCCGAGCAGCGGTAGGCGAGTGCTCGAGGCAAAAAGCCAAGGGTAAAAGTGATCGAACGGCTGCAACGAAAGTTTGTTGTGCTGGTTGTTCACTTGTGAAAACTTAATGAGAAAGGGCGTCGAGACATCGTACAACGTTCTGGTAAAATATCGATCGAAAACTAGCCTACACTTGCAACGCTCGTAACGCTCGACAAATTCCAACTTTGATCAAGTTCAGACCGCGCGAAGCACTATTAAGTTACAGCCCTTGACGACCTGCCAATGAGTTTCCGAGGAGTCTAGCACGCGCCAGCCAAACCCCCGCCCATCAATCTCAAGTGTAGCTATCAAGTCACCACATTTCCTTTCAATTATCTTCAACTAGTTGCTTCGCCATGTCCAAGTCCATTTTCTATTGCGTCAATCAAGCCTTTTCAATAATCTAAACGAACTATTACGCAATTAATCTCATCCCTCGTTTATCGGCGATTTTTTCATTGGCAATGCTATCGCGCCTGATGCGTGGAACGACTAGACAAGATGCGATCGAAATGATCGAGCCATACGCCGGTTATCTGAAAATCAATTGAATATTCTCCTCGCGAATTTTTGTATTTTTAACTCGCGATAGAGAAAGAGAGAGAGGAAGACTCGCTACGAGTATCTTCGCTGGAGTTGATACCTAGCACAAGCCATTGAAAGTTAAATTGGTTGCAGTCACTAAACGGAAAATCCTTCTAAATCTATTGGCGCGCATCTAGCTATGTAGGTGGTGAGCCTTGACGCGGACGAATCGATTCTGCGCCAAAGGGCTGCGAACTTTGTCTACACGGCTACAACGTGCATTTTCCGGGGAAAGTAGAGCGAAGAAAAAAGCAACGCGCACGACTATGACGTTTTCAAATCACTGATATTTATAAGAATAACTCGATTCGCTGCACGCGAGTCAGTGGCCTACATTAGTTTGACAATCGTTGCTCGTGTTGCCTTGTCGTGACTTTTTTAAAAGCAGACCACTGATTTTGCCGCGTAACCATTCTCACAACGAACGAGTGCAGGATGCGCGAGTAATCGAGACTCTCCACTTGCAAATCGATCGAGTGTAATACACCTAATATAGTCATATTAAGATGAGCAGCCATTTTATTCTGCACGGTATATCCGAAGGCGCTCGTTCTTTGCTCGATACAATTGCAGGAATACGAGCGTGAGTAAATTCATTACATTATTCAGCTTCACTCGTATCTCACTTGTCTTTGAACTTTTCAAGGTATGCGTGCGTGCGCGCGATAAGCGCCTTGTTCATTAATTCTCCCTTCTGCGTTCGAGCCGGGCCTGGGTCTCGGGTCGAGCAGGGGTGGCATTCATTAGCCTCGCACACGCGGACTACAAGTGAGTCAAAGCTGCTTATCGCGGGATCGCACCTTTTCTCTGCCTTTGCCTTTCTTTCGTTCCTTCTGTCCTCCTATCCTCCTTTATGCCTTGCATTTGTCCAAGTTCGCAATGTCTGCCTTAGTTACGCGTCAAAATAAGGAGCGCAAGATACGACCGCTCGACAATGTTGCGCATATCGACAAACGGATGCTGCCGAAAAGCATCTGCCAGTGGTTAATTGATTGCTCCGACTCGAACAGCGAAATACAAGAAGAAAAAGAGCACTAGATTGCTTTCTTTTTTTTTCGATCTAGCTCTCGCCCCTCGTTTCTCGTCTCGGTAGCTCACCGCCGCTCATTTTGCCCAAGAGCTCTCGCCTTGTGTAGCGAAAGAGAGCGCGCGCGCGCGCGCGAAAGAGAGAGAGCTGCTCAAAGAGAAAGAGGTGAGAGGCTGACTCTCAGCGGCTATGTGGCACGCGCGCATTCATTGTTCCGCTAATCTCGTTTCTATCGCTAACAGCCAACGAGAAGCCTTTGTACTAATCGGATTCAGTTTTTCTTCTCTTCTTCTATGTTCTTTTTGTCCTAAGCTTTTCGTTACGTCTTTATTTCTCTTCTTCTTTTTTGTTTCCTTTTTAATTTTTTTTCTTATGTTTTTCGCCTATCAACCCTCATTCAATAACGAGTTGGGTCCTCGTGCCATCAACGTTGTGCTTGCTTGTTTTCTCGATTATTCGTGAAAGCTTGGCAAGGCCTAATTTCTCGAGCTATTCCGTGAAAATGTCAATCCCTCGCAAGTCAAGAAAGACAGCGAGAGAAAAAAAGATAAGACTGTATATCCCTACAACGAACGTTTGCAAAAACTATCGAGTGGCTTATCGTAGCGCCCAGTTGAGTAGTCAATTGTTTGCTCGTGTGAATTTTCATTACTGCCAATATCTCTCTCCCCCCCCCCCTCTCTCTCTCTCTGTCAATAGCTGCAAGTGACACGCTCACCGAGAAAAGCTTTCCCGTACGCAATACGTCCAAATCAATCATTCGCAATGGCTTTTGCTTTGTTTTCCCTTTTTATTCTTTTTTCTTTTTTCACGTTTGTGACTCTTTGGATGTTACCTCTTTTTTTTTCGTCGCTTCATCTGGTGGCTAGCCATTGGTTTTGAAAATCTGCAACGCCAGCTGGAAATGTCCATAGCGAGTTGAGCCGGCATTTTTTGTTGTATTTTTTGTTTCCATACGTTTGCTTGCAACTTTTTTCGTGTGAAGCGATATTTTCCATCTCGAAATAGCGCTTGAATGTCGTCGATAAACCAGTCAAATAGCTACTGTTCGAGACGAAAGCTGTCGCGATTGAGGGCAAAGGTTGAATGGTTATTTGTGGCGGATAATAGCCGAAACGTCGTAAGTAGTGGTGTTGTATTGGATATGTTTTGACAAAAAGTATCGAGTGAAACGACGATGGTCGTAGGCTGATATAAAAACAGCAGTGGACGGGTAAAGTTGGATGCTGGTTAAATTCAGATACATCGGTTAACTTGGATCCGATTATTGTCCAGACACACTCGAAAGACATTAAGCGTAACACAGGTGATAGAGAGGTTTGCTTTCGTCGCTTGCTTGCGGCTAGGCTCTGCGGCTAAGCGGAAGCATTGGCTCTCGGGTCGTTGTGGCCACGGGCGTTACGCGGAATTTTGGCGAGCTTATCAATTCGCCTCGAGAGCTTGACAAATCCTCTATTCGTTGTTAATCGCTATTTACTTTTGGCCATTTACACTGGCATCGATCGACGACTGCGGAAATTATGTAGGTAGGAATGGTAAGCAGAGGAAAGAGGCCAGCTTAAACAAGAAAGATAAAGGCCAACGGCGAATTGTGTCGTAACGCCTGCCTGTTTTTCCCCGAGTTTGATTAATCGCGCAGCGCTCCCTCGTGATGGATGTGCTCTAGCCCGTTTTTAACGTGCCAGCGCGGATGCTGCTGCTCTACCACCGCTGGTTTTGCCGTCGAGCATCCGATCGGAATCAGCAATGAGCCGCAAGCATTTGATTTTTATTGGTTCTCTGGCTTTTTTCTCGGTTGAATTATTATTCAGCGAGTGATTATTTGATTGTTCTCCGCCGAAATTCGCCGCAAGCTCTCCTGCATAGCAATCGATGGATTCGTTAACGTCAACGACAATAAGATGGCTAGATTTAGACGGCTTCTTCGCGATTAGAGCATCGATAAAAATAAGGCGTTAAGGGAGCCGATGTAGGTCGATTCGATACGTAGTGTAAAGTAAAGGGATATACTTACAATGCATGTTGATGCGGACGTTGGCGGAAACGGGCTGCGCTCGTTGGCTGTTGGTGGCGTTGCAGCTGAGCCTCGCGTCGACGTCGCTGCGCTCGAGATTTTTCAACAGTAATTCGCTGCGAATGAGGCCCTCGCGCTGAACGCGACTCGCGTTCCCAGCGAACACTCCGTCCCTGTACCAGCTGACTCGGGGTGGTGGTTTACCTGTGCAAACGTCGTCTACTATAATTCGCTTCATCAATATCGATGGGATGCATCCAAGACTACGCTCGGCTCTACACTACTGCGTTGGCCACGGCAGAAGAGGTAGCGAGAATACAGTCGAACGATACGTAGCTAATCGTAAAACGAACAATGGCTTCAGAGGGATTACGGTCTGGGCATGAGCGAGCTGGATTATACGCCGGACTCGTAAAATTGGCCGCTAATTAGGCGAAGCCAGGGGCTCGTAAATGGAATTACTACTGCTGCGGCTCGATTAAAAATCTCGGGGCTTAAAACGCACAAGCTCATCGTTCGATATTGAACGATATGCAATGGAAGGATGCGCGTGGAATTATTCATTTGAATCCCATGGAAAAGAGAAGCGTTAAAACAAACTAGCCACGTACAGAGCCAATGTATCCGAGAGGCTCATGAGAAAAGCGGGTCAAGCGAGAGCAGATAGCAATCCGAAAATCAATAGGCACTCGAAGCCGTGCGAGCGAGCGTGCGTGCGTGCGTGCGTGCGTGATACGAGCAAAAAAAAAACAAGAAGTGCGGGTTCCGTCGAGCAAAGTCGCTTAACGCAGAGTAAGCTCAAGGAGAGATACATTATTAGATACTTACCACCGTGCACGTCGCAGAACAATCGAAGCTCGTCCCCCTCGAGATAGGGTCCAGCGTTCGTCCCAAGTGAGATGCCCTTCTCGTTGATTATCGCGATCTTGTGTGGAGGTACTGTAACATGCATATTTTTTCGATTATTACAAAAGCTAATATCGGATGTTAACCACGAACGCGTGCACGGGCACTGGGGCGAAGGACCAATGCAACTCTCGCCTCGCTGGCGCTTCGTCTCGCTTCGTTTCGCTTCGTCTCGCCTCTTACACGCGTATACGCACATAGATATATGTACGTATATACACGCATCTATATAGGCTAACACTCCCAATTCCCAATAGTGTGAATGACCGACAACAGACCAGGATTACAGCGTGCGCTGGCAACGCGTGTACCTCGCTCGCGAATTTGATTGCGACCTTAATGATGTTGTACTATGCCCAGCTGCTTCAATTAGCGATATCGATTATGCGTATGGATTAGGCATTTTTTGTCTTTTGTCCTTCGCTTTTTGCGCGCTTGCCTTTGGCTTGAGCTCCTCCGCGAAACTTCATTTATTCCGAATATCAAGTTGATGGAAACTTTGAGAGAGAGAGAGAGAGAGATTCGTGCTATAATTCACGTCGAGTTCACTTTGCTGCGGCTTTAACTTTGACCGCGTATTATCTTCAATGTGTCTGTGTGTCTGCGCCGCCCATATTCGCCCTCCTTACTTCCTCTCTTATCTTTGAGGAGCAACTTGAAAATTCATCGTTTATTTTAATTTTCAATTACGTCGGGATTTATGCTGATAAAGCACTAGCGTTATTAAATAAACACAAGAATATGATAGCTTCATAGATTCTATTATACTCGAATATGCTTAATAGGGTAGCTACTTTTTACGCAATAGAGCCTACAAGAAGCGGTCGATATATTGCAACTGTGACCCTGTCGTATTTTCCAATTCATTGAATTTCATCATACTAACGATTTACGCTTTTTCCGTAGTAATTTTGCGCAAGACTCTCAAACTCGATTTCCTATTGAATGGAATTAATAGCGGAAATAGCGTTTGCAAAGTGTTCCAAACAATTCTAAAGTTATTCTTTCAATCGATTTTTTGGTTGCTTGGCCAAAACTTTTTATCCTATCGAATTTACTGGCCTTCAAAAGCGAACGAATGCATAAACAATAACCAAAGCTATTAGTTTGCAATTATTAGAAACGCCTTGGGTGCCCGAAATAGAAACGATAGAGTTATAGCGTTCGTTGAAACGAACGAGTGAATACAGTACAAAGAATAACATTGTAAAATAAGCTTGACTCGTCAATTGGAGAAAGATTGGGTCGAGGGGTTAACTGTAAAAGGTTGTCGGGGAGCAGATGTTAATTAAATTGGTCAAAGCTGACCGTTCGTTGGGCGTAAAAGGGCGCGCAGTTGAATTGCGCAAACGAGTAAATAATAATTCAAAGCGAATCCTCGAATTGCGCGCTTAGAAATTTCCGCAGCCGTGATTTCGCGTCGAACAAACACAACAAGTTGTTAGTCGTCGGTGGTGGGCTCGTCGCTAGCAAACTTTGTCCTCCAAGCTATGTTCTATGCTTGCGCATAGCAACGAGAGACGGGGACAACGAGAAGCGCAAAACTGCCTAGGCGAAATTTCATTTAAAGGACTGGAAACGCCATACCTACAGCGCAAGCAGCAACGAATTCCAAGTACTTGAGCAAATTGAAAGCGATAAGTAGGCTTTCTCTCTCTCTCTCTCTCTCTCTCTCTCTCTCTCACACTCCCTACGAACCACAGTTTCAAGGATCCAACTTGGAGCCTATTCTCAATGAACAATGAATAACAATCGACCAAGTTGCAAGACTTTGCGCAATGGAATCAAACAGATATCTTTGAGATGACTATTGGGACTAGAGGTTTGCATAATATCACGTAAAATTCTGCATAACAATTTGTGCTAGATGACGTCAAACGTCACGGAATACGTTTGTTAATAAATACACGACAAAAATAACCCGAAAGCTCTCGGATGTATTTTAAAAATATTTCTTCGTTATAATCGTACGTGATTTTTCATCGTGAAATTGCAAAAAAATAATAGTAGCCTAGTTCTTAACCAGAACCGTTGACTCTTGCCGAAAGGAATATTTTGCGAACGTTGCTTGCTGTAAAAGTTTTTCATAAACGTCGGCATGTGAAGTTGGGGTTGATGTCTTATTAATTTCGAACGCAAGTTGCATCGGCACTCTGTGAATGAAAAGCAAAAAGTAGCAGGTTCGGCTGAATTGCGCTGCAGGTAGTTGCTAATTTTTGAAGAAAGAAAAAGGGCTGAACTGAAGAAACGAGAGAAAGTTTGCGTTTAGCTTAGAGCCTTGTTATTAATTACGGAGCAAGAACTACTACTACTACTACTACTACTACTCGGCCTAGAAAAGTATCATGAAAAAGCAAGTGCACCGAGAGAGAAAGAGAGAGAGCAAGCTCCTCTCGACGTCATTTCAAAATTGCAGCACGGCCCATATTCTCTTTGCAGATGGTAAATCTGCATGGGTAATACAGGCGTGCGGTCGACAAAAAAAATGAAAGCAGAGAGGATGAGCGTGGGGGGAGAAGCTTGTTTCTCGAGAAAGATGTGATTCCTAATCGAAAAGAAGGATCGGCCAAGAAGGAAAAGGCTTTTCATCCAAGAGTTTCGTTTGCTGAATAGCAGCTGGAGAGACGATAGATAAGGCAGTAGAGCCGTCGCCACAATGGGATGTGCAGTGTTTTTCCAAGCATAGGACGAGAGCTTTCTCTGGCAAGGAGCTAGCTAAAAGCCTCGTACGACGATACGTAGCGCCAAGCTTTTTTTTCTCGCCGAGATGCACCGGTTGATCTGGTGCTGCCAGATTTGCATTTGTTTAATGGATTTGAGATTTGCAAGTGGTTTGTACCGATAATGCAAGTGCAATTAGTCCTTGTTGAGCTTTTTTGCGTTCTTGCTACGTAATTGAAGAAATAAGCACACGGATTCTGGAAGAAAAGTCGCACGGACGAGCATCTATTTATGGAGCAGGAGAGATTAGCGGGGAAGAAGCGAGCTGTCCGAGCTGGGTCCGAGCGCGAGGCCTAAGCAGATTAGTGTCGGCTAGCGGCTAGTCGCATGCTCGTCGACCGCTCGATTTGCACGTACACACACGCACACATACCTACATCTACACGTAGATATATTTGCAGATGTGTACGTAAGTCTGCTGCTCGTGGACATATTCGGCATCGAGGCATCGCCTGACTCGTCGCGACTCGAGTTCTCGAAAGCTCGCGTGCAAAAAGCCCATTAGAATAATTGCTTCGACGGCCCTTTTCTCAGTCTCGACTGCTTCTCTTGTTCTTCGTCTACTTCTTATTCTTCTTCTTTTACTTCTCCTTCTTCTTCTTCCGCTTCTTGTTTTTCATTTGAGCCTTTCTCTATAGCCTCTTTCTTGCCAACTCTCGAGGCCCTCGCTTTAATCTCTCTCTCTCTCTCTACCTCGGCTCGCTCGCGCCTACGAATGCTCTCTACTCTAGCTCACTCGACCTTATTCAATTGCTCGCCCAACAACAATGGGCTGCGCTGTTGCTGCTACTGCTGCTGCTACTACTGGCGTTGTCGTGGTTCGCCCAATCTCGTTCTCAAATGATATATTTGCAGTTGAGCTCGGCATGCGGATTCGCTTCGAATGTCTCTCATCTCGAACGAATATTGCTCCGTTATCTCGAATGTAAGCTCGTTGGAAATTCGAAATTCGATGGAATCCAATATACGATGTAAACAAGGGGCGACGCGATGATATCCGCGAGCGAGAAAATAAACGGCAGTCAGTCTAGGTAGCTTAGATTTGGATATGCTTTTGCGAGCTATGCTTAACGATGAAAATTTGTCACGTGTCCTCTCTCGACAATAACAATCACCTTGATTCTCTTTTTCCAGGCACGTACTCGCAAAATGAAAACCAAGTCGAGGAGACTCGGATAGCGAGAGACAGAGAGAGAGAGGGGGGGGGGGCAAGTTTTTACGCTTGGAACACAATCATTTCAAGCGAACAGCTAGTGTAAACGTCGCTGGTGGAGGGCTAGCGAGAAAATTTAAATTTCAGAAGCAGACGGGAGGAAGAAAAAGAGGGGTGAGAGAGGGGAAGGGAAATAGAGGATCAACAGAGAGAGGGGGTGGGAGGGGGAAGCAAATGGCAACGAACTACCGAGTAAATTATTCATGAACGAACGGAAAACTGAACGATATAATAAAGTACTTTATAGACGTCAACTGGATCTGCGTCTATTTTTCAATGAGTCTATGCAAACGGATTATTGCAGCTGTTGAAATCGAATAATTGAACAGGCTGCTAATGAGCTTATCGCAGCAGATGAGAATAATTGAGAGGTATATCGACGTTCGAGTTGAGATGACGCATATAAGCGCGAGACGACGAATAAAGTTTGTCCGTAAAGCAGTAGGAAGTAAAGTTAAGGCTCGGAAGTACTACTAGCAGACATTATATAATCCTGCGCAGCCGGATCTTTTGACAAAGTTCGCCCGAGGGAGAGGTTGCGCAGTTGAATTTACAGAGCCGTCGCCGTCGCCGTCGCCGTCGCCGATGGCGTCGGCTGCATGCCAACCAACTTGGCACTGTTTCCCGAACTCGATCGAATCCTTCCCATGGTCCTTACTCTCCTCTCTCTCTCTCTCTCTCTGCAATCACGCGTAATTATAAATGGTACAGTTGATATTCGCTCGTATCGTTGCGTCCTGTTCATTCTCCGGAAGCAATACAAACGTTTCGATCGTAATCGAATATTGCAAGATAACGGAGCACGCGTGCGCGTGAGCTACGGAGGCTGAACAATCGCAAACCTATATGTCGATAGGTAGCACGGAGGGGCAAATTCTTGATTAACAGCTCTGTGGATGAAGAAACCTTGTTTACACAGGCTGGGTCACTCGTCTCGTTTTTCTCTACGACGACTCAACCGAACAAATACAAGTTTTGTTCTGGGACATGGATTATACCATATATCAAACCCTGTGGCAACTCGTAGAGAGACAAGAAAACCGATCTAATCACCGGCCTCGTTTGCGCATCTTTTGATCTCCCCTCTCGCCAGCTTAGCTCTCTTCTCGTTGCAGCAATAACGTTTATACACGAAAATGACGCCGCGTTATTAGCCAACTCGAGACGCGAGAGGAGCTTAATCACGGCTAAAAGCGCAACTCGCTCGTAAGCCTTACCGCTACTTTATACAAACACACACACACGTAAACGCGCGCGAGCACGACTATAGTAGTTCCCTTTGACTTTGAGCTTGCAACCGAGGCTAAGTACTTAATTTACTTTAAGTGACCGATCTGCTTTCCGCGAAAGGAGAGATGAGTTAGCTGGATCTTTTTACTTTGCGGTTTAATATACTAATGACAAGTCATACTTCGAATGCTCAATTATTCAACTTTTCTCTCTGTCTGCATTTATTTACCGTAGAGTCGATAACGAGCTGCCGAGAGCAAATCATGCCCGTCTCTTCAATCACCGATAAAGTCACGCTACCCAAGCTATAATAATGTAATAATGAATCGTGTGCAACAATTAAACTCGAGAGGTTGTACGTGTGTGTGTGTAGCCAAAGCTCGCCCAGCTCGAATATTGAAAACTCGACGTGTTGTCGAAGCGCCAACGCGATACTTGTCGAGTTGTAACAATTCAAATGTCGTTGGCAGAACCTTTCCTGTCAAATAACGAGACGGCGGAAAAAGGTTACGTACAAGGGGAAGAAAAATGACTCACCAATGACGGTCAAGTTGACTTTTGAATTGCGAGTCTGTCCGACGCGAAATTCCACGCGACACCTGTAGATACCAGCATCTTCCTCGCGTATGTGGTCGACTCCCAGTTCAGCTGGCTCCCTGTCGTGGATGAATTTCGCTCTACTGGAAAACACCTTGTCGTCCGACCAGCGCTCCGCAAAGTTGATGTCTCGCTCTCGTGCGTCCACACTGTCGACGGAACAACAACAACAACAACGACATTATTTCGACGTTAATAGTAACGTCGCATAAGTCCAAATTATCCTTAATCGTCTACTCGAGTGCGGATTTTCAAAGCTTTCGATGACAAAAATCTCGATATCTCGCGATCAAGTTGAACGTATAACCGCCATTTCAACTATACCCTGTCAGTTGCACTATCCGCATCAGCTGCGAGACTTGGCAACATCGATCGAGGTGAATCGTTGACATCCGTGCTACCGCATGCAGTAATGCAACCGTTCAACAAATATACGTATAGCAAACAAAACACACGATTGATTTATCAATTTTACGAGAGAGCGTTCAACGAAAAGAGCCTTACTAGAAAAGGCCATTTCCAATTCGTTCATCGACTTTGACATTGGTCACAGTGTGCTTGTCGTACAAACAAGCAAACCACGTCAACGCGCACGCGTCCCGATGAAAGTTGCATCGCCAAAACACGGATACATATTACACACGTACAACAGTTGACGCTGGTAAAGCGAGTCAACAGCTATCGAGGCCACTGCTAAAAACAAAGTATAGGAAAGAGCGAAAGCATCGTCGCTCGTGAGAGCTCATGAGAGCGACAAACATCAGAGCCATCGGTACCTTTTGGAAAATAGCGCCAATGATCCGTTCTTATCCCAAAGCTCCCAAACGATTAATACGCTAACTGTTGACCAGTTAGGGACGAGAAATTGTTCGTTATCAGGTTGCGAACGGTTCACGGGTAAAAGTTGATTGTTGAACCGACTGTAAAAGCTCGACGAAAATGGCTAGGTCAAGGCTTTGCCAAGCTCGCGCGTTCTCGTTTTAACCGAGCGTGTTCCCCGAAAACTTTTTACACGAGTGCGCGCACAAACTTTTCAAAGTTTGATAAGCTTGGGAGAACAACCTACTCGAGAGTGTGCTGATGCTTTTGCCGCTGCCGCTTCCGCCCCTAATGCTGCTTTTGCTGCTGCTGCTGCTGCTGCTTGCCTATCCTGTTAAGAGAGAGTTGCTTCCACTATGCTCGAACGCGCCAAATTGAAATTCATACCCGATATTTTAAACTCGGATCAATGACTTTCCGAGTGCCATACGTGCGAGAGTTCGGATTCGCGTTACTATTACTCGGGCGAACGAAATTAACGCAATTGAAAGTTTCGTTAAGACTCGACCGCAGTCTGTTCGAAAATCTCGTCTCGAGAAGAAGGATTTTATACCTCGGATATCCACATCCACCACCATCTACCTTTTCTCGGTAGACAATTAAACCGTGTTTTTTTTCTCCGTTATTCCCTCTTTCTTTTTCACTCTGAGCTCGGATTATCTCTACTTTACTAGGAAACGTTAATGCCTCTTTTCATTTTCATACTTCTATTTGAAAAACAAAGGTTGCGCTGACGAGTGGACCGCAGTATAAAGTTGCAGGTGTGCTCTATTTTGTTTTGCTTTCCATTTGCTCTTTTCCGTAATTTTTATTTATTCGTGTACAAATATCATATAATAGTCGACTTGAAACAAGATCGGGCATAAATTAATCAAGCATATATCGGGTGTATTCATTGATTTGATTTGCGTTACAATTGAAAAATAATCTCATTTTCACATTTTGGTCTGTTGGTGACTACGAAATTGCCTTTCAATCGATTGTGTATTCAAACGCGTACTTTGATTTGGCACAGTTGACGTTTATAATAAATAAAAGCTCGGACTGAAATGTCACTTGACCCTATGTAAAGCTCATCACAACTTCATGCCGCAGTAATCTCTTGTATCCCGCTGTGCAGCAGATTAGTTTTCGTGGCGCTGAAAATTTCAAACCCGATAACAAAAGAAGAAGTAAGCCGAGCTTTCGTTCAGGCCTGTGACGTCGGCATATCGCTTGAAAATCCAAAGAAAATTGACGATTCAAAAGAGACGCTCGATAATAAATCAGCAAGGGGCTGCATAATCGAATTGTCGCAACGTTTATCTCGAGAAAAAAATGCGAATAAAGTAGCACAAACATTGGTGGTACGTTTCGTGCCGCAAAGTTTGTTCGGCTTAACAAATATCATTAGGAAAATGTTCTTTCGTTGCGGGAAACTCCGATAAAAGTTCAAAAGTCGTTCATGGCGCAATTTTTCACGAATTCAAGCGGTTAAAACCATTCGGCTTTTTATTATATAATAAAAAGTCAAAAGCGAAAAGACAAAGAAGAGGGAAAAGATTGTGTGGGAAGGGGGAGGAAGGGAAGAGAGGATGCTTACGGACCCGAGAGACGAATTTGATAAGTGATGGGGCGAAACAATGCAGCAGCGGTAGCGAAGCCCAGCCTCGGGGGCATTCCGTGCGCGATGGGCGCCATCACCTCGTATCGGCCGGCCGGATATTTATTTATGCTCTCCGCAAATGCTTTCACGCGATCGCGCAGCTGCTTTCTTTCCTTCTTAAAGTCTGCAAAGAAGCAAATGGAAAAGTCGCGTTTGTTTGAAATATACGAGTATTGAAGTCCGCACTTCCGGGAATGCGCTTTATACATCGCGCGCACCTTCTCTCGAGCCAACTTGTAATTCTTGGCGCATTCGGTTTTTACGCGTCGCTCGTCGACCTTTATCAACTTTCATTGTCAGCTGCATCAGACTGGACGTATTTCACTTATACGTAATAGCTTTGCTTCTTGCTCCTTGAAATCTCAAGTTTAATCCAGTTGCAGCTCGTTAGTTTGCTTTCCACGCGACTATTTAATTCATTTCCAACGAAAGAGCAATAACCAAAGAGAATTTAATATAACAATCGCAACGACTCTTGTCAGGGATTCGCGCTGGAATAATCGGACAAAGGAGCGTTCTACGTTTGTTCGCAGCTGTTCTTTATCTTTTTGCAGGTGTCGGCATAAAGAGAAAGATGAACTCTTGCGCGCTGCAAGACCACTTACTGGCTAAAGCGAGAGTGGCGCTTTGTTTTAAGCAGCGCAATAAAACTGCAACGTACGTTCAACACGTATACCGTATACCGTTCTCCGTTCAATCACCATCTGGCACGATAACCGTAACTGTGTGAAAGCATTAACCGCGTAGCCACACAGCCGAAAATTGGCCAAATTTGGCGTAAAAGGTGAGGCAAGCCAAAGAAAGCGATAAAAGATGCAGCGTTCGATCGAGGGGATCGGTGAAAAGAGCAGCGAACGGAAGAAGCAGTAGCGGTAACGCCAAGAGCGGTAGGTCAATTTTCTCCAAGAGAGAATAATCAGCTTCCCACTTTGCGCCAGATTTTTAATGCATCTACTGCACTTGCGGCGTGAGCGTGGGCTCTTCGGAAACAATTTCAGCGACATCTATTTTACAGATTCATCGTCGACGGTGCTACTGGCCACTCTCGCTAAATCTTCTTAAATCAGCCTCGTTCCTCGCCGTCTCTAGCTCTCTGTATCTACCACTATCACCGAAAGCACCGAGATTACGCAAGAAAAGCTGCACATTTAATAAGAGGCATTGACGCGTCGAGGGAGCGATTCGCGATTTACGACTACGCCCAAGTGCGGTAAATAGTGAAAATTGCCGGAGAAATCCCAGTGTTCGAGATAAAACTAGCAGAGAACAAAAGAGAGTCGAAGACAAATAGAAAGGAGAAAGGGGACATGGCGTCGAGCTTTCCCATAGCGTCGCAAGTCGCCTGCCTGTCGTCTGTTCGCGCTTGTGTTTTTACCACTCGCAAACCTATAGCCCTTTTCTCTTCGGGCCCTTTGTATCTCCCTCCATCGTTCTGCAGTGATGCGAGAGAAAAATACTTGTTCTCTCAGCGTATCGTCCAATTCAACGCAATCACACTCGCACGTACACTTGGCAGTCGAGGCATCGACTTGGTCAACACTCTCGTTGTAGTTTTTTCAAGCTTCCTTAAAAACACTCGCGATCGATCGAGTTTAAAATATGCGATTGAAAGGGCAAGAATATCCGAATCCGATTAAAACAAAACTGTAAAGTCGTCGGTTTGAGCATCGCACGGAAACGGGATATATATCGTAGGTATCGCTGTAGGTATCGGTCAAAGTCGACTTTGGCTGCAGTAGCGTGAGTTTTAACATGAACTCCCACAGCTTTAATTAACGTCAAACAGAGCGTGCATCGCGTAGCTTCGTGAAGAGCATCCGCCGAGCGAGAAAGCTGATAATAGAGGGATCGAGGAGCAGGAGACCAGTGGAAAAAGGGCTCTTGTAACGAGCGTACCGGAACAAACGTTAGGCTCGCACGTGAAGCTTTGTAATCGTTCGTTGTCTTTGGATTTCTTTGTCGCTGACCGGCAAAGCAGGACTGGCAGCGTCGTCAAAGTAAAATGAACATGCTTGGAATGGACTCACCTGTATATGGCAGCCGAGCGATCTCGATCTTCTCGAAACCAAAGTATCAGTTGAACCGCGTCGTCCTCCTGGCTGGACGTAATGTCGCAGGGAAGATAGGTTGGCTTGCCTTGCAGCGCCACCACGTGAATCACCGGCACTGAAACATCAAGCGTTTTGCTTTATTGGGCTATTTGATGAAATTCGAAACTCATTTCGAAGGCGTACAGCTCCTTCTCCTCGTAATATCTGTGACAACGAGGTATCGCTTCCCCTCCCACGGGTCGATCGTGTTATTCCGGTGAGGAACGACGACATTGCAGATCATCGTCGTAATGCCGAGAGAAAAGCGCATCGACCGCCAGAGCTGAGGCAATCGATTGTCTATACGGGGAGGAAAGCAAAGCTGTTGTTTCTCGAGGCGCTAGGTTGCGCGAGCGAATTCAAGTTGGAGGCAAAGAGAGAAAAGGAAAAGCTGCTACGTTGTATCGTTGTATAGGTGGCATAGAGAGGGAGTCGCGTGGCTACGACGCTGGCGGCTGCGCGCTTAGCTCTCGGGAATTGGATTATTCGCGATGTCGATAAGCTCTGCTGAATCGATAAGCCTATAGCGCGCGCCGAGTTAACTCGCTGGCTTTTTCGCACACTCGTGGCCCGTCTAAGCCACTGTCAATGTCTATGCGCCAGTTTAATTAAACAGTTGCTTCGGTTTATCTGCGGCATCTTGCGTTAATTGCTTGCCATCGTAGCCCGTTCCCTTGTATCGTGCAAGCGTCGCTTAAAGTCGACTCGAACGTAGCGAGTTCGAGGCGTTGCACGTATGATTAATCGATTGCTGCCGTGGTGACCAGTCGATCACGATCACACTTTCGAATCCGCGACGTTTTCACGTTTTTTACGTTGTCACCTGCCTCGTCGCTGAATATAGGCCCCAAAATCTTGAACGTGACGCTTTTACGTATACTTGGAGGCAGCAGCAGCTCACAGCTATCGCGAGCTGCGCGATATTGAAATTCCGAGCTGTCGAGATGGGCGTCAGCTGGTTATGCACTTGAGTCGCCTCCTGTCTGGTTAAAGAATCAAACTTGCTGCTGCTGCTGCTGCTTTTCTCAGTGGATATTTTACGAGCACGCGAAGACTTGTCATTTTGGCGATAAATGAAAAAAAGAACAAAAAGCAACGGAGAAGAACGAAAATCGGTAAGACTTAATTTCCGAGTTGGTCTTTGCCCGCTCGCTCTCGTTAAAAACTCAGGCCAAACGTTTCGACGTAATTAAACACTGTTCCCACTGACTTCTCTCTTGCCGACGGCAATAGCAACCACACAACAACGACAACAGCGACAACGGCAACGACGACGACGACGACGACAACAATCTGATGGGGGCCTCTGCTTTTCATTAGCTCGGCGCTAATTGCTTATTTGCTTTGTTACAATGTGCACGAGTTCGTTGCTGGCAATCACGGCTAATTTTCAAACCCTATTACAATGATCGCTCGAACAATAGCTCTGACTATTTATTCAACAATGAAGCGAACCGTAAATCGACATATTTCAAGTGTGATTATCCAACGAACGGACAACACGATAAATTTCAACAGATACAAAATGCATTGATATATTCTCTAAATTACGCTATTCACGTGTCTACATTTAAATAAACGGTAAAAATTGGTTTAAAGCCTGCCATAGACGTCGTTAGAAGTTGAAATATGAATATCGGACAAAGTGGCTCTCGATATGAATTTTAGCCGATCGCACGTGCTGCAGTCTGCGAAATCGTGAAATTATCCTACACGCCAACCGCTACTCTCGCTCCCTTCGATTTGCAAATAGTTTAAAGCACTCTATAATGCAGCGAGAACCATCAAGGATAGAGTTTTGAAATGGGTGAAGCGCGCACATGCACTCGATATTCGGTCAATTTTTCCGGAGACAGCTGCAAAGATACTCGCAACAAATGGACAAGCCAGCGGCGGCGGCGGCAGCGGTGACGGCAACGATGCTTTTCCATTTTGATGTTGCACTCGCTTATTCGCAGACGGAAATAGCTTTCGCTGGATCGATCTTAGCGCCAACAGTCGTTACTGCTATGCAAGCAAAGTGGCCGAGTTTTCGATTTCGAATGTCTTCCCATCGTCGATGGACAGTTGCTGTCACGTTGTCACGTGTCCAAATGATCGCTATCGTGGCTCGTTCGTTTTTTCTTTCCGTGCTCGAGTTTCGAAGCACCGAGCAGTTTTCTCGCCGTGATCTCGCGCTGCGATAAGTAGTCTCGCGTAAAGCTCGATTTGCAAGCGCATCTTGGAATATTATTTGGGAAATTGAGCATGGCTCGTTTGAATGTGTCGAGGATTCTCGAAATCAATTAAAATAGCGACGAGCTTAACTGACAAGGAGAAAATGGCACGTCGATGTTCTTTACGGAATCTCTAATAATTGAAGTCTCAATCCTCTTAATGTAGGTATATATAGGGAGGCTCGGCCGGCCATGTAAGCCTCTTGAGTGGAACGTCTTGAGAGGGAGAGGACATTGTCCAAGTAAGGCGTGTTATAGACATTGGCGTAATGCCCAAATTAATTTGAAAATCCTTCCGACAGTAGCTCTGCGAGTAATCTAGTTAATCTGCAGATTAATTGCAGCAAGGTAGCTCGTCGTCGTACGGTCTACTCGAAACTCCGAGAGCCGCAAGTAATATTTGCTCACAAGGAGGGGTAGAGAGGGAGAATTGACTATTCAACAATTAGCTGTTGGGAGCAAAGCAATCAACTGGCCGTTATTTACGCGTGCGCTGGGACGCTACGAAGAAGGCCAACTAAATTTTCACGAGCTCATTCCGCGAGAAACCACCACGGAGCAAGTTGGCTTTGCAGCACATTAAGATAATACCAAGATAGCATCTCGGCAACGTTCTCGCGGTTTCTATCTACCAGTATGTTTGTTTTTCAGCTGGCCGACGCCAGCATCACCACCGACGCATCCCCGGGAGCATGAGATAATTGTGCTGTACGAGGGAGGCTAAATAAAGCCTCGTCCTCTCGGCCTATGCAAATGTGAATAGCATAACCGTCACTGCAGGATTATGAGCTCGCTTGTTTTTCAGCAGTTTCGCGCGCTTTCGCCGATTGCACATTTTTAGCGAGCACCGTCCATTCAATTTGGCCGTCGTGCGAGCTAGCGAATTAAATGAGAAAGCAGGGAGAGGTGAGAAGAGAGGCGGAAAAGCCAGAGAGAAACCGGCCTTGCTGTAAAACGAGATGAATTTTCAGGCATATTATCTTGCGCGCTTGAATTTCACGGGAAACTAAATCCTAATCTAAATGTGTCGGCGAAAAATTTAACTTACAACCTGCCTCCACACTACCACAACGAGTAATTATATTTTCCTGATGAGAAATTGAATTACTCTCGTAGCAGCCATCCTCTCCCTCCGTCATATTCCGACCTACGCTCTAACGCAACAACTACAACAACAACAACAACAACAACAACAAACCTAACTAACAAACTATCAATTGAAAAATAATACCGAATCATTTATCCTTTGCTCCAAGCTCCTCTTAAGTAACAGAGGAAAGTTTGCCAAACTACCACTTCAACAGAGACGCGATTACGTCACTTCTACGTATAATGCCCTGCAAGCACAGAGAGCTTCTGCGCCCGACGCCAGCCAGTTTATCGATCCAACTCACTCCCCCCCCCCTCCTTCTCACCCTCTCTCTTTCACTCTGCAAACTGCACCTTGCCGTTGCAGCCACAAAAAAAGTAAAAAAAAAAGAAAAAAGCGACCAGCTGTGCATATCCGTTCAAATAGAACAAAAATAGAGTCGGCAATTTCGCCGCCGCGTAAAAATCCGCTGTGCCGAGTTTTCGCCCGAACGATTTGTTATTACTCTTCGCCGTTGCTTCATTGCGTCCGATGGGCCTGCTTTTTTCCATCGCCCGCCGCTGCAAAGTTATTCAGCAGCGCGTGATTGCTTCGCCAACGCTTCTTTTTCATCCGAAATTGAAAAGAAACTTTGAACATGGCTTGTATATTAAGACGCGATAGAATGACGTATCTATGAATAGACTTGTATTACAAAGCTGGAGTGAGATCATCGACATTATTAGCCTGAGGTCGATTACGAGGGTAGATGGGATGCCAGTGCGCGTTAAATAGGTTCGCGAAACCGAGAGCTATAGAAAAACATTGCAGTAGCAGTGGCAGCAGCAGCACCAGCAGCAGCAGTAGCGGCAGCATCGTACGAGAGTTATCGTGCGCGTGTTTTATTGCGGAAACGAGCGAGCAGTTCAGTGGCAAACACTAGAAAGCTCGCTGGAATCTCAATTAACGTACTTGGCAGACTGCTCGTCCGTCGGTGCGTATGATTTTATATACATATATATATATATATATATATATATGTATATATATATATACACATATATTACGTAACACGTAGCACGTAGCGTTGTTGGCTAGCTTACACAAAATGATTGCGTGCAACGTGAAACTTGATTGCGAGGGAATTGAGGTCGGATCGCAATCAGACCATTTTTAAAATCGTAGATTGCAGTAGAGCATAGATTATTCGGCGCAGCACGCACCTACATCAATACTAGACGGCGCCTCTAATGAAGTATCTATAGACGCGTGTACGCACACACGCACGCACACACAAGTGAGCGCACGCACCAAGGGGTGAGATGATAGAGTAGCCGTTTGGCGGTGGGTGAGACTGGGTTGCAGTAGTGCTAACAGCAACAGCAATACAATGTAAGCACATACACCGCGGAACATAGCGCTCAAGTTTAATAAGCTTCAATGACGCTCAATAAGGCTCGTTGGCAATCTCGCGAACGAACGAGTAATTGCGGCATCAACTAGATGATTTTCGGGACAGCTTTGACAGAACTGGGGAATGGCCTGGAGCTCTCACGGCCCCGATACTCCCGACCAACAGACAGAGCATATGCAGCCTCCGGCCACCAGCTCCGGATCTTTGTTCCACTAGTTTCTGACGTTGATACGTCGCCGGGGAGCAACTCAGCTGCTACTACTCGCTTTCTTGTTGCTTCTCTCTCTCTCTCTCTCTCTTTCTCTCTATATGTATATATATATATATATATATATATATATATATATCTTTGCCCACTCGCCACCACCTTCCCCCACACGAGGGACAGTTATCACGACAGTCGTAGACGACAAACGGACAAACATCGTTCCTCTCGCGATCAATGCATTTTCCCCATTCGCAGTTTGCTCGCGTAGCAAAACGCTGTCAGCCGGGTAGTGCTTAAATTCCAGCAGCCTCGTTCGCGCTTTCTCCAAGTTATCCCCGAGATTGGCCGCCGCCAACAGCCCGCCACGCGAACATACCTCAAGACCCTTAGGCGTTCTCCTTCTTGCCCGAGCTTCTCTATTTGTTAAGCTTCTTAATTGTACGCGCGATAGTTGATACAATGTTGTCCTACACGTAATTGCTGCAATGTAATTGCTTTTTTACGCGTTAATCGAGTCGTTCGAACTTGCGACAAGTAGGAGCTTGCGTAAAAGCTCTAGCTTTCACGATAACATTGTATAACAAGAGGGAGAGCTCTTGGTGAAACTTGCAAAACTCTTTTCATCGAAAGCTTCCCCCCCCCCCGCCAATAGTAACTTATATTCGAAAACAACACGTTTGCATGTTTGTCAACTGGTATTTAGCGCTCAAATCGACTGGTTCTTGTTGCGAACGCGAGGAATATTAAGACTTGGTCTGCAAAGTGCTTAGATTCCGATGAGGGATGGACGTTGTTATTAGTTGAAATAGATGAGCCACTGAGTAATCAATTGATAGCAATCAAGCTTTTTAAATAGACCGTTGACAAAAAGCGTGAGTGCATTACGTATGGACAATTGAAAATTGAATTGGCATAGTTATAACGGGCTCGGTGCTAATTCGAATTAGTCGCTTTGATCGGTCTGCGTGGTGATGAACCCGACAGAGATAGCAATCTCGCACCTACCTAAATAGAGCTTGCGGTCATAAGGCCGCTCAGTAAATGGTTGACATTAAGCATCGATATTCCTGGCGAACTCTAAACTGTCGTGAGAGAGAAAGAAAGAAAGGGGGATGGGGGGGGGGGGGAGCTTGGATAAGTCAGACTGGCCGACAGCCAAATCAAAAGAATAATCTAGCCAGGTCTTTGGCACTGGAAAATAACAAGTCTTTCGACAAAGCTTTCTCTGGCTCACTCTCACTCGGTTCGATTGTAATAAGCGCGCCAGTCGACAAAAGTCACTCCTTGGCTGCTGCTGTTGCCGCTGTAAAAAGAATGGCTCGCTCGTATCGGTTTCGAGTACTCTTCTCGATTTCCATTGCGTGGCTGCTGCTACTCTTACTATTACTACTGCTTTGTCTCTCCCGCGAGGCTTCGAAAAGACTATTGCAGCGAGCTGAGTACGCGCTTAATAAATGTCTCTTGCTCGTTCAGGGCGATGATTAAAGCGAAGTCTTCGAAAAATAGCTGATAAATACATCAATATCTTTGTCGAACCAGCAATAAACAAAATCGAGCGAGTTGCAGCTTATTTAAATACGAAATGAACATATATAGATGCTCAACGTTGGATGTTGCCTCATTACCAGTGTAAACTTGCTTAAGCCGCATCTCCTTTGGTTGACGCGTCGACGGTATCACTGCTCTCGAGTCAAGACGCTGTCTCGTTGAACAGCAACCTCTACTAGTCCTTCGGTTCACTTTGCTATCGCGTTCGCAAATCATCCAAATTGGACGGCGGTTGCGGCTGCTATGGCTTCAAAGGGCTTCGTTCTTGCATGCCGTCAAATTATCCGGATCCCGCGTTACCTTTCAGTCGCTTGCTCTTGATACGCGACTGTGAACTTGTTTGCTTTTTTCACTGTTCCTTTTCGCGCGGCTTCCTCATCTCGTTCGACAATTACTTCGCACGACTGACTTTTGTCAAAGCTGCTTTTTCGACTGCTTGGCCAATGTCTCGGGAGCTCCCCTAATCGTGCGACCTTGAGAATAGTCCTTTTTCAAGCCCGTGATTCCCCTTTGTGCCAATAAACAAGTTTGTAAATAAAAAAACGACAAAAGCACGCATAGAAATTCATTTTCGGCCTCGACTTGAAGAAGAGTCCTCGTGATTTAACCTATAAAGTGAACGGTATCCCAGTTAACGAGTTGCTGGTTTGTCCTGTGCGGCGAGACGCCGACACGAATCGACCATGAACCTGTTGACTTTGTTTCCTGCGTGAAATTGTTATCGAACGATAAATACGAATGGGCTCGGAGCTTGCAATGAATTTTTGGCAAAAATCTTTCGCTTTCTCGTATAAAGGGTCGATACAGGCGTGCAAATCGCACGAAATATCTCATTTATGCCGGTTGGACAACAATAACAAGGCAATTGGAAATTCCACAATTGTTGAAATGAGTCTTTTCCCTTGGTCCTGCAAAGTGTAGAAGCTGCTCCCATTAGACTCGTTTTAAATCCCGCACAATGCTATATATCGCTTGCGAGCTCACAGCAGGCGCTAGCTTCCTATCTCTCGTCGTCCCAAACAAAGAGAACAAGTTGAGCGCCCGCACGGGAAATTGGCACAGCTCACCGAAGCGTAATAACGTCGTTAGAACGTTTCTTTTAACACTCGCACGCTCGAACATATCGTCGGATCTTCAATTACGGCCTCCGACACTCCTCGAATAATGAGTGCGCGATATTTTAATGGAACTCGCGTCTAGCTCTCTCTCTCTCTCTCTTTCTCCCCTTTTCTCTCTCTCTCTCTCTCTCTCTCCTGCTCTTTTATTTGTTTGTTTGTTATCTTTTTGTTAACGCTGTCTCCTTTTGTGTCAAAGGAGCGCGTGGTGTTGTCGAGTGCCTTGAAAATCGAATTCTTACGCTTTTTGGAGAAATTACGCGGGAGACGGATATACTCGGTGATTTTCCTTTCGAATAGAAAGACGACTTATCGATTGGTAAACTGATAATGATATGTGATACTAGGCGTCAATAGTACATTGACGTAACGGCGCTGGTTGTATTTTTACAATGATTAAATTTCAGGAAAATGCATCAGACGAGCTTTTTTACGCAGCCCCACGACAAACGTCTAGCTTGTAATAACTACTCGTTTGTAGTTGTGCGTCATATCTGCGCGAGCGTATTTGTACGTATATTATTGTCAATTTTTCTCTCTGATAAAACTATTAAATGTTCAAATCAAATTGAAAGTGTTTATTCATCAAACGTTAGTAGTGTGCCAACTGGCAGGAGAAGGTGAACATAGCTTTGCTTTTAGCGTGAGAAAGCTTATATATCCCATGAGCCTTCGTTTGTTTGAAAAAGCTCGCTCGCTCCAATGCGAATTTAAACTTTCAAATTTACCGTGCCACGCACACACGACAGCCCGACAGAGGCAGAGAGAGAGAGAGAGAGAGAGAGAGAGAGGGAGAGAGAGAGAGGGAGAGAGAGTGAGAAGGAGAAAGGGGAGGGAAGCGAGAGCATTGTCTCAGTCTAGCGAATTTTCAAACGGAAAAAGAGGAGAATGATGAGTCGTACTTGAAAAGGATACGCCAAATCGCTGCCTATTTGTGCAGCAAAAAGTCAAAAGTAAGACCGTAAGAGTAGTAACTCGTTAGACGAAACCGCAAAAAAACACCTAACCCAAGTTGGTTAAGGTCGCTGCAACGGAGCGTACGTAACGTACGGTCTACTGGAGACATCTACAGTTTGTTGATTCGACTGCGTCATACTAATTCAATCGTTATTTTTCGATCAGCGTACTCCGTGTGCTGTTTGGAGATGCTTAGACGATTCTTTGTTGTGTGATTTGCTTCGTTACTTATTCCCGTAGTTGAATCGCTGCTGAGTTTTTGACCGAGAGTTTTTCCGAGGAGAATGTCGAGTGGCGGATTTGATGGATGCGCAAAAAGCTTGATTATTTCTCGCTCGCTAGTTTCAAAAGATTGATACGCAACTTCAGCCGATATATTTCAAGAGAACGATCGATAAGTCATTGTTCTATCGACAACGTTATTTATTTATTAAAGTCAATGAAAAGTGCATAGATCTAGGGACAGATCTCGCTAATAGATCGTGTAGCGACAAATTTTACTTGGAATTGAGCTGGCAGCCTGCTGCAATTACCGAGCGGCATGAAAGCTGCAAAAACTTACTCGCTGAAAATTGGATTCCTTTCGGAACGGAGGACCAGTCGGAACGAGTCGAGCTCAGCACTATCAGCTTTCAAACTTTCATCCGATAAAGCAGTTGCCGCTAACGAACCACATTTATGACTGAGTGCTGTAAAAACTAATAAGACAGATTGTTTGCCTAAACCCGAGCCGCTGTTGATGCTCCTGCTGCTACTTTCTTCGACCATTAATTCATAGCATCGATGTACGATCTCTATTGTCGCTATTTACAGCAAATATCGTTATTACCCGACGATTAAATAGCTTTTACATCTAATGGATGTTTCATTTCAGTTTTCATAATAGTTTTTCAGTCAAATATTCATTTTTTTTGTTTCGCCAGTTTGACGTTATTCGATGATATGCAAATTGAATACTAGAAAACAAGATTTTGGAATATAGTAACTTTTAATATTCATATACGTATGAACAATATTAACATGTTCGTCTCTTTGAAACACCGGAAACCACGTCATGATTATCATTTTCAACGAATGTGAAAAATGAAACAAAGGGGAGAAAAAAAGACCTCTACTGGCAACGCTATAGCGAGCGAACGAGAAAGAAAGAGACAGAAAGGGGTGGCGAGGGAGGGAGATGCGAGTGCTCGGAATACATGAAAGTGCGTCGACAGAAGCCTCTCTCTGTATATCTGGTGGCGGCCGAGGTCAGAAAGCGCTTCATTTCCATAATTCTTTACAGTTCGCTCGGGATTTTTTTTTGCGTTCCGCACTCGACCAGATGAGTGCAAACTCGAGCTTTTGATCAGAATCATCGATCTCCTTTGTGCACGGAGCAACGCTGCGGCCAAGTTGATTTGATAGCAGTACGCTCGTTCACGTACAAGTCCAAGTTATTAATGGCACTGAATCGAACAGAAGCGGGTCGGAGGGTCGTCGCACGTCTCTCGTCAGCTCCAGCCCCCGTAGAAAATCAGCGACGTCAAAGAGACTCGATCGGTCTTGCATCTACGTTATTCCAGCCGATGCACACGTACGTCTCTAGCTAGGCGAGGCTTTCTCTCCGCTTGTGCCACATACGCGACAGTGGCTCTATTTTCAACATTAACGCATATATATAGTTCATCAAGATCAAGTGTAGCAAGGCCGGCAAAGACGATCTTTTTCGAGCCACGACTCGATCAATGTTTGCTTTTGATAAACGTTCAAACGCGAGCCTCGCGCGATTGATTCGTTAGAATACTCGTAATGTACGTTGTCGAAAGAAAATCGACGAAATGCTAGTAATTAATTGCGCAGGTGGCCCGAGGCGCGGGTGTCTCGTTCAAACAGCCTTAATTTATCTTGAATGTTTGTCTTGTTCGCAATCAAGTAAGCAAGCAAGTAAGCAAGCAAGTAAGCAAGCAAACGGTAGTTTCTCGCGTTCGCGCGTGAAACTTGCGCTAAAAACCGTTGGTAGACGCGTCGATGCGCACTTCGCGTTGAATCTTGCTCATTCGCTTAATCGTATGCGCGCGAAGAGCGCGAACAAATGGCATAACGAGGGTTATTGTTATTATCCGGAAGTAGTTGGGCGGTCGTGTAAAAACTAAAAACAATGTGTGGTTACTCTTGGCGGCGGCAATAAATTGTACTAAACACTCGTTTAATTACTGGCCAAGTATGTCGCTGTGGCGGACTGTGCTGAACGAGCAATTTGCATTTCCCGGAAATTACAAGTCTGTTCCGTTGCGTAGCTGCGAGGGTGAGGATGGTAGTTGCGCGCGCAGATATACCGAGAGAGCAAAAGAGAGAGAGCAAAAGAGAGAGAGATGGAGAGAGCTTAGTTTGCGGAACTACATTAGCGCTGGATGTGATTCGCGGCTACCGCTGCTGCTGCTGCTATTGCTGTACGCCCGCATCGTTCAATCTTTCTCTCGCTCCCTCTCTCTTTCTGTCTCTTCCTCTCTCGACGACGACGACTACTTGCAGTTGCAATTACGCCTCTTGACGCCCTAGCCGCCAATGCGAAAATGTGGGTCGCAGCAAAAAGTGGCTTTTCCTCGCGAGGTAACAAAAACTACGCGCAAGTGTCATAGTCTGACGTCTCCTCGAGAGAGCATCGAGTATACGCTGCTCAGACTTGCAAGAGTCCCAGTCATCGTAAATTTGTCGATATTTCTTTGAATGTGGATTATCGACATCGTCGTTTGGTGTTTTTGGATATTGCGTTAGACAATACTATTTCTGACGAAGACGGATTTGTTTCGAGAGGAAAATGGAATTAAAGGGTAAGTTAGGCAAACGACCGATATGTTATAGCTGCAAAACTAGATGGACAAGTTGCTATTGCACATAATGCGCCGAGAGAAAAGGAGAGAGAGAGAGAGAGAGAGAGAGAACGTAATTGGTCTGAAGACTAAAATTCAAGTCGGGTCGTACCGATCGAGCCGAGCCGAGTCGAGCGTAGTACGACATTTGCACAGCAAGCGCATCAACGGTGACACGCGGAGGAGAGAATAGAATCTGAAATAAGGCAGCTATATATCTTTCAATTTGACCGCAGAATGAAGATGGCAGATGGAATTTGTAAGAGATGCTCCCGTTGGCAGAGTTTGCATCAATGGTTAACGTCGAGAAGACAAGACGAGAGACCGGAGTATTACCGTGTCTGCGTCGCTAATTGCAATTTCGCCAGCGTATTTGTTCCATCGTGGTAGTAGTGATGTGTCGTCTCTGTTTATTACAAGGTCGTGATCAAATAGAAGCGTTAACGCTTAATACGGGCTGCGAGTTCCTCGCAAAAGACTTGCTAGTCTCTCTCGATAGCTGAGACTTAAGGACGCTCGGAACTAATGCTTGACCCTTTTAGTGTGGGGCTGATTTCGCGAAGTAGCAGCAGCAGCAACAGCCACTTGTCTCTCGCTTGACTCTTGATACCTCTCGATTTTTCGTCTATGGCAGCGCAAAATGTGCCAACCAAGCTCGTCATCGTATCCCCCTTGCACGGCTATTTCCTTCCTTTTTTCTTGTGTCTGCCCTTTCGAATACTTGACCAATCGAACGTTATAGCTACAAGAAGGGGAATCGGATGACTCCTCGTTAGTCGTCGTTGCCAGTTGCACCTTAGCTAAGTTCTAAGAGTTCTAAGGCTACGGGAGTTTACGGCGAAGCGACGATACGAAACAAGCAACACGGACAGCAGTGCAGTACCGCGAGCAGTAATGCAGTGGCGGAAATGCAGATACAAGTAGTGGTTTTTCGATCGTATTTTTTAACATCGATCGCGCAAGCTGCCTGCCCGGCCAGCCAACCAGTATGCTCGTTCGTTCGATTTACAAGTAAAATACCACTCGCACTCACAGCCAGCTGGCTGTTAGCTTACGCGCATTCGAATTAATTAATTCATTAATTCATTGTACGAGACAGAGGCAATGGCGGTGGCTGTGGCGGCAGCGAGTCGAGTGTCCTCTGCGCAAGACAATTCATTATAGATTCATTGGTATACGTCGGGAACCGACACGCTCCACGTCCAAATTAAACAGTCCAGTAGCCACCTTCCTTTCTTTATGTACATGAGCGATTGCAAGCAACGATAATGCCGATCGTTAGTTTATTTTCGCTCGGGGCAATAACCTACGCAACCTCGACGCAGACTCTTATCCTCCCTGTGCGTGCCTGCATCCCAAGTCTCGTTTATCCGGTATTTATACTTATCTTTTTGACGACAAATCGATTGAAACTCGTCTGTACGCTACCGGATAACGAGTCAGCCCTTGATTGAGCAATCGACATTACAAATGTCCTGTTTCTCGTCCTATTCTCGTCCTATCCCCGTCCTACCCTCCTCCTATTTTCCTCCCGTTCACTGACAGTGGCAAACAAGCACCAATCTTGCGATCCTGTACTCGAGTCGAGAGCAAGTGGTTATCGTGCTTGCGAGTTGTTCGTCGCTTCTCATCAATATTCTCGTCAATATTATATTTCACGTGGATTTGGTCGTAGTCTCAACGCACGACGAAGATGCTTGCAAAACAACTATCGTCAAATAATATAACGCACTCGTCAATTCGATGATTTTGGCGTCAAAGTGCACCTGTCGGCAACGCATTGCCGTGTGCACGACGTCACAAAAATCAATTAATTATAATTGAGCATTCGCTCGATACAAGGGTTGTTGTTAAGATATTGGACAACTGTTTGATTAAAGTAAATGGAGCCCAATACATTTGATTAAATATTTAACAAATCCATTGGATTAATCATCCGTGAATTAGACGATTCACCGTAGCCGGGATAAATGCAATTTATGAAAATGTCAATCTTGCCGAGTTGCTTTCGAGTAAAAACACGTTGCACGAGCAAGTTTTTCTTGGGACTAGACTATACTAGACGCGTCAGTCGAAAGTTGAAAATGGCCAACACGTAGCGAATACCCCTTTCTCCGAGAGCAACTTTGCCAGTTCAGTTCGCAGCAGAGGCGCAAGCTCTGTAGGTCAGTTTTACAAAAAGCTTACGGAGGAAGAAGCGTGACACGTCAAACTTTTCAAACGTTTTTAGATCGTTATAGCTGCTACCACCGCGCAAAGACTTCAAATCTCCTTTGTCCACCTGTCAAAATTACACCAATATAACAGATACACGCACAAAAGACATTCGTTTTATTTGGAATCACTTCTGGGGGTAGCGACAAGGAATTAATTACTAATAAGTAAAAAGCTCCGCAGTCGAGCGATTCATAGCACAACAACGAGAGAGGATTATTCGCTCGAAATACTACCGCCTGGCGCATGTGTATTCGTCGGCTACATTTTGCTTGAATGGCTCTTTTTCACTTTGTGACCTTTGCCGTGCTGCGGATTCCTTTGAATTCCCTTTCTCGTCTCTCTCTCTCTCTCTCTCTCTCTCTCTCTTACTCGTTGGTCTTTTGCTCGCCGTCGATCGTTTCTCTCTCTGTCTCTCTCTCTTTCTCTACGTTTCACCTTTGTCCCGTGACTCCTTCGCCATTGTGCAACGTCGACCGCTCGTTTATTTGTTAAACGCTCGCTAGTTGAAAATCAACTATGGAAAATGCACCACCTGTGGTTGGACAATACATCGAGCGTGAATTCAGTTCGTTCGTACTTCGCAATAATCGAGACTGTGCTAATTGACTCTAAAAAGACACTTTCGCGTCCGTTAGTTTGACGTCTGACAATAACGCAATGATGGATGGCTACGGGACAATTTCATTGGACCGCAAGTAACGGACTTGCTACCAGCTCGCGCTCAAACGCCAACTTTTGCTGCTTTATCAATTCTGAGGCTTTCAAACGAAAGCTAATCGATCGATACAAAGTTCATTACCGGATCACTCGATAAGGCACAATATTTGCATGGCTAAATATAATTGTCGTTGCACAACCATGTCGATGTATACGCTCCGTTTGTTGCTGCTATACAACAGCGCGGATTTACGTTTGTTTCTAGAGCTAATATTGCGTTGCCCGCAAAGTCCATGTATAACAGACTAACAACTTATACGTACGGAGATGATCGATCTGACCAATTTGACGAACAATCGAAGGTTATCGAATAGATTTACACGGATATAGGTCAAGACACTAGGACCGACGTGGACCGATTAATCAAGAGATCGCGGATACGCCGATCAAATTTTGACATTTTCACGATGGATTTTGATTCCTCTTCAATAAGTCCAACGGCGCATTGAGTACTTTATTACGGGATAATTGCATATCAAAGCCACGTACAACAGCAACTCGTTATCAAACTTCCGTCAATTTTCATTTTAACGACAACTTACATGAAAATAAACTTAACGATCAATCGAGCTAGAGTATTCAATCCTCCAATAAGACATAGGTATGCCCAAGGAAATTAAAGGAAAATAAGCTTTTTATCGGTCAAAAGACCAACTAAAATCTAAAGAAAAATAAGCAAGCAAGTCATTTTCCGATAATTGTCTCGCAAGCTCCCAGCGAATAAGCTCGTTCGTGCTTGCTTCCCCGTAAACAAGCCCGCATAAGTTATTTGCTGTAATTATTATTTATTTCTTTTGTTTTACCAAGTAGCGTAAGTTGCGCGGTAGCAAGGCCGTTGTCATTGACGAATGGCCCAGCTTTCGTCGGAAAAGCAAAGCCAGTTTTGCTGAAACTTACGGAAGAATGAACGAGCAGCAGCGTTTTGGAAGCTGCTTGCTGCCGCGCACAGCGTCGGCAAAGGAACGATACGAGCATAACGAGTTTGCGACTTGCAGGTATTATTACGTACGCGTCGTTTTAGCGATAGCTCTTTCGCAAGCGAAAATTTCACGAGACGGGATGCGAGCAACGAGCCGTAAGTAGTAGCTGGCGAACGACTATACGGCTTTGTGGAATACCTGCATAAAGAAGCAGGTTGTATTCGGAAGATTCGTAGGTCTCGCTATCCTGCAGTGGCTGGCCCTTTATTCCACGAGACGTACGACAAACGGACGCTCGGATCTTTTGTCGTAGGAAAAACGTAAAAGCTCACCATCTTTGACGCAAAGAGCACCGACGATCCATAACGAGAGCAGCGGTGCCGCAAAGAGACCACTGGTGCAGCTGGTGCGGCGACGGCGCCTCACTCTCGCTCGCGTTCGTAGCCGCATCACACCGGCTGCTGCTGCTGCTGCTTCTGCTTCTGCTTCTGCTTCTGCTTTGCACACCGACAACTTTGCATCCGCGCACTCGACATATTATCACTCACTCTTTCGCCATCATCACCGCACTATTGTCACAACAAAATGTTGCGTTTCACTATTTCTAGATTTTCTCTTCTTTCTCCGCCGACCCGCTCACTCACTCTTAGCTTTGAACGTTGACTATCTAGCGTTGGTGCCGGTATTATTGCACACTCAACGTAAACAGACCGCTGTCTGTACGCGCTTGGCGCGCGAGCAAGCGCTTACCCCGCTGACACTGCTGGCCGGTCGTCGTCGTCGTCGACGTCGTCGTCGTCACCACCACCACCACCGCCACCACCACCGCCACCGCTCGCGTCGATCGAAAGGGGCTGCTAAGAGGGGGTGCGAGAGCCGGCCAAAGACAAGCGCGCGCCATCGCTGCCAGCGGAACTTGCGCGCGCACGAGCCGCATGCGTATTGAACCGACCGCGACATCCTACGTCCCGTTCCCGTCGTTATTTCGCGATTCTCGTAGCGAGCTACGTGTTACATCTACTCGTGCATGTGGATCCTGTCTGGATTTTTGGCTTCTGCCCGGCGAGGAACAGACAACGGCACGTCTTTTCGCTCCTATACGCGTACCCTCCGCACTTTTGTGCTCTTCTTAGTTTCCATGATCGAACGGCTTATTATCCAAACTACGACCTTTGTTCGTCGAGTAGTTTTACTTTAATTAGTCTCTGTTTGCTTGGAAGATGCAAGCTCCGAACCGTTATTGCTCGTTACTTAACTTTGCGAAAAAGTTGCTTCAAAACTATACGTCAATGTGTATGTGCCCCGACATTTGAGTGGCCACTACGAAATATCTGTAAATGCTCGAAGTGCATTGCAACGAATTCAAGAGGAGTTGGCCTTTCTTGTTGTTTCTCTCTTCATTTCCAATCGCGTAAAAAAATGCCCAGCACAATCCAAGTTTATAAAGTACAATGAAGTTTCCATTCAGACAGTCTATTGTGCAATATTTCATTTCTTTGCTCAATGCTGCTATTGTTTCGGAGTGTATTTCCCAAAAATTCCGTTCAAACACTCGGGCTTTCACAGAGAGCTTACGGCCTTTGATTAAAAGGAATTTCGGATCCCTTCGCCCAATTAACCGCAATATTTATTAGTTACGAGGCACGCTATGCGTCTTACTTTTATTGTACCTTTTCTACTATTTCCTATAAGATCGAGAGAAATGAGCCGTAAATTGCGAGATATTGTAATATCGCAAAACCAAAATTAACGGGCGTAAAGAAAAGTGAGTTCGTTATTCAAATCACTGCATCCATTAGTTCGTCGAACATTTGAATCTGTGTCGTTTTTCAAATTTTTTTAAAACTTTGATAATTTAATCATTGGTCGAGGTTTACGGGAAAAAAGAGATAACGTCTAGGCTAGGTAACAAATAACGGTTTCAATGAAGACAGTCAAATGTTTGTCAAAAACTTTCGATGTACCCAGGAAAGCATCAAGTTGTACCCGTTATCGAGATCGTTCTTACTCGCGAGAGCACTGGCTTTTATCTTTCTTTGAACGCTCTCTCCGAGTCCTTTCTCTTCGTTACTCATCCGAGAAGGTATCTCACTCGACCCCATCAAATCTATCAATTGAGGAATAGGCACGCTACGTGGTTACATTTCTTATCTCTTTGCTTCAACTTGAAATTCACGGAAATGGGCTATTGTGGTTTAGTCATTTGAAAAAAAAAATATTTCTGAGCTTTGAGAGATCGCTCGAACTATCCGTAGTACAGAAGCAGCAGCAGCAGTAAGCACAGCTGGCACTTGCACATTGCACAATAACTAAATGAGCTTGATGCATATGGATATACAACTGTTTGCGAGGCTTCGGCCCGAGTAAAGTCGAATAGTCTACGTATAGCGATGACGGATACGTGCTGAACGGGACGATTAAACGCTCGTGCAGCTTGCCAGTCCAATGATGGTATGGCGCTTTGATCCGTGACCACCAGCCGGGGCAGCCCTCCCGATTCCAGCTCGCCGGCTTGGCTTCGTCTATTGCTGGCTAATGGCTCTTGCTTTCGACGTTCTCGTCCCGCTCTATTTATGACGTCGTGTTGTACTACTATCGCGCTCATTAAGCACTGCATGGCCGAATAGTCGCAATTACCTGTCGTCGTTTTTACTAAAACGCCATCGAAAACGTCTGAAGCCGCCAACCTTAAGGTTTAAACCACCTCTTCTTTTGCCATTTACTTTTCCGCGCGTTCCTCCGCTAAGTATCATCGTAAATCTCCGCCAAGACGTATACCTATATAATATAGCTATACAAGGGGCGCTTAACGTTTTATCATCGCCGGCAAAAGTTGGCTCAAACTTTCTTACGGCCAGATTAACATCTGTTAATTAAAGCGCATCAACAACACAAGCAACGTCAGACAGTTGGAAAAAGAGAGAGAGAGAGAGAGAAAGGCTGGGCGAGAAGGAGCATTAATCAGTCTCGCAACGTATTCATAGCGTAGGGATGTTTATAAAAGAGCTTCTTTTCCGCGGCTTAGCATCGAGCATGCTCATGCCTGGCATCTTGGAAAAGTCCATGACTACGAATAAGACTACTTGCTCTCGGTGCTGCATTAATCTCGCGAGTGCTGTCGATCATTTGGCCAAGAAGAAACTCGTACAAGATTGTTGCTCTGATACGTTGCAAACGCTCTCTTTCGATAGTTTGAAGAAGGTGTAATAAATAAAAAGGCAAGCGCCCTATTATTCGAGTGTAAAAGACCAAACTATTTTACGCCTTTCAATAGCTCTCTTGTTTATCCGAGGGCACGTTCGATCGTTCGTCCGCTACGAGTTACTTCCGCGCTCTACGTTATTGAGATTCCATCCATCGCGAAAGTTGCAGAGCCAGAGCAAACAACGAGCCAAATTCGCGTGCTGCTGTTGCTGTGATGAAACGGCAACGTGTTGAGTCTATCATTGCAACCAAACTGCACTGGGACAAAGTACAAGAAGCGAATTTCATCATGGCTAACAAATTGTATTTGCAATAAATTGTTGGGATTTTAACCGAACAAGTTGAAACAGTCGAGCAGATGCACGATATAATACGTATACCGATTGGTTACAAACCCATCTATTCTTCAGAATATCGAAGGCTTCGTTCAATGCTGTGGACGACAGTTGACCAATGCGAAAAGATGGTAGGGTATGGCGCAAACCACTGGAAAAATGACCGAGAGCTGATAATTGTCATGGAACGGTTGAGAGTTGTGAATAGCGTTGCAGCCATGCGAGAGAGAAAGGGAATTTCGTTGCTTCGCAGCCGCTCGGTTGCATTGGCGGTTGCGTGCTTGTAGCGCACGTAAACGTCCGGAATATCGAGGGCTTTCGGCTTGGTCCGTGCTTCTCATGCATTTATGTATGAAGGAGAGTACGTCGACCCAAATGCCCCAAAAACTCACTCGTACAGCATCTCTTGCACACTCACTGCGACTTTCCTGCCCAAAAATCATCATCCATACTTGGGGAAAAATTCAACGTTGTGGCGGATAGAGGCTTGGACAGTTGACAAAATATACATTCCACGAAGCCGTCGTCGTTACTCGTCGTAGTCGTCGACCGTTCGTCTTCTCGTTTCAAGAGCGTCGAGTGCAGTTCGCAACGATCATACTCGTCGATTTGCTACCGGCGAGACAAACGTGGATCGTTTTGTTCGTTGTCAGTTTTGCAGCGCTCCAATTTCCTTATAACGTTGAGCACTGATAAGACACAAAAATGGAGCGAAGAAAATACGAGACTGCAATGAAATAGCAAATAACGAAACAGTCTTGCAGACATTGAAAAGAAGGACCAAGTGAGATGAAGTTCAGTGGTGTAATTACAGGTTGCGCCGGTCACCACGATAATTGGTGCTAATTGTTTTCCTCTCTTCGAAAGGAAGAGAAAGAGAGAGAGAGAGAGAGAGAGAGAAAGAGTGCTGCTGGCAATTATCGGTGCTATATCATTCGGCGAGAAAACAGACGCCAACGAGCGGAGTAGTGCGCTGCTCTATCTCTATTTTAGCTGGAATAAAACGAAATTGCTAGTTTTTTGTCCTGTAAAAAAAAGGAAAGAGAAGAAGCAAAAAAATAAAAAATTCTTAGCCGGATGGACATGGAGTCACGTGCGAGATTTATAGCCCAAGATTTTGTGGAAGTGCAAGCTCCCGAGCTGCTGCTGGCTGGCTAGCTGATTGATTCCATTGAACGCGTTTGATTGGTATAGACAAGTTGCTTGGCCAAGACAGGTGAGCCCAAGCGCTGAGACGACACTGCACCACTCCCATTTCGCTTCACCACACCGAGACTTCGAGTTCCAGCCCTATACGTTTACGTTATACCAAGACCAATCGTTTGCCCGATTGATTGAAATGTCTCCTGGATATACCACGATTTTGCCAAAATTTACTCTCTACTCTAGGTCGATCTCTAGTTGCTCTTTTCTTTTTATTGAACTTTATTTGTAGATGTATATTGGTTATGTAACCGTTTCATAGACGAAAGCCGGGCTTACCGTCGGTTGGCCCAAGTCCTTAGCTTTGAGCTGTTGGAATGGAGTAAAGCTTGTTAGAGAGGCTTGCATTTTAATTGAATCCGAATGTTAGTCGGTTTGGTGCAGTGCACGCAACGGTAGTGTGTCACACGATTGATTTGAAGCTAAAAGACGTTAGGTGGTTGTCTGGGTTGCGAGTCGATTAAATTTGAAATTCAAGTGGAGGGCCAAGGTATTGCGCCGTTTAAAATCGCCGACGCTTCACTCCCGAGAGAGAAATATTAACGGGCGAAACATCGCTCGCTTGCGTCGTCACTAGTTGCGCGCTAGTGGAGTTTGAGACCATATTGAAAAGCAGCGTCGACGAGGTAATAAAAGCTCCAGCCCACTAGCATTTGAAATTCAAACGAGCAGACGTTAAGCTTCATCGATGCTAAATAAAAAGCAACGAGACAGCCCATTATAATGGTGGGAAAAGAAATAGCAGCTGCAGCAGCAGTAGAAGCACCAGTAGCGGCAGCGACACGAGAAAAAAGACACTTGACTCGCTCGTGCACAAACACTCGTAAAAATAATGGAAATCAGTCTCTCTCTCTCTCTCTCTCTCTCTCTCTCTCTCTCTCTTTCGTTCTCTCTCAATTAATTTAGCGCGAGCTCGCGTCGAGTGGTTTCCCCTTGCGCGTCCGCTCATTTACCCTTTTAACGGCACGCGAGCACGCGATGCTCGCTGTACCTGTGTTTGGATATACATATATATCTACAACTATAGGCAGCTGGTTATATTCCGTGCGCAGGGCTCGTTAATGCACACAGCCAGCGAAACTTTAGACCGCGAGAAACGCGACACCCCTTCGCGCGATGACGAGATTTAACGATCTCGTTACAAGCCCAACCACTGCCTGGCGTTTGACTCCCGACTCCCGATGCGTGCGACGCCACGCCACACCGCATCATCTTTCCTCAATCATCTCTGTCTCTGTCTCTGTCTCTCTCTCTCTCTCTCTCTCATTCTTGCGTGACTGAATCTGATTTTACTTGTTTGACGAACGTTACAACGCTCTCTATCCAGATAGATTCAGACCTATCGACTACTCGAGTTTCTTTTAAAGATTTTCAAGATACAACGATCTCGGATTTTCAGGAGATTGCGACAATGAAGGGGCAAATCGCTCATCTACAGATTTTTCATTTGGACTTGTCCTCTTTATTGGATTTCCGAATGGTGCTCTAGATAATCGAGCGGTGATAAGCAGTCCCGATTTGCCAAAGCAAACTCAACGTGCCGATATTTAATGCAGCTTGCTTTAATCGGATTAATTGTTTTCCAAATCGAGATTTCAGTCTAATGCGGCTAACTTTTTGCGTCTTCTGTTCCGGATGCCACTCGTTATCCAAGGCGGAATAATCTTTCAGTGTGAATACGCGTTTCACGTCAAAGAAAGTAACAACAGTGGCAGCAACAGTAGCAACAACAGTTGGAGTTTAGTTCAAAGGGACTAGGGTACTGTACGCAAAGCGTAATCTCGATCGAGGAAGTAATTCCACTTTACGCCCGACAATGCACAATCTCTCTTCCTCTCTTTTCGATTTCTGTATACCTTCGTCACGGGCTATGCATGCGCAAGTCCTCCCGCTACATGTATCTCTCTCTCTCTCTCTCTTCTATAGAGTTTCGACTGCGCGATGGCTTTTAGCCGTAATCTTCGCATCGCGCGAGCTCTCGCACAATTACATTGTTCGCTCTCGCGCTTTCATCCCCTCGACTGAATATGAAGCTCGTTTAACATCGTGTGCTATACGAGACACAGACACGCTGTACACACACGCAAACACGCACGCACACATAAACGCTCGTGACTGTATATAAGTATTATTATCTGCACTTTCGCCACTTCACTGCAGTTTGCAGTTTGCGATGAAGCTCGCAATCAGCTTTTTTACTTTCCAACCACCTCCTCTGTAATTCTGGACGTTAATGGCTTCGAGTGTGAGTTTATTGTTCGAGACGACCTCTACTCGCAGTAGTTGCTGTTCGCCACTGCTTTCTCGACTTACACATACCTATACTTATTATCTCATTGGGATACATTTTTTTTAGGAAATCAATCGTTGCTTATTACGTGCATTTATCGATTTTTATCGCACTTGTTGTTGTTGTTATACATACAGCTTTACAAAAATGCATATAGAAATGGATAAATGGTAATCGAGAGTGATGTTGCACAGTAATGAAATAACATTGAACGGCTGTATAGGTCTGCAGTGGCTGTCGATGAGTCAGTCGATCAGGTTTTATCAGCGAACGCGGAGAGTAGTGGGCTCCGCGTATCTCGCTCTATTTATTGGCCTCTCGTCGTCGCCATTCATCGATTTATCGAGGCTAGGTTACAGCTTCCTTTGTCGAAGAAAGAGTCTCTTTCGACATTTCATTAATCTTCTCTTTCTCGCGTTCGTTTTCACTTGCTATATATTCCGGCAAACCGTCAAACAGTCTTTGGGCTACATACGTTCGTGCACATTACGCGGCGCCGTACTTGCGCCACGCTAATTTAGATTTTGACAGGTAGTTTGTTGAATGCATATTCAATGAGTCTCCCCCCCCCCCTATCTCTCTCTCTCTCTTACCACCGTCCACTTGGCGTTGCCTCTCTTTCCTTGAAGCTTGCAGCTTTCGAGCTTGCCTTGAGATTTATTGAAAACTTTTCTTGCCGAGTTCTTGTTGTGTTGTTGTTGTTGTTGTTGTTGTTGAGTTAGTTTGCTCGACGCTGCAGCTGCTGCCACGGGGGCCGAGAGTTTTTCAACGAGACAATGGATGGCGGCGGCGACTGTTTATTCCTTTCCATATAAAAGCCTCATAGCATCCGTGTTGCGATGGCCTCGTCGTAATAAGCTATCTTGCAAATTGACTAAGTATAAGTAGCCCAGTCAGCTTTGCACTTTGGCTTAGCGGTTAAATGTATTCCTCGTGAAATTTGTAGGATGATTAATCGTAAACGAGGCCAGGGCATAGCCTTCTTCGGTTCGGCAGTACTCTCTCGGAAAAAGCTGCTGGCGCGCTCGATGCTCGATGGGTTGGTTAGCAAACTAGTAAACTCGCGTGATTTGGCTGGATGATCGCGTGGATGCATTAGAGCGAGCAACTGGAATATCAATCATAATCATGCACTCGAATATCATTCGCGAGCCAACCATGTACCGACTGATTGAAAGCTTTACGCCTCGTCGCTCGGGTTTGACGATCGATTATAATCATGGCTAAATGACGCCCAAGCTCTCGCGGCGAAAGAACAAAGCGATCTGCCATTGGATTTGCCGCGTCACTCTAACTTTGTTCACATTTCAATGAGAAAACACCGAGACGTACGAGTGATTTTTCCAGCCGCGTCATATTAGAATCGTTTGGATTTTTCAATAAGGTGGAGTTGGCCCGATTAACGCCGGGCGCCATATGTGCACTACCGAATAAGGTCACGACCGCTACGTGAAAGGCACGCAGTGCCAAGAGGGAGCGCGAGTCCTTTGTCGTCTGCTTTCCGTTTGCGCAGCTTGGAACAATTGGCGACTGTTGCAAGCTCTCGCTCTCTCTTTCTCGGCCGACAACGACGACAATGACAACGACGACGACGACGACGACGGTTTCTTGCATCTTTTTTCGACGATCAATGCTCTTGATCCATCTAAATTTGCTTGCAAATGAATAACGATAAATCGACCGAGCGATAGTTTGCGTTAAGCTAATTACCGAGATACTGGGAGCTGCTTTATCGCGTCATGATATTCCTAAACACGAGACGAGATTAATCTTGAGCTCTTAGCAAAAACAAGTTGCTTCACAGCCTGATTAAGATGCAGAAGCGTTTGTTTGCCTTTCACCGCAGCGTCTCGCCTCGCCAATGTGCGTTATGTTATCGCTTCGCTACAACAACGGATGAACTTTCGTGCTTGCTACAATAGCTCCTCTATCCCTCTTCCTTTCTCGCCTAATTAACGGCCAATTCTCAAGCACGCATCTCTGTACGAGGCCTTGAAAAACTTAGGCGCACGCCTGCACAGCGATTCAACGAAGAAGCATATCTCTGCTTGGCTGAATTTCTCATTTTTTTTGTTTGGATAGGCGTTAATTTCGCCTGGGCCATTTTTAAATAAAGTATCAGTTGGACCTCTCTGCTATCGTCAAATACTCATCATTTCGAACAGTTTTGCTTCGTCTTTGAAGCCGACTTCTCGCACACGCACGCACACACGCACGCACAACTGTAAAGTTGATTGTTCGATCATAAACTGTGCAAGAGTACACGAGGGTGTAGTTTCTCCACGCTTTGCTTGCGTCTTTCAGGCGCAGACCCAATAAAACTTTTTGAGTGTCTTGCAAAAGAATTCGAGAGCAACGTTCTTATGAGCGGACTTTTCCACAGCGGCAAACTTTTGCTTCGAACGAACAAAAACAAAGAAAAGCAAAAACAAAAGCAAAGCAAAACAAAATAGAAATAAGAAAAAAAGAAGAAAGAATGAATCCACGACGTGAACGCTTTTGTTATAGTCTTCTGCGACTTTACGTGGACTTTTATTCCGTAAAATTGAATCTGGATAAAACGTTGCTTGTTTCACGCTCTCTGAACGGCGCCAATATTTGTCAGGCTATACGGGTCATCCCGTGCAACTTACAAGGTGCTACTCACAATTATTCCTCCGTCGAAATTCAGTGGTGCGTTTTCATTAGGATCCGGCGGTGCGGGGTGGGGGCAACGAGGGAGACGGAGTACGGTAATCGCGGCATTGTTCGTCCCGGCTCGATCTCGCTCGGTGGCTTTTGTCGTGGAGCTAAGAGCCGTCCGGGCGATTCATAGTACAGCACGTATACGGAGATTGAAGCTTTGTGGCTGTACAGTTGCAGTGGAAAGTTGTGGGCCAAAAACAAAAAAAAAATTAACGAATAGATATAAATGACATTGAAATAATCAAATGACAATAGGGAAACGATTTGTTCTATGAACCATGCTTTCGTCCATCGCTACGCGAGCTTTGATCGATGTCTTTGAGCCTCCAATGACTAAGCTTGGCTTAGTTTGCTTCCCGACCAATATACTCCGCTTACAAAGATACTTCGTCTTTTGCCTTGTCAGTGCTTGCCTTGTGTCCAACCTCGTTGCCAAAGTGCCTCAAGTGTGCACGCCTCGGCTTATAACTTCATCGCGTACACACAGTTCTTATCGATGAATCGCGTGCTGTCAAATCTATCGATTGCCAGATTAATGATGCCGTTCAAAGGAGCTACTCCAATGGAATAGCAGTCGGAATAGTTCCTTTATGGAATTATAATTACAGCAGAGCAGAGTAGCACTTGGAAGAAAACTGAACTCAGCTCGCGACGAATGCTGCAATAAAACCAATCCAACGAGCCGTCGAATGAAACATTACGACAATATTACCGAGATCAACGCATCGAGTAATTACCGTGAAATGTTACATATATTAAAGATGAATATTTGAACAATTTGCGAAACACGCTCGTACGGAAGAAACGTGTAATGGCAGCTATTACGATCGTTATTATCGTTATTAAACCTTATTCAACGACACGTTTCAGCGGAATCAATGAAAAAGCAGGCAGCCGTTGACAACGCCATTGCGCTGTAATCGAAATCCAACCTTTGCCTCCATGCGCACGCTCGAGTAAGAGTGTCATAATTAATAAGCAATATGAGGTTGAAAGCTCTATTTTTCTAATCTTGCATCCTTCATTGCGATTTAAGTGAATCATTGAAATAAAACAAGAGTCAATCAATCCAATCAATGAGAATAAAAGAGAAAAGGATGAGATCACTTTAATAACGTGCTGGCACGCTTTTCGATTTTCAAAGCTAATATCTCGGGTGACGTGTCCCCGGAGAGAGAAAGAGAGTAAGAGAGAAAGAGAAAGAGAGAGAGAGAGAGAGAGAGAGGAAGTCGAGAAGAAATGAAAGCCGCGTAAGGAGAGGAGGAGGACAAAGCGGAATTTCACGGTGACTGCACCTTGGAATTTGATAGACCGCAGCGAGTCGTTTTAAAAACTGTCATCTTTAGCGCATGAGGCACAAGAAAAATGCCAGTGGTGCCATTTCTTTGGCTTTATCATTTCGGTTCTCGGGGGTACGTCATGTCGGCTCGTCGAATAATGAGAGATTCTCGGGTTAAACGATGAACAATTGGAACTGCTGCTATAAAAAAAAAAGTTAACAAAATCAAAAGAAAACGAATGAGCGGAAGAGAAAGAGAGAGAGAGAGAAATCCCTTTGCTAGCGCTTACACAAGCATCAACAGAGTCGAGTTCTCTCTGCTGAATGTCTATTTGTTGTCAGCAGCTCTGCCTTGTTATTCAAATACGAAACAAGCAGCACGTTTGGCCCTCTCTGGCTGAATAGATGAGTGAATGTGGGTCAGAGCAAGAGAGAATCAAGGATTCTAGTTTTCTATTTGTGAAAAAGCTCACTCGTTCGCGTCTATCAATCTGTGTACGCGTGGCTGTGTGTAGATCGTATGTACAAGCATAACCTCGACACGAGCCACAAGAGAGTGACAAGTATCAACTGCACAATGCCACCGAATCTCGTACATCTAGCATTCAGCGGATTTCAGTTTAAGATTCAAACTCATCGATAAACTCGATGTAACTATGCGCGCTTGTTAAAACTCCATTTATCGCGACAGTGCAAATAATCGCACCGAGAGCTCTTCTCTCTCTCTCTCTCTCTCTGTTTGTGCTGAATATGTGTACATCAACGAATCAAACGACGCTTTTTTGTTATTTTACTTTTTATGTCATTTATATAACCGAGCGTGTAGATATTTTTCTGGCAAATTAATCAATGCACATGCAGTAGAGAGGCTGCCTAGCATCAACTATACAAATAACGGCACAAGGCTACCAACGTTTGTTTCGCTTTGCAAGCCGCGCGTCCGACAAATAGTCATTCGAATATTTGCACCAAATATTTATTCCATTGAAAGGGAAAAATGTATTGTCTAATTCCTTTATAACGAAGCACGTTTCATAACCAGAAATTTCAAACAAAGCGAGTAAGTCATCCATGAGGTCCGTGTAATAAAAATCGGACTCGAGGACTCGAGAAATGAAAAATAAAAGAAAAGGAGAAAAGAAGAAAAGGGGGCCGACGCCGATAAGCGGAAAACAGTGTACGACAGTCAGGGACAGGGTGGCTAGCGGAGCGACAAGTTATTCGAAGCTCACAATAAACCTCGCAAGCTCGGTGTTATGGTAGGCTCTCAAGGGCCTCGACTGACAGTTTTACAGTACACCTCGTAAACGTCAGATCTACTTTTTACATTTTCAATTATGGACGCTCGTAAAGCTTGCTGTAGCGATACTTCTTTGAAAAAACGGCGCTGGTGAAAAAAAAAACATTGATCTTGATTTGGAATTTGAACAGCAGTAGTTGTGTACTTGATTTATATTGCACGCAACTTTTTCAAGCTACATTTTGCGCACGAGGGACTCATGCAAATGAGAAGCGACTAGTGTGTGCATGTGTCTGCAGGCATTGTTTCGCTGCGCGTTGCAAATCGGTTAAATTGACAAACGCAGTGCGAGCGCGTGCAATGCAGTCATCGTACCCTCTCCCTTTCCCAAAGAGAAATGCACGTACGCACCAACTGTATATCGCCCATAAACGCGCCAACGCCGAATGACGGCTGTTTGCCATTTATCCTCTGATCTCGCGGGTCAACAGTACGCCACTCACTCTCTATGCGTACACATTCACTCTGAACGCTTTAACGTATATTTTTCGACAAGAGAGAAAGAGAGAGAGAGAGAGAGATAGAGAGAACGGACTTGCACGTGTCATCGACGAACTCGATTGATACGACTTTAAATGGCTCTTTATTTTTTCGTGCGCGCTTGCATGTTTGTAGTTTTTTTGTCTCCATGACGTACACTCGCAGCTCGAGTTTAATGAGTTTTGATTGTTGAAAAATGGCCGCTGCAAAAAGTGCACGTCACCTGATAAACGTTATAAATGAATGTTTGGTAAAATAGATTTAAAAACTCGACGCGTCAGGGAAAAGTTGCAGGTCGTATGTAACGGAAAATGATGATTATTTTTATTGGTACCAGAGAAAATGAGCGAGGGGGGAGGGAGAGGATTCCTGTAGTCGGGTTAAACACGAGGATGATATAGGACGCCGGTCCAGGTCGGAAGTACTCAACGGAGCCTCGACGCAGTGTAGTTACACACCTCACCTCGGCTACACCTTTATGCCATTACTACAGCACAGTTTCTTACGTGGCTAAGCCGCCATTATAGGATATTTAACCTCCTCGTATGAACGCTGAGCTTTCACCGAGATTACCCGACTCTTGGGCTTGCAGTAGATTTATTTGTGATGTTTTAGCTGAACAAATGAATAATGATTTCAGCGCGTAAAATATCAAAACGCTCTCGAGGAATATGCATATTCAGCTCTCCCTCTACATTTTGAATGTATTATGGCTGACAGAATGCAGAATGTAGCGGCAGCAGCTCAAAGCTCAAAATGTTTGCGCCAATTTGAGAGAGAGAGAGAGAGATAGAGAGAGAATTATACTGTAGAATTGTGTGTTTTTCTTTCTTTAAATTTGCATCAATCTTGTCCAGTATTTTACAGTCGGGTTTCCAAGCTCAATTTCAAATACAAAAGCTAGTATGAGTAAACAGTTTGGATTTCGGCTCGTGCCGTCGCACGGTTTAACTTGCAAATCGTGTTGTTTTTAACGCTTTTTTTTGTATATACGCGACGTAATAGAGGAGAATGCAATAACGGCATAGTCATTTCGATAAATTTGTGTCGACCTCGTTCCTCGCGATTCAACACACTGAACAAAAGTCGATGCTGGAGCATCTGTCGATTACCGATTCGGCATTGATGCACTGCACAGAAGCTCGAACTGACATAGACGCTCCCGGAAAAAGAGAGAGAAAGCGAGAGCGAAAAGGGAAAATTACTGAACGGAATCCAATGGGTGCTCGAGTGGAAGACTGCACACAAGTTATAGTCGTTCTAGTCGGCTAGACTATGCATACAGATATGTACACGCGTCGTCACAACTACCAGCAGTAGCAAGTGATTTTCCTAATTTTGAGCGGTACATGTCACGCGACGCATCAGATTGTAGCAACATTGCATACACCGGACTGGAGTAACAACTGTGCGCGCTAAAGGGAACATATTTTAGCGTGAAGCCGTTGTATTCTTTTACACAATCTAGCCATAGGGCACACGCTGCTGGTTGACAACTAGGTCGAGCATCGGAACATCGGAACATCGTCATTATCAATTGTAGTGCGCACTTTGTTTCGAGAGTGCGACAGAATTTCAATGCAAACGCTGATAAAAATGTCAAACACACAACTTTGTACATTTCAATTTGAGCCTAACATTTTCACAGATTCAAAGATAACAAAACACCTAGTTTTATATATATATATATATATATATAACCGTATTTTTTTACGCAATACTGAAATCCAAAAGTTATCTTAAATTGAAACTATTTGGTTATCACGGTGCTCACCGGCTTTAGTATTACCCTCCCTATTTTGGCGTCTAACGTAGGCACTGTCAACGTAGCTTTGCCGATCAGAATGATAAGTCTAGTCGGCCGTCGGGGAACGAAATGCAATTACGTTTGACTACAATACTGTTATCGTTACGACGCGTATAAAATGCCTTCTACAGTTTGTAGCGACATTCGCAACGATCGCTTAACTTAACGATTCTTCTTAATCATCATCGCAATCGATCGGATATCTGAACTTCGATTCACGTAACCAAAGTGTGTGCGTCAACTAATACGGCAGAGTCAAACCAAACTATTCGCGAGTGAGAAAATAGAAACCGAGCAGCCAATTGAAGTGCTTCACGCACCAGTCACGACTGTTGATCCAACGACAATTTGCACCCGAAGAGCAAAGAATTGAAAGAGTACTCGTGTTGCTTGTAAACACGGAAAGTTAGAAAAGCAGAACGTGCGTATTTCGGTAAACACGGTATTAATTGTATAAACGTGTAAGTTCGATGTGGACTACGGATGAAATACGGTTAGTGTTCCAGAAAGCTAGACGTAAAGAATGCTAGCGAGTGAAAGAAGCAGAAAGAGAGAGAGAGAGAGAGAGAGAGACAGACAGACAGACAGACAGACAGACTGACAAATAGACAGACAGACAAGAATGACGAGTAATAGCATCGCCTAGGCGAACGAAGATTGCGTTGTTGTTATTGATGGAGAGAGAGGGAGGCGTACCTCTCAAGTCACGAGATTAAAGGCCGACGCGTGGTTTTAGCGCGTTGCCTTGTTTCATTTCGATTAGGCGAAAGCGAGCAGCAGAAATTTGTCGGTTGTTTTATTTTAGCAGACTTCCCGTCAGCGAAAGCGAGCACTAATGAAAAATGTTTGCCGAGGCTGATTACTCGCTAGATGGCTTAAAAGAAAGTCTGCAGTTTCTTAGGCAAGGATAATGGATGAAGCATAATAAAGCCTTCCGCTGGAGATTCTCTCGCAGCTGTAAAAACTGCTAACAGATAGGCGAGAGAGCTTTTAATTAATGCAACACAGCCCGAATGTCGTCACTGATACGTATCGTTAATTAAATTTTTCTCCGCGACTCGCCAATTGAGGGACAATGGGATCAACAATGCCGTTGAATAGTTTGATTAAAAATCTTTTAAATTGACATCGAATAACTTGCGCGGTGCAACTGGACTATCAAACAGCTTTGATAATTTACGCGTAACGACTACGAAGGTGGGATACGAAATATCTCAGCCGTGAAAACGAGAGGATGCTTTATTGACTTGTTTTTTTTTCTCCCCGAGAGCTTAGCTGTGTACTTTTTCAACGTGAGTTTGCTGGTGGAAAGTTTCGCGAGCCAGATGTCGCGCCTCTATCTCTATCTCTCTCTTTCTCTCTGGCAACTCTCTACTCGACTCGACTTTTTTCCATTATACGACAACTTTCTTATCCTTCTAATGATTTACATCGAAAACAAGTTCGCCCATTAAGTAGGCTTTTATCGCTTAACCAGTGACTTTGAAGGATCGTTACAGTTGTGTGCTCTACCGAGCAGATGTACATTATCGGTACAAGTTCTTTTTGATTTGTCAGATTTGTCAGATGCAGTATATTGCATTGTTCGAATTGTTCGCATGACTTAATCAACATTGAAACTAATTACGCTTGAAAGCGAGTCATAAGATCGAAAATACAATTACAAAGCCGAGCAACTCGGATAATAGGAATCTTGTTGTAAGTTGCTAAACTGTCGGCGACAAACATGACAGCTCCAGAAACTCAGGTATTGCAAGCCACTAGCTTATTGGTATTGAATATTCCCAACTTGGAAGTCCACGGCTCCTTCGAGATACAAATAAAATATTCGCAAAAGCGGTCAACCTCAAAATATGACGAGTTCCGTACATTTTAGACACTCATTTTTATTTTTGAAAATCTCGTTAAAATGATTGGTGCATTCGTGACATTATTTGAAATTTCTAGAAATCACTCGAAAATTCCTCCATATACAGCGTAATAAACCGCAATTTCGTCAAAGCGATCACGACAACTATAGAAATGTCTATTTCCAGTCAGTCGGAAACAATAGATCAATAGTTGCCGAGATCAACAGTAAGATTACTTTCATCGCTTTATCTGTTTTAGTTTTTTCCCAGCTTATAAGTAACCTGTATTTCGCTTCCCTACGATCGTAGGTGAGCCTAATCAAATTATTAATGATTCGACAATTCCAAGGACGGCTTATAGTTAAGTTTTATTTTGAAACGGTTATGAAAACAAAAACAGGACAATGGCAGTTGACACTTCGAAAGAAGACGAACGAAGGTGACGTATTTTAAGTAGTATAATCAGATTGCGATCGGACGGTAACAGTGAAACAATCTGCACGCTACATCGAGCCCGATAGACTGATAAATCTTGCGCTTAGCTGTTGGAGAACTACTCGTAAGTTCGGGATTGATCGCAAAGAGGAATAATTGTTGTCTCGTGGCAAACATTCGGTGGTTACGCTCGAACGCCCCGGCCGCATCCAATTCGAGTACACGAATGGTATCTACAGACATACAGACATACAGACACACAGACACAATGGGAGCAACGGGAGTAAGGAAAGGGAAAAAGGGGAAGGAACGCAAGAGAGAAACGCCAGAGGCGTGAGCCTCGTCTCTATGCACTAGTGCGTCTGCATAATACAAGCTTGGCCCGAAGCGCGCTCGGCGCAGCTCCATTACGCCGAACCGAGCCGAACCGAGCCGTGGAAGTAACTCCGCTCTCTTGGTTGGCCTGGGGAGAGAACACAAGTAGTTTGAGTATTCTTTCTGCTCTGCGGCTGAAGGGAGGCATAATTTACGGCTGTTTTTCCCATTTGCGCTTGGCGCCTACGTTAATTTTATAGAGGCGCCACCAGTCCCGATCATTTTACACGTTTACCCCCATCCCACCCCGCATCCCCGTGGCTACGCTCATTTCCCCTCCAGCCCGTGCTCGTGCGCCCTCCTGCGCGATAACGCTGCCTCGCAGCCCGTGCGAACGACAGATGCAATTAAACGAGAGAATGCTGTGGCTGCTGCTGCTGCTGCGATCGCAGCAAAAAACTAAAGCTTTGCGCTGTACTCTGTAGCTGCGTACTAGACAATGTTCCTTGTGACCCGGCTTGTGCCATTTGGCCTGGAATTTATTTTCTTAAATGGATCGTATCCGTATCCGTTTGCATTGAAGACCGATATATAGCAATTGAGATAAAAACAACGAGCGATCTGCGCGATTAATCAAATATTACGCCAATTGCACGGTTGCGTGGTCAAGCCAAGACAGACAAGCACATTTTTGCCAGCATTGGGATTCTCGTGCGAGCAACTTCACGCGACATTTATACTATTGCACACGCGTTTAATTAATTAATTAACTGCGCGTCGATTTTTCGTCGACGCGTCACTCTCCACTGTCTATCGGTCTACGGCGCATTAATGGGAATTATCCCATCCTTCGTTGTTGGCAGTATACGTCAAAGTGGATTTCGTAAACAGCAGTCCAGAGCTGACGCATCATTAATCCTTTCAGCCTCCGCTATACTTCCGCAACTTACACTAAAATACTTTGTCTTAACCAATAGTCCAACGCGCACGTAACCAGCTTCAAGCCAAACGTTGTAACGCGCATCTTTTCGTTGTAGCAATTCCGTTGTTTCCATCTCCTAGTGCGCCTTTTTCGCGTTCGCCCTTGTTGTTGCTTTTTGACGCGTCGCTGGCTGACTGTTGTACGTACGATTTTCGTAACTGAAACGAACGAGTCCCGAACTACAAATGATGGTGGATGCAATAGGGACGTCGTTTCGAGTTGATTGGCCATGGTATGCCGCTATTCGAGATATCCGAGTATTTTGTCTTTCTTTTGATCTTTCGCTTTTTCCTTTTCTCCTCTAATAGCAGAGCCACTTTTGATATTCAGCAAGTTTAATTTGGAGAAGCAATATTCCTCTTTTTCTTCTCTTTTTTGGAACAAAAAAGTATTTATGATTTTTCTACTCTACGGTGACCCTTCAAAGAACTGTAATATGGTGAGCCGCGTTTTTTTTTTGGCGAAACTTCATTTATAGCACGAATACGACCGAGTCAAGCGGAAGAGGGGTGACAACGGAAAAGGGAAAAGGAGAGCACTGTTGGGATAGTCGACGAGCACGTTTTTTCGTCTGTTCTACGTTCGTGCTTCAGTTGTAAAGGCTTGTCGAGGTGTTTTTTTAGCGAAACGCTATCGTAGATTACTGGTTTTCAACGAGAGACCCAGCTAGGAGGTATTTCGCTTTGCGATAACAATAACGATGATATCCATCTTAACGAAGGCTCCTTATACAGAAGTATATACGATATCCTGGCATCCTGTGCGCCACGTGTGGTCTCCTCGAACGCTAATGACAGCCTTTGCCTACGGGTTGGCTCGAAATGAGGGGCTACCTTAATTTTATGCCACATTGATTACTTTCCATTCTTACGAGAGTGCCCCATTTTTTTTCTTTTAGATAGATTGAGGTTTTTCGTTATCGCCCTCGACTTCTTTTCACAGAGAAACGTTAATCGTCGTTACAGGCAAAAGTTTTGCAGCTCTTTGTCTCGGCAATTGATGAAGAAAATTAGGGTCCCTTGCAATCTCGAGCCAATTATGGGTTCTCGATCAATCCTTTTTCCTTTTCTCGGTGAATATGGACTTTTTTTTTTTTTTTTTTTTTTTTTTTTAATAGCCTTTTATTTATGAATAGCAATTTTCGTGAACATTTTGTTATTATTTTTAAGGTTTTAAAGTGAAGATTTATGTAAAAATGACAAGTTGACCGCTGTTTATTGTATACGACAGTGATATAACTGCATTTTATGTACTTTTGCGAGTAGAAACAAATAACCAAATAGGTTATTTATTAATTATCGATAAATGGTATATCTGCGTCAATAATATATTGACAAAAATAATACGCTAACAGTGAATAAATCGTGCATCTCCATTAGTAGGTAATAAATATTAATAATTTCAAATAAAGGGTATTGTCATTTACGTGTCTATTTAATAAAACACACCCAGACCTTTTAATTTTGATCCTCGTCGCTTTGATTGCAGCTCACAGATACAGGTTTGCCTTGTTTTTCAAATACTTTTTGAGGTTCTTGTTGTCGAGTGGACGAAAATACACACGAGGTAATAATAACAGAGAGAAAATGTTTAAAATTTATCCGAGCTTTGCTTTTTTACGTGCTCAACAGAGCATCGTGCGGCTATTTAAAATTGTACAAAAAAAGAATAAATAAATTCAGCAAGCAGCCTGTGGAGTAAGGTCATATAAATAAAAGTAGGCAAGTCGTGTCCTAAATAGTCGGTGAATTAAAAATCGCTCTCTTTACCGACGAAAAAGCGTAAGCCTTTCTGTCTCTCTCTCTCTCTCTCTCTCTCTTTTCCCAGCGTATTAAGTTTTCTGTGTTATCCGGTTCACCGATTCAGAACGCACACTATTTAAGTTATGCCAGTGCCATAACGAATTTTCCACAAGTTTAAATAAATCCTCATTTTTATAAGAACACGCTATATACAGCCAAAGTATCTTGAGTTTGTTTTTATTAAAATTTTTTTTTGTAAACACTGCAATTCACTTGGTTCATTTGGTCACTCGTTAATTTTGCAAATACGTTGTTGTTGTTGACTTGTCTCGTGAATGATTGGTGAATTTGTCCGGGTAAATATCCGATGAAACGCATAATTTATCTGTTTTCTTTTTTCACAACCAATCGCGCAACGCTACTCGACACGTACAATTGAATTGGCAAACCATTTCTACAATCGCCCGAGGATTGGGAATGACTGGTGTCACAATAATCGTATGAACCGAAGGAACACAGTGGGTACAATCCGGCACCGCGCAATTACGAGAAGCGCACCGTGGCACATGTGCTTTGTAGAAAGAAAGCGATCCTCCTACCTTTGTGCAACAGCAATAAGCAGCTAAGGTATATACTCTGAGCCAAAAAGCAGAAAAAGAAGGGAAAGAAGATCGAAGCTGCACAAAAAGTAAGAAGAAACGCGTGTTTGTTTGTGTCCGTAGAAGCAAACATTGGGTGAATTCCTAGTGTACAGAGACCAGTACACATATTGCAAACAATTGGGAGCGACGCCACAAACGTTTAGAGCAGTTTGTACACTTGAGTTAAGGAGAGATCATTTTAGTAATATGGAAAGCTCGAAATTTCGATTATTTCGGCGGGTCCACCGAGAGACCAAGTTAATAGTTAGCCTGGTCGTATCCTCGTGGTATTTCGAGTTCGTTAGTTGTTCGTTTGGCGCTAGCCAAATGCTCGCCTTACTTTCACAAGCTAACGCAATATTTTACTGGAATTACACGTGTTTTTATTTAATTATTACGACTTAAAGTCGTCGTTCTTTTACGCTTTTGCGCGAATAATCGACCGAATGATGTAAGTCAGCAATACTTTAAGTTGCACGGCTAGTCTAAAAAAGGCTACAACGATCGATGACAGCCAAGTCGATGGTCTTTTAGACATGTAGCGTGTTGTGCCAGGGTGCGTAAATACCGTTATATTTGGTCACTTCGAGTATCGATTATTACGAAGTCTATCTGATAATTGAGAAATTATCGAAGGCAAAGCCACTCGATGCTAGCTATGTACAATGGGTTGCAGTTTAATCATCGAGAGAGAGAGAGAGCCTTTTGTCCGGCTTTTCCGCTCTCTCGGTGCGGTGCTCACGTCCATATGTAGCACGACTATCGTCCATTCCCGTGTCCGAATCCGTACCGGAGACACACATCTAACCACAGCAGCGTACTATAGACGCAAGCAACGATCGAAGGCCAGCCCCATTGGACGTTCAAGTGCCTCGCTGTATCGAGTACGCCAGCCGTGAAATACCGAGTAAATACAACACGTGTACGCGAGCCTCGCATTGCTTTTTCTTATTGTTTTTCTTATCGTTCCTTTACTTTTCATACTGCAAACGAGTTGGCATTTATAGCTAGGACCGAGGCAATCAAACGGACCATCGACTTTTCGTTTATTTATTTATTTATTCGTTGACTTTGATCGATTGATTAAACTCGTAAAGCTGCTTTAAAAACGTCTCTTTTAGCCAAATGAGGCAAGTTAAACGAGTTTTATGTATATATACATGTGTGGGTGAGCGACAAACAGTGTAAATACGCAGGATAGGGTATTCGTCGAATTATCGAAAACAGAGTACGTCACGCCAATGGTCGAATAAACCGCAGAACCGACTCGTACACATTGGACTACTCGAGGTTACACGTTTATATATATATATATATATATATAAGGGCGATGGTGAGCAAAAGTTGGGGAACCCACCATGCTGCTACTGCTTGACTTGGCTTGACTTGGTTTCGAAGCCGCACCTATATATAGACGCAAGCTCCGTCGGCGCGCGGCCCGTAACCCGTACTACTATAGCTGAGCGCCGAAGAAAAACTTTCAATTTCATCAGCGAAATGAAATTAGAGGAAAATCAACGGTGAGCGAACGAAAATTCCGTTCATTTTTGTGTAGAGGCGCCGGCTCCGGCATCGGCCCAATTAATCAACGATGTCGGGCTTTTAATTATCGGCCGAGGCGAGTGCACATCGTCGCGGTACAAGCTTGGTCGGAAATAGAGAGTAGGCCGCGACCCTATCTACGCCTCCTTTCCATCTTCTGCCAGTGGCTAGATTCATCCCCGTATTAGCTCGTCCAAATCGATTATCTCACCAATCGATCGTAAGCTTCCACTTTAGGCAATATGCCTCGTATTTCGCAATTTCCTCGCTTTACTTTCGCATAGCCAGCAATTTTTTACGCGTCGTAACAGTCGACCGTTTCTCAGACATGCTTAAAATGCTAAAAAAAAAGAAAGCTCTGCTCCGATCAAGTCCCTCGCGACATTGTGCTCTAAGAGGCGCGTAGTAAAAAAGAGCACTCCGGTCAAAGTCGGCTATTTCGTGCCCTCGGTGCGCGCGCACAAGACGATAACGAATCGGCAATTCAACAGGCTAAAGCCAATGAGGCGGCGCGTTAGATTTGCGAGAGACTTTAAAAAGACAGACGCAGAGAGTTCGATAGGCCAATTCTATAAATCCCGATGCGACAATTTCCCTCGGCGAGGAAAAGAGAAAAGAAAAAAAAGAATCCTTCAGGGATGGAATTTCTTGCTTTTTTTCTTTCTCCATTGATCGCGGCAACGGAGCGTGTACACATCAATCCTCTTGCCCGATTTATACAAGAGCGAGAGAGAGAGAGAGAGAGAGAGGGGGGGGGAGTAATTTGGACGATAAGCCGTCGAGTTTAATAATTGCCACGTTAATCGGCTTGACCGCATCTCACACCTCTCACGCTCGGCGATTTTATCGTGCACGCTTATTCGCGTGACAAGAGTAACATGTCGCCGCCGCTGGTGACGATCGATCAAGCTAAAGGCTTTCGCTTTTCTCCGGATGTATGCGCGCGCGCGCGTGTGTGGGAGGGTTTGTGCAAGTAAATAGCGGACGTTGAGCCACGACTAATTTTTCCAATGAAAAATCAAAATTAAGATACCGTTCAACTTATTAACCAGTTGATGAAAATTCCGTGCAATTAGATGTTTTTACACGAATGAAATGTAGCGAAAAGAAACTATTATTGAATCGAAACGACAGTCGTGCACGTTCGAATCATCCCGACCGATTACCTGTTGGAATAAATGTTCACTCTCCCTTGACTATATATATACGCGCAGTTGAACTTGATTCGTTCTTCTTTCGTCGTCGATATTCTAAAAAAAATTACTTTATCGCCTTCCACAACTCGGCTTTTTTTATTCTTTTCACCCGCAATCAACACGCTCGGTCTCTCGAAAATGAAGAAAGCCCGTCAATTGTCCGGCTTGCAGCAATGCTGCATAAAGCAGAAAATATGTGCCAAGTTTGCTACTACTATAACGTGACAGATAAAGCGAAAAAGTTGGCAAACTATATAGATACTTAACTCGAAGGAAAAATACTATGGCACGTTGTTATAAATATTGGCGTGTAAATTCCGCAGCTCTCGCATGCACGAGCTTGTATATGTCTATATATATATTGTTGCGATATTTCTTCATTTCCTATTCGCATGCCACGCATAAGGTTTTTTTTCGCCAGCGGCACGCGCATTACTGACGCTGTGCTTTCTCCTCCCCCTCTCCTTCCTCTCCCTCCCTCTCTCTCTCTCTCTCTCCTACAAAATCGGAATTTACCGCAAGAGCTTTCCTCCTACATCCATTAAAGCGTGCTTCTGTTGCTACCTAGGAGCAAGCGCCTTTCTACAAAGATTTAACACTCGAAAATAAGCTGCACACCGCTCTTCAGCGACTTTGAAAACATTCAACACAGAAGCCCACTTCAAGGAGCACTACAGCCCTTTCCCGTGCTGCACATTCCTCGCATTGCGAACGCGACGAGCATTTACGTTGAATTCTCACATGTTAATATGGTCAGTCGATGTGCGGTCAAACCAAATAAGAGAGCCGTGCGAAATGTCACGACCGCTGACACGAGCATACCACGTAATACAGCGACGAAGAATATTCACGTGTACAGCGACATACATCAATGTTAAAATTGAAAACAACGCAAACGAGGAGACAGAGGACCAATCTGTGCACAAACCGTCGCGAGAATCGTCGTCCTTTAGAAAGTTTATAACGGACGTGTCGTGAAAAATCACAAGACGAGATCGCTAACTTAATGCTACGATTCGCGTGCTTCAAAATTCTGGCCGACGTTGAACGTCGCGACACTTGAACGACGTACAAATAGCAAAAGCTGGCTTTTTAAAAGCTCCCGATCAATCGAATGCTAGTACGGTTCCCGTGCAATTGCGGCTGGCTACCCTCGTAAAATGCGCGTGTCGCCGTACGCTCTTTTCCTATTCTAAATCAGCGCTCGTGGAATTGAATTTTCGTCGCCAACTGCAGTCGTAATTCTCGAAGTGTCGAGTTGTAGCATTTCCTGCCTCATACGTATTTTTGCCGCCGCTTACGGTTCTCTTGTGCACTTTTTCCTCGAACTACTGATCCATTGCGAAGATGTCGACGATCAAGACCAAGGAACCGACTACTTTTATCAAGAAATTTGCAGCGACATTAACAACAACTCAAATTGTATCAACGCTATTAATTCCGGAAAAATCACAAAGTTATTAGCTTTCGAGTTTTTAATGAAATATTATCGTCGTAAAATTCGCATTACTTTGTATATCGAATGCAAGCGTTTTAAAATACAGTTACGTTCATTAATTCGGGATCGCTGGGGAAAAAATCGTAAAAGGTAAAAGGAAAATAATTTTATCTCCGTACGACAAATACTAAACGAGAGATCACGATTTTCCTTCGAAACGTTTTCTCCTAGTGATCCCGAATTTATAAAGGCGACTATACAAACAACAATCTCTGAATAATCTTGTAATGTTTGTTCGATAACCTTACTAATAAGTTGACAAGAATCTTTGATTCAAGCGACAGATACGCACGAATAAATGATCAAAGAGCTTGCGAAGTCCTTTAGAAGCAAGTTGGACGAAATATAAATAAATAAACATAGCGAATAGAGAATGACGTCGGGAGTGTTCCCGCGGCAATGTTGCCTTGCAGGCTTATGCGGCCGGAGCGTTCTTTTAATCTCTTTTCCGTGATTTTGCCCGAGGCCGATGGCTTTCAATCGACAACCTAAAACTTTCAGTTCTCATTTTCAGAGCCTTTTAAAACTGGCTAATCGAGCTTCGCATGGCCTGGACTTGCCTTGGGCTATTGCCTCGTAAAAAGAGACACGGGACGCCTGTTCGTCTTCCAGCTTGTATCGAGAGACTGATCTCGTTCTTCCTTGCTTCGCAATCGCAAGGGCAGAAAAGAGAAGCATGGTTCTCGGAAATACACTGCAAAGCTCTAGACAAATAATTCATCCGGGCGAGGGTCTTTGTTTTCATCTACATCAACGAGGGAGCTTTTGTCACTTACTTTGCTATGCTTGAAAATTAAATTCTTCATTTCGCTGAAAGAGCCTGTATTTGTCTGTGAATCAAGTGTTTGATAAATCATCAGATTTTTTATTAATAAGATAAAATGCTTTATTTTGTGATCGATATAAAAAAAACAATACAATATTTCAATCAACGTTTTAATATATGGTTATAATTATACAATTATATGAACTAGACAAACTATAATGCCTATAAAAAACGACAGAACAGATCTCAATGAATATCGTACATCATGTCTTTTGGATAAATGCAAAAAAAACAACGATTTTTCAAAATCAAAAATAAAATCTCGTCACTCTTCAGTAACTGTAATCTATCCGAGGTAATATAATCCGAGGTAAATCGTTGGCTTGCCTGCTACGAAGACTATGTCGAAGCAGTAAATGTCATCAACAAATAGAACCAATTGTTGAGATGCATTTATATTCCCTCCAGCAACAAGCGGAGCGCCTGGGTTATCACATTGAGATTTGGTATACTTCCAGCCTGCATTTTAAGTTTTATCGCAAAACTTATTGACTGTTATCTTTGGTGCATGCGATAGGCCCGTCGCCCGTAACACAGTTGGGCTTCGTCATCGCAAGCGCAGCCATCTGATCCGGCCATCCGAATATTTCGCCATTATCCGACATCCTGTGCAGAACAAACGATAGTCTGGCACGATACTTGAGATTACTATTCATTATGCATTCCGGGCATTTCTCGCAATCACATTCATCATCTTCGATTAGCTTTGGGTTTTCGATCACTCGAACTGGTCTCGTCGGATCAATAATCGCTCTGCGGGGAGTGCTCTGCTTCCTGGATCTCCTGCTGGTTTCGCGTTTGATGCTCAACTGCTGGAAGCTTGCCTCGTAGGAATAGGCCTCCTTCGCGTAAGAGTCGGTACCTGCTGTCGAGGTGCGTTCGCTGTGTACGCGAATGCGGATGGTTCAAATTAGTTATCAACTACATTCGTTTTTCTTACAGAGGACTCGACTTTTGTTGACTTTCGCATGTCTGGCTGCGGCTCCAACAAGCTGGTTTACGCAGCGCTTTAAAGTTTGGCCATTGTGATTTAGGACGCAATCGACATTACCACCTCGTAGCTGCTACCACTGCAGCGCTGTGTTTTGTGAAAATCGTCCGCGTTAATGTTGGACGTTAATTGACCTCCGACCCCCCGCCCCCCGCCCCCCATTTCATTTCCATACGTGCGGACATTTATAAAAAACTTTATTAAAAATATCTCGCGCTTTCAAGCGGCAATCCAAACGACTAGCAAACGTTGTATATTCAAGTGTTAATAAAATCTCGTTGTCAGGCAGCGTACATTGGTACAAATTATTCTTTTGATAATATTTATTCGGAAAACCTGGCGACCGATCTGTCAAGTAGCACGAGATATTTCCATTGGAATTGCAATGTTAAACAACTGTTTAATCTACCCAATAAAAAATATAAAAATGAAGAAGCTTTACGGCTACGCATAAATAAATAATAACGTATGATAAAAATAGTGGTGCGATTAACGAAATAAAAAGCCAACTCATAATTTGCAAACATACAGCATAACAAAAGTCAACATAAGCAAGCCACAGTAAAAGGCAAATGACAGCAGGAAAAAATAAGGAGAAACGTGACGCATAGATAAGGAGGAGAATACGAGCCAAAATCAAATGATTGAAATAAAAAGGGGGAATGTGGTGAAGAGGAAACACTGAAAGACACGTAATAACGAATCAACACGGAGCGTGATCCACAGAGGTACTTACCCAAGAATAGTTGTCGGCGATATGGACGTCGTCGCGGGCGCAATTGACGATGATGAGGCCGGGAAGACCGGGGGTCCCGGTGGTGCTCTTCCTCCTGTACCGCCACTGGAAAGTCAAAAATTTATCACGATCAGTTATCTGTCCTACTGCAAACAGATCTCTTGAGAGTCGCGCTCACGACTGCTCGTAAAGAAGACGTGGCTTTTGTCTTTATTCGATTCTTACTTTAAGAGATGCATCTGATGTTCGTCGTTGCTATGGCTCTGCTGTTGATGCACATTCGTTGCAATTTGTTGTTGCAAAGTCGGAGGGGCAGAGGTAACCGTCGCTGTCGCTGCCGAAGACGATCTTGGATTACCAGTTCGATGCATATTTATTTGATGAATTTGAAGTTCTTTTATGCTGTTCCCGAGGAATGGGCAACGAGGGCATTGTCGACGATTGTGCACTTTCAACACGTGAGTGGAAAGGCGTTCGGATCGAGCTGCCTTATAATCGCAAAGTTGGCATGCAAATGGCTTAATATGAGTGTTGAGATGGCGTTTGAGGCACCAGTTGTCGGCTCCAGTCCAAGAGCAGTAACAGCATTTGAACCTTTTCAACAAATAGTCAAATTAGCTACGAAATTCAGTCGAACGTTCTTTCGAACGCGACATTTTATCAAGTTGAGCTTTACTTTTTCAAAGTAGAAATTGGCACAGCGGAACGTCATTTCATTTCGACAACGAATACTCGTCAGGCACATTTATTAAATTAAATTCCTCGTGTTTCATCTTGTGCAATACCAATATTAGAAAAAAAAAAGAAAAAAGACAAGAATGAAAAAAAGAGAGAAAAGAAAACAGCGAGAAGTCGGGTGCACTCTTAGGTAATCTAATTAAATCCGGGCATATCTCAGTCGCAGTGAAATTATTTTAACGACGTAAAAAAGAGCTCGTGCTTCTCGAGTGATCAAAGTGAAAAAATTGAATTGGCTAATAAAGACTGACTGACCTACGCTCTTGTTTCTTGGTACCTCCAGTTGACTTGGACTGAGCTTTACCGCCAGTATTGTTTAACCTTCTGGTTTGAATGTTTGCAATTACGGCTGCCGAAAGTTCCGGTAGCGGTGCATCGGCGTTAGCAGTTCCAGCGATATTCGCCGCTTGTAATATAGCAGAGACATCAACGTTGTTGGACGGTTGTTGGTGCTGCTGTTGCTGCTGGAGGTTGTCCGCGGATTCAGGCGGGACTTCGGGCTGATCTTCAGGCTTAGGCGTTCTTATACGCGTGACATCGTACTCGTATCCCCTGTTCGAGCACACAAAGATTAGATATTGGCTGCTCTCGGGGCTTTGTTGGGGCTGTTATGCCTGCTTAGAAGATATAGGATATTTGCTTACTTATGCATGCGTAGGAAATGCTTCTTTACGTGATCTGCTCGGCTGAAGAGCTTGCCACATACATAGCAGTAGAACGGTTTCGTTTCGCAGTGGATGTTCATGTGGCGAGTGTACAGATCTCTTCTATCGGTTCCATACGGGCAATGTGGACAAAAGTATTTCTTACCGGTAGCGTTGTTCCCTCTTGCTCTTCTACTTGTTCTTGTTGACCTCCTTATTGGGCCGATTGCCACGGGGTTCGCCTGCTGCTCTGGCTGCGCCTGCGACAAAGTAAGATACTACGATGTAGCAAAGACAACCACGAGACACTCGCTCTCTCTCCCTCTCCACTGGGAAATCAGCGGCACGTGGGAAATCTTTGGGAAAGATGACGCGCAATTTGCCTTTGTTGCCCGACCAATTACGCTCATGGCGCAGTTCTACCTCCTTTTGACAAGCTTTCTCTGTCTTGCTCTTTATGCGCGCAAGGATCCTCTAACCCGAACGCGCGTTCAGTGTCTCGTTTCTGCGACTGCACTTTTTTTTCTAATTACAACTGAGAGCTCACAAGCAAAAGCTCGCTCCATTGCGTGCTACCAAGCTTTCATTTTGTTTTCGTATTATTAAATTTGTTCATTGTTCATTGTTCATTGTTGTTTGCGTTGCCCTTTTATTATTATCATTATTTTAATCACGAAACGAGCGTTCGAGCGTGAAGCGCTATTGTCGGCAAGCGAGGTTCAAGCCTGAAGCGACACCTCTACGTACCTCCTGCATGGATAGATCGCATAGCAATTCGTTATACCGTAATCTCGTATTGTAAAAGAGTAACGCGTCAAAATTAATAAAAATCCAGGCAATGTCTATCGGGAAAGAAAGCGCGGAAACGGCGAATCGAGACCAAAAAGTAAATATTGATCTACATACCTGTTGTAATTGTTGAGGCGGTGTCACTGGTATTTCTTGGATCAGGAAGTTGGGGTTCACCGGTAATAGAACCGCTGGGGTGGGTGGAGGTTCTTGCGAACGCCGAGACGACGAAATACCCATAATCTTGTCGGCGCGTTCTTGCAGTTTTTCCAGATAAAGGATGATATCGTCAATCTTACTCTCTCCTTGACCACGACTACTCTGTTTGCGCGGCATCCTGACACGGCTGTCGCTGTCGTCGAGTCGTAAGGAGTGTAATTCTACAAAATGTTCGGCTACCTCGCGCGTTCCTCCGGCTACACAGTCACCTGGCAAAAAGAAAATCCAACGTCAAACACTCGCATCTTTGCTCGTCCTATAAGATGATGCAATCCAGCTAGAGCCTAATATCGATAATACGAAATAACTAACTAAATGACATTCAACGAATAGACAGATAAGTGCCGATTAAATGACAAACAACAGTCAGAGATGAGGAGCAGAAGAAGTAGCAGCTGAAATCTAAATGAAGTGGTTATTGAAGCAGTAGCGAATACAGAAAGCGAGCAAAAAGTCGGGTAATCGAGGTAAAGGCGAGCAGCGCGATGCGGGCCATAGGGTTGTAAGTGAAAAGCAATAACGACAGGTCGAGCGGTGCACATTCATCAGTGCTTACCGCACTCGTAGCAACGCCAAGTGGACGTAGTGGCTCTGTAAGCAGCGATTCGACTGCCATCGGTGCCTTTGAGTGGTTCGTCATCGAGAATCCAGCTAGTCGCGTCGTCGCTAGCTTCCGTAGCAGCTTCGTCGTCGTCGGTTTTGAACGGTTCTTCCGCCTTGAACGTGACCGACGCCTCGAACTCGTTCTGCACGTTCGAGGCTGTAGGGGGCCAGCGCCAATTCGTATATCAAGTTAGACACTCAAAACGATAGATCGAACGTGTATTATCGGCATAGCGTAGATGGTATCCTCGAAGAGGATCAGCGTAAGAAATAAAGAGAATCGTAGCAGCGATCGACGATAATTCATAATTCAGTTAATGGATTTGTACTGCAATTAGCCCTTTCAATGTGCTGTCTCTTAATTAGCCCACTTTCTTGTCGTTTTCTTGATCGCGTTTAATCATCCCCAGTTACAGGTATCGCCAAAGTAATCGATGAGCTTTATCAATAGGCGCATCTCGAGAGAGGGAGAGCACCTTCCTCCAGAGGTATTATCTCCCCAGGAGAGCTAGCATATACGCATTACGCGCTGCGAGATCCGATCGGCATCAACCTACCAATGGCGTATTAGCCTCGAAACTAAGGCGCTACTCCAGATCGCCCAGGGACCCATTACTATGCATGCCAACGGAGGGATAGAGACAAAGCAAACGCGACTCGCAAATACATCTGTCGATCGTTCAAATCGATCTTAACGTTATTACGAAATCGCCTTGAGATATTTTTATTATTCGCTCGAGCGTTGTATTATTCTCTTTCGCGACCCCACAAACTAACAATTTGTATTACGGATGGATGCCCAAGTGTGCGGATCAGGGTCTGTTTACTTGCTTCTTTCTCTTTCTCTCTCTCTCTCTCTCTTCTGATTACACGATTTACCGTTTATCGACAACTATAGATATAGACCGATCGAGGTGGCAACTTAATTATAACACATTGACCCGGAAAAATATTTACACGTCCTTATTCCGTAATTATTCTATTTTCTTATTAAACGCTAGCTCAAGAACAAAGATGAGGGAAAATTGACGGATATACCGTGTAAATCGCTGTTTCGTCCCAGAGGTGTGTATCGAAAAAGCAAAAACAAAAAGAAAAAGAAAGGTACATGCACAACAACGTCCATCTTACTTCTTTGGTCGGGATCTTCGCCGTAGAGTTTCCTCGTGATCTCCTTAAACATATCCTCGTAGCAATCGAGGCGTCCAATACCCGTGCCGCTTGTCTCCATGTCGATGACTGCTCGTTAGTGACTGCAGACACTGCCTCCCTCTCACAAGAGACAATGTCCCCTTCTCAAATCCCAACTTTTTTTACCTGACGTTAGCGTCGACAGTAGACAGCGGGCGGTAGGCAAGGACGTGCCTCTTCTGTTATTTATTTGTACCTGCGAGCATTGAAAAGTGCTCGTTTACCGTTCAATTTAGCTTTAGGGTGGAAGGTGGGTACTCTGTTGGCGTTTTTAAATTTTCCTTTATACCTGAGGATTTTTCGCTAGACCTTTTCCAAGGGAGGAGGAAAAGGTAAAGTAGGGTTGCTTACTTTCTAAACCCAATAGCGATTTACGACTCGGTTCCCGTAGCGAAACGCGAAATGTTCCAAACGCTTTTAAGCATAAATTATGCTCGTCGCGTCCCTCGTTTTAAATCCATTTGCAACAGCACATAACGCAGCATGAGCCCAATACGAGCACCGAGCGAATACCAAATTTGTCGATGTTTCGAGAAATCGGCAGTGCAATTGCACTCCAAGTGGATATTTTAGGAGGCAATAATACTGCGCCTTTGCAGCGTGCAAGAGCAGCTCACACGCGCGATGTTATCACTTTGGCCGATACCACAACGTTACGCACTGATATACGAGGAGGAAAGGTAGGCGAGCAAAAAGGGTTAGAGCGCGTTCGTTATCACCCGACGCTAGCTGAATTACGCTAAACGAATATACGCGAAGCAGCTCGGTTTGTTCAAAGAAATTCAAAAAACGTCCATTTGATCCTTCTCTCGCTACTTTATCTGTTTCAATTGCGATGTAAAATAAATCCAGACGCTACAGCACTTTGGCGAACTGCGCAAGTTGAAGATTTGTCAGCTACTCAAGTTTTTGAGGATCTGATTGTGGCTGAGGGTGGTGCGGGCGCGTTTCCGCGTTGGAAAGTGCGAGAAGGCTATAGGGTATACGCGACGCCGGTAGCGGCAGCAGCCACCAAATGGGAATTGAATCGCAGTGGCAAGTTTGTGGGAGTGCGAGCGAAACCCGGCGAAGCGGTTAACGACTTTTCGACACTGTATATATAGATAGATATACGTATACATACCTTGATAGAGCAGGAGGCAGGCAATGCGATTAAAAGTACGCGCGACAGCAGAGAATCGAGCGAATTAGCACGAGCTAGGGTCCACTTCTCTCTCGGTTTCTTTGCCAACTACTACTACTGCACTCGTCTCACTTCGACTAAGCCACTCTCTTCCCTTGGGATGCTTACTTGATTAAGCGACTGCCCGGCACTACGACTTTCCTTTCTATGTTTCGTGTATTTACGACCAAAGAGAACGCGCTGGCCCTACCCTCCCTCCCTTCCCTTTCTATACCTACCTAAGTTTACTCCCTCTTTCCTTGTCTTCCGCGTATACTCTATACTTTTCTCATTTTCCACTCTTTCCTCCTTGCCGCTTGCCGCTCGCTCATGGCTTGTTAAATGCACTTACGTTTTTGTCGCGATTCTCTTTTCTCGCTTGCTCACCCGTAAGTACGTGGACTCTTGGGCCCTTCGGTGTCCCCTTGGAGACGCGCAAAAACTAATCGCCACGCGCGCGTGTTGCATGTGCTGCATGTGTTGCATGTGCTGCATATGCTACACGTGACGTAGCTCTCGTTAAAACCATCGTGTCTCTGTGTATACCACTATTCTTTGATCAATAGTGTGTTAACCTCGTGAAATTGTGAAATTGGCGTCGCGCGAGCAAGTTGCTCCCTCGAGTTTCAACTATTGAGGGAGAGGAAAAGTTGAGGGTTCTCATTCTGGCAAAAGTAGATGGGCTGGAAGTCGGCCGGAACCGTCGATCGCCCGTCGATTGCGACCGCTCGTTTAACGACTACAATTTTGGCTCAAGCCCTAATAGCATTCTCCTCTGGTTCTACACAAAAAGATCAGGCGAAGGGCACGGAGGGGAAAGCGGGCAATCCTCAAAATTGATTTCACTCGAGTCTCATGAAAACGTCGAAAACGCGAGTCTATTCTTCCACATTTTGGACCGTTGCTATTTTATTTTTCATCATTTTTTTTCTTTCGAGAGTACACAATGTTACAGTTAAGCTGGCTGGTAATGGAAGGTCGTTTTACCGCTTCGATTGTTTGCCAATACTTTGTAAAGGCGAAGCTTCATTGGATTTGTCGAGAAATGATGATCGCGAAACGTTTTACGTTTTGGGAATCCCATTTTTCCTTGGCGTGAAACTTTTCAAGAGACGTCGAAAATTCGATTTGCCTTCACAAGATTACTATTTTTATTCGATTAGTTGTATACGTATTTTTATACGAATTGTATGGGACATTTCCAGATTGTTGTTTTTACGTACGAATTTTTCGCGATGAAATAGCGACAAAGTTTATTTGATTTTCAAAATGAGAAAGTGATTTAAATAAAACGATGATTCCAGATATTGGATTCTTGCCGTTGATTGCAAAATGTTTGATCGTTAGATTTGTTTTATCGTGAATCGCGTGCGCTTGGCATTGATGAAAATATTAGTATTCAATCTTTAATCAATTGACTTTGATTACATTTCTACTTCATTATAGCGATCAATTCTAATTTTGTAAACAACGATCCGACTGTTAATTATCAAATTTTAAATGGAAAATCTGCGATAACGGACGAGTTATCGAACGATATTCGTTAAGTTGGTAAACACATATTGAGCCATATAAATCGTTGAAGTATTATACATCTCTACATCTCAATAGTCCATTGTCCGTGGTAACGCTCATACAGGTAGAGAGTATGCGAGAGAGAGAGAGAGAGAGAGAGAGAAGGAGAGTGCGAGCAAAAGGAAGAACGAGTAGTCTGCATCGATCCGATGAGAAGGGTGGGAGGGGGTCGTTATATAGATCTCGTTGTATGTGCCCGAGGTAAAGATACGCGAAATAGGTATGCGCGCGCGCGCGCGCGCTCGATGTCAGAGGAAAGAAAACTCATTTGGATGTCGCTACTCTGAATTTGACTCTACCATTTTCCTCCCGTGTTTGCTCATTTCAAACAATTGTCCGAATTTCTAGAAAACTATTTCTCGTATCTCTCTCTATTCCGATCGCATGCAGAACGTTAACGATTTAACGTTCATCTACAATGTGAAAATGCTCGTTAACGAGCTCCGCCCGCTCGGCATCAAAACAAACACCGAGCGAGGGAGAGAAAGACCGAATAATATACGAGGACGATCCCAACAAGCATCTCAAAGTACGACACATTAGGAGAAGAAGAAAGCGCGCAGACTCGGCCGTAGAGTGACTGAGTGAGGGAGAACGAGGGAGAGGGGAGGGGGAAAATAGTGTAGGATAGCCAAGCGCGCGACAAAGAGCAGCAAGCGAAACGTTGTAAAATTGTCAGGAATAAATCGATAAACCTGTCACGTTCAGGTGCACTTTTGCGGTGCATTTTAGCGTGCGTAGCCCCTCGATCCTTAAGGAAAAGGTATTGTACGTAACGCGCGTGAGTCTCAGGTAATACAAGTTGAGAAACGCTGTTCAGAGGACGCCGGCAGTAAAATTTTGAGGCGGAAGCAACGACAGCGGCGGCACGCATTGGCGTCTCGTGTCCAAGGACGCCCACGCTTTCTCTCTCTTTCTCTCCCTCTGCCGCTAGCCCTGTTTTACTCGTGTACCTATTGTGTGTGTGTATGTGTGTATATATGTATATATATGTATATATATATGTATATATACGTATATATACGTGTATATATGTATACATATGTATATATTTATATATAATATATCCACTCACACACCCGTATATGTATATATACATACACGTATATGTATATAGAGATTGTTCGTCCCGCTTAATCATTCGCTCGATACACACATGCGCGACGAGCCCGCGAAATCGAGCGGCGCGCGCACACGGTTCTCAATGTTCTACTGCATCGCACTCTAGAACAACAATCGCGTTCACAGACACGCGCTGAGAGGGCCACTTGCATGGCGGAACGCTCTGCCGTTGTTGGTATTTTACACTACATTAGAGCAGTGAATTATCGTTGCTAATAACAAGTGTCGATTAAATTAATAAAATATGCGTTTACTTACCGTTTTTCACTGACAACCAACCGTCAACCATGGAGCGTCCTCTTCCTCTTCGTTCTTCTGTTGGATTGACAGCAACGTCAAGAGGCACGACTGGGGTAGAAGCACATTGCGAGATGACGCACTCTAGACTCGAACTCAAACAACACAAACAATAGTGGAACGAACAGTGCGAAAGAGAGAGAGAGAGAGGAAAATTGCGCGCGCGGCAAGGTTACGAGAGGAATCAGTTGCTCCTCGTTGTTTCCTCGTTGGCGGCCGGGTGGCTAGTGGGTGGTAGCAGGCGGGGTGGCAAAGCAGGCGGTGGGTGGCGTTGCGAGCACTGCCAGGCAGCTCGTCTCCCGACTCTGTCTTTCTGTCTGACTGCTCCCTCTCGTGCTGCTGCGTTGTCGGCGAACTCCCTCTCTGTTTCTGCCGTTCTCTCTCTCTCTCTCACTCTCTCTCTCTCTGACTGTAGAGCTATGCTATATAGCTTATAGCTCGGTGTTCGTCGGCTCACTGTATACTCAGTGGAGAGTGGGGTGCCACCCCCTCATTCCGAAGGGAAAGTCGACGCCGCCGACTGTGGCAGATGCGGGCCCGCTTTCTTTTTCCCAAGACGGGGGGTGGGACAGAGAGAACATTATTTCAACGCCGCACACGTGTTTCGAGAGGGAGAAAGAAAGAGAGAGAGAGAGAGAAAGCGCGCGCGCCCGTCTCCAGCGTCTTTGTAGGAACCGAAACTGCAGGTATGCCGGCTTATTGTGGGTGGGAAAGGAAAAAGCAGAAGGATTGCTAGTCTATACCATTTTCTTTCCCATTGACCTGCCTCTGATGCCCATTCGCGCGTCTAAACGCTACAAGCGAGATCGAGTTCTCAGAACTACACCTTAACGCTATATGTATGTGTTTGACGCCTGTAGATTTGCAATTAATGCGTTTGCTAGTTTCGTGTTCGAGGATCAATTTCGTAATCCAATTAATCCAATTTACTGCGCCAAATTCTCTGCAGATGTATTACCGAGAAAACAATATTACATTATAATAGACTTTGCGAATAATAATAATAATAACAACAACAATGTTCTGCAAATGCCAATAGCTGTGTCGTCGATACATCACAAAGAAAAACGGCTCCGCTGGCCCTATTGTCCCGTTTATCGATGTCCACGTATACATAGGGTATTTTCATTTAGGAAAACGCACATCTCGCCTCGCGACTATATATACGTGCAATATAATAGATATTTAAGTATGAAAAACACTTGTTTTGTTTTTCAAGTTGCGCATACAGTTAGGACGAGTGCGTGTGCGTGTGTCCCATTGTGTCATCCCTTCGAAGTAGCCTATTATAGTCAGGCGTCGTTTGCTAAGCGCACGTGTCCTCGTACGTGGAATATCACCGAGGTGTTACGTGTGATTCCGAGTACGAGAGCAACACCCACGGAATCCTTCTCCCCCCCCCCCCTCTTCTCCCAAGCAATCTCCTATTTAACTGCAAATTTTGTATCTTGCCCAGGTTTTTCATTTGGATACGCATCAATAAAATGTTGCAGTGACTATGTATTGGGAAAACGCCTCTTTTGCACTTACGAGGATTTTTAATTATCTAATTATAAAGGTTTGATAATTTGTCCTAACCGCTGGTTGCTTTAGCTTAGTCCAACAAAATACAGAGTAGCGATCAAAATCACCGATAATAAGAATTGCCAATAAGCGATTTTTCGAAATGTACATTTTCGTGAAGAAAGAAAAATTCATAACGTTGTGGAACGTATATTATATCCATACGAGCCAAGTGAGACCCCTCTTCGTTCTATAATAACAAATAGTTCATATTTAGGTATACTTACCAACCCCGGCCCTCTTGCGGCCATCATGGGTACACTTGTGACGAGTTGATTGGTTCGACTACATGCATAGTAGAGAACGAAATGAATCACTAGCAGAGTTTGATGCAGGTAACGCCTTTACCGACCTCGTGGCGGCTCTAGCAGACGACAGGTTTTCATTTTCCCTCTGCGGTTAAAATGGCTTCTGCTATGGTTCGAATAATCGTGTCAAACAACTCAGTTTTGAATATCGCTAAGGCGATTAACACAATTAGTCAAATATAACAAATTTTCCTTTTTTTACCCCGCAAACGGATTAATCAAGTACGTATTTGAGTATTTTTAAAAATTACGTTGTCATGTTAAATTCAATAATTTGCTTTTTTTCTTACAATATTACCTGTGAGTATTATATTTATGTAGTTCTTACACAACGATTCATACACGTGTAGCTTAATATTGATACTGTTGCATGTAATAGATTACGTAAAAAACAATCAATGTTCATTTTCTTTAAACTTAAGCTAATGCCATTATGTTCAATGATTCGTATTCTTATTCCGAAATTAATATATTAAAAAAAGATGCATTTATTGACATCGAAAAAACTCTCGTTTTCGTATTTTTCAATGTTAAGCAATAAAAGTAGAGCATACAAGGACAAATTAATTCGCGAAATTTTTTAAATATCATTGTATTCATATGAATGGATTATTCAATAGCGATACAATTTATTCCACCAAGTCCAAAAGATCTTGAATTTCAAGGATTCTCTATAAATAAGAACTTGTATAAAAATATACATAGATTAACAGGATCACGAAAGGGCAGATACCCAAAAATCTACTCAGATTTAAAACTAATTTCTAGGTTAAAATAGTCTTTAATTCATCTTATAAGTAGAGTGTCAATATATTACCGGATGTCTATTACAAATGTATAATAGTCGATACCCATTGACTCTCTCTTTTAATGACCAGTTTTTTTCAAAAATCAGTCAAAAATCAAGTTGTTGACTCTTTGTCGTTAGCTATCATGTAGTGGAAGGAAAACAATCTTTGGGGAAAATGGGTATATGCAAGAGTGAGAAAGGGAGAGGGAGAGAGAGAGAGAGAGAGAGAGAGAGAGAAAGAGAGAGAATGTTGAAAATTGGTTAAGATGTACGCATGTCGAGCGAATAACGAAAGATCTTAACGTAGCGGCAATTATTATTATTACTCCGTTAGCCGTGGGTCTTACCCTGAGGCGCCGATATGCGAAGAGGTAGCGGCCACGCGATGCGTCTGCGCAGAAAAGAAAGGCTATAGGCGTCGCGGCGCCGTCGTATATCGTAGTATCTCTCTCTTTCTCTCTTTCGGCGTCGCCAGGTCGGCTAGTGGCTTGTAAGCCAGACAACCAGGCTGAAGTAGTAAGCGCCATATTGAGCGCGAACGTGGGGATATTACACTCTGTGTGTGTGCTTGCTGCTTCTCTCTCTTTCTCTCTCTCTCTCTCTCTCTCTCTCTCTCTCTCTCTCACTCTCTCTTTCTTTCTCTCTCTCTCTCTCTCTCTCGCTCTCTTCGTGACAAAGACACTGACAAGCAGTAACAACTGCAACCGACTTGTCATTCGCTCGCTTGCTCGTTCTACTCCTGACAACGGCACAAAGACACTTTTCCTATATTCCACTAGTTGGGATGTGAACGGCAAAGAGACTTATACGGAACAAGAGAGAGAGAGAGAGAGAGAGAGAGAGGGAGAGAGAGAGAGAGAGGGAGAGAGAGAGAGAGAGAGAGAGAGAGAGAGAGAGACGACTGAGCGAGACAGAGAGAAAGCAAAAGCCTGTATCTCATCGTAAACACGCTTTAAGCTGCAAGTTCTCGAGGTGCCTCCGTTCATTGTTGCAGTTCTGTGCGTATTAATACGAAACATTGGAAAAAGTTCAATCAACCGATTGTCCTCTGTGAACAAGTCAATTTGACTACACAGTTTGTAGTCGACGAAACAGCCATAGACTACTGGAAAAAGCTCTACTCTTGATTGATCAAGAATGAGCAATGTGAAAATTATGAGATGACTAGAAAGATATTACTAGCCGGGAGCTTCCGAAGCTCATGTTGGTTGTCGAACGTGCTAGCGTTGATCGCGAGTCAACTTGAACGCGAGGACATCACACCTCGTTGTCGCCAGCAGCAACGGAGCAGACGTTGACCCGAGTGCGCGCGCGTGCTTTCGTGTATGTGTGTGTCCACATTTCCGTTCTCTCGCCGTTTCTCGTGCGAGTTTACCTGCGCGCAAGTGCACGCGCCGCAAAAGCTCCGACGACTTGGACCAAACAGAAGCAAAGAGAGCGAGTGGGAGGGAGGGAGGGAGGGAGTGACTCGAAACAACGACTGAGTGAAGCACTGCAAGCATTGGGAAAAGCTGACGTCGAAAAAGGTGCGACAACCTGCAGATCGGTCGCGCGTCATAGCGACTCACTCGTCCTCTCTCTTTCTTTCACTCTCTCTCTCTCTCTCTCTCTCTCTCTCTTTCACTCACTCACTCACTCACTCACTCACTCACTCACTCACTCTTTCTTTCTCTCTCCGTCACTCTTGTCAATCAATAATCGCGTCGCGCATGGGCTACCCGTGTAGTGCTGAGCTTGCAGAAGCGCTTTTTCTTTTTCTTCTCTCTCTCTTCGTTCACTTTCTTTGGTAGGTGCACCCCATTATTGCCTATACTCACTAGTTTCCTTTAACGTGTTCTCTCTCTTTCTCTCTCCCTCTCCGATTCACGCTATTCCTCTCTATTCTTGTCCTTTTCACTGGCAGTTGCATTATTATCGTTGCATCCGTTATTCGAGTTCAAAGTCCTAGTGGAAAACAGTCTAAAGACAACGTAGGAAAGCTGAAGACTGTAGAAGGGAGAGAAACATAGAGCATTGCACTTGGGTAAACAAGACGAGGCAATAGGAGTTTGAAAACAGACGTAATGAAGAGACCGAGTAGTCAGCAGCAGCAGCAGCAGCAGGCGCCCGCGTGGAGCATGCTCAGTGAGGACTTTATCGTAGCAACTGGATCGCTGCTGCTACTACTGCCGCTGCTGTAGTGGGCCAACCAAACGACCAACCAACCAGCAGGCAAGCCGTAAACAAGTCTGCTTACGCGAAACGAAAAAGAGATAGAGGGAGAGAGAGAGAGAGAGAGTGAGAGAGAGAGTGTGTGTGAGAGAGAGAGAGAGAGAGAGAGAGAGAAAGAGAGAGAAAGAGAGAGAAAGAGTGTGCTTGCGGATGCGTGTGAGGGAAAGACTGAGAAAAGTGTAACGACTGAGGCACACAATAAAGGAGCACAACAATTTATCGACACGCTGACAAGTTATGCAGGAGTAGCATTCGGGGCGAGGCTGCCCCTATCGGGCCAGCGGTATAGTCTAGTGCAAGTTTAGCGCAAGCCAGCAAACCAACGAGAGCGCACTGGGCCTGCAGCCAAGCAACCACACGTAAATTACACCTATAAGGCAGAGAATTGTCAAGCGCACCGGGAAGCGAGCTGGTCTCGCACGCTAGCGAACCCATGGAACATGATAGAGGTGAGGATATTACTTATCCTAATTGCTCTATTCTTAAGCGCGTTGTAGCCGCATTCCCGATCAAAGAGCGGAGCCATTGTTTACGTTTCGAGCTTTTAACCTAGAAATCTGGCAATCTTACGCCCCCGCCCTTTCGTCTTCAATGGCTTCGACCTTAAAATATGGTAGGGCGAGGCTCGCTTGCTCATTTTCACATTATTAATCGTTAGCCTGGACTTGTGCAAAGTGCGTACTTATCAAGGGAAAGCTGAGCTTTCGAGGAGCTTTCAAGCGTCAGCGAGGCTCGCCTTTGTCGAAGGGATGCTGCAGTCCGTCTGTACCGACCGAGTTGGTCAAAGAGTTAATTCGGTCCACTCGTTTTCATTCGATATTCTTGATACTGGTCGGTGCTGTTACGTTCATACATATGCGATCACGGGTCAATCGCTTTTTTTCGATGCAATAGGGAACAATATAGAAGCTTTATTCGCTTTAAAAACTTTAATTTCTTCGTTCTATTATATCTTTGATACGTTTGCAAGGAATATTTTGACGTCGATGAAAAAGACGTTTTGTTTGTATAATGTGTTAGACAAAACTCTTCCGTATACAAAATGAAAACGCGGATGTAAGTGTTGTGTATTCGCGGTAACAGCGACCCAGTTTCGTGGCAGTATGCAAATATTGGTACAAATTTGACGTTTGTCGTTGCAAACTCAAACCATGTAGTATTGGCTCGCGTTTAATAGTTATCGATACTCTCGCTTTTGTTTCTTACTGTCCGACACGTACGTTTCGTTGAAATGCACAACATTCAACGTTCGCACGGTAGCTTCGTAACAAACCTTGTATTATCGCTCTCGGAATTAACTTGAAGAACCAAACTTTGCATTGGACTGCGTTGTGTCAACTTATATACAGCCTCGCAGATCGTTAATCAATCGTTTGAGAAAAGAACATTTCAATTAATGAAAGTAGCAATCTAGTTCGTGTATTTTTCAATGCCACGTGCAAATTCAAAAATAAAATAATAAAAGTACAACGCAATGTTGAATTAACTGCCTCTTTTCTTGAAAAAATATATAACAACACCTTATTTATTAAATTTTCATCCGCGCATAAAAAAAATATTTCATTGAACAATTTGAATACGCTGTCCAAAATTTGTTCTGTACGCTATATACTCGAACCGTGCAAATAACATTTTTCACTATTCGTGCATTTTGTTGTGCGCTTGTTACGATTAAATTCGTTCTGACACTTGCTTTTTCAAATATTCAAAATGACATTTGTTAAATCCAATTGTTTTCACTGAAAGTAATATTTCAAACAGTTTGAACTTTGGCCAATCGTTTAGACAAAAGCGAAATATTCTGTAAATGTGGAATTTCCACGAGAGATTACCACTTGAATCTTTTTGCTTGTACAACATGACAGATAAGCTTTGATAAAAACAGCTTCCAGAGCAGTCTGGAATATTTTTTCCAGATGATTCTTTTTTTATACTCCGTTTTAAAGCTCAAGTCCTACGAACACACTTGCGTCATTTATTAGTTTTCGCTTTTGACTGGCGACTTGGCTGGGAAATTCGCGTTTTTCTTTCGCATCAAGTACTAGAACTAATAAAATTCTTTCGCGAGAGATTCTTATCGCTCTCTTTTTCCGAATGAACGTAGTAGCTTTTACACTTGTACAGTTTGTATATTTTTGAACATACTAACATTTTCCACGAGTTTCTCGAATTTGTCAGTTAAGAGCTTATTAAAGACGGACGAAGCTCAAGACGCTCTTTAGGGTCTTTTAAAGGGTTGATTACGCAGAGATAACGGCAAGCCGTGTTGCACTAAACCATTAGTCGAGCTAGCGCGGATTATTGATGGGATGAAAATCGGAGTAATGCCGAAATTGGGTAACTAAAGTAAGCAGTTGTAATGCCACATTTATCAGTTGGAAATTGTCAATCCTCAGTGGTAATTGCAATCAACCGAAACGATTCACTGCAGTTCGCATGTCTCGAGCACGGCAAAGGGCGTACGAAAATGAATGGATAATTAATTGGCTTAGTAAGCATGCCAGCGAGGCGATAAGTGGTTGAAACCCAGAATTATTGATGATGCCTTAGATGTCGAGCGGAATTGCCGCAACAGCGATGGGATTAGGAAGTAGTCGTCGTAGCCGCGAGGGTAGCACAGCCGGCGATTCGTCGAGCGGTGGTGGCCGTCGGCTGCGGGCCCAGAGCCATAGCCAAGTGTCCCAAAGTGGCTCAGCTTCACCTTCGTTACAGCAACAGCAACAGCAACCACCACCAGCACCATCGCAAGCACGGACTAGTAAAAATTCAGGACAACCGGTGATCAAGCAGCGTAACGACCATTCACAGATGGGTCGACCTAGGAAGGACAATTGCTGTCTATGCTGGTGCTGCTGCTGCAGCTGTTCGTACGTACACGCATTTTGTATCTTTTATCTCGCTCGCACACATCCGTACACACCCGTACATACGTGCATACAAACGAACACGTTCGTTCTCTTTTTATCTTGACGAACCGATGATAACGCCTCGTTTTGTGCTACTGAAAATATCATTTTTAACGAAATGCATTCGCCGGAAATAGGAAGCGCTTGTAATGCCGCGAGAGATTGGTCGTTAAAAAGAAGTACGAAAACGCGCGCAAAGGATTACGGTCCTTGGTGCTTTGGTAGTTTGATGACCTATTTTAGCACGTGCTCGCGTGTCCCCGTGATCTATGTTCATTTATCTATAGTCTCCACATAGTTCGAGGTGAAGTAAGAACGATCGAGAGATAGAGGAAAGAGAGAGAACCGTCTACATGTCACAGAAACAGATACAAGTCAATTCTTGTACACGTATACGTGTATAAAGCTATATGTGTTTTCTGTATGTTCCATGCGCTGGCTCGACGACGTCTCTCTCTCGCTCGTAGGAACAAATGGTGAGTTGTACCTCCAAAGCACGTCTCTATGTGTGCGTGCGCGCGCGTGTGTGTGTATGTGTACGTGTTTACGCTATCCGTCGTTAGTTATATTCCATCTATTCTGCGCTTGCACTCGCCTCCTGTCGCACATTGTGTGATCGATGTACGAACGAGTCTTTGCACGCTGGTGGTGGCGCGTGCGCAAAAATCTGGGCCGAACCAAATCCATGTGTACATACATATATACATACATATAAGAAGAAATAGGCGGCACCGCCACTGCCGCCGTCGACGACGCCAAACGTGCGCGCGCCACTCGACCTGTCGCGGTTGCAATATTCAAAGCTTCCTATAAACTTAGGTCCGATATGCTAATAAGTCGCTTGCTACCAGCACAGTATAACCCTTCGCTCGCGTGCCTCTCGTGTGTTGTGTTGTACTCTTATGCTTATGCTTTCTGTGCGAGTACTCGTTTGAACGATCGATATTTCCGCGATAACGTATCGGACTTTAGTATACAATCGTTACATGCATTCGTGAACGCTGGCCCTCTCCCCATCTCTCTCACTTTTATTCTCTCTATCTCCAAGAGGTGCTATCACTTCTGGCTGCAAGCTTATGATTCGAGAGTCGCTCATTTTCGATGGAGTTTTGGAAGAAATTGATGGTCAAGTAAGACAAGAAAAATCTCTTGCTTTCCCACTGTCCTCGCGATGCACGAAACGTCTATTTATTCCGTTACTCTATTAGTTTTATTTTTTTTCAACTACATGCTACATCAACTCCGCAATTCTGCAACTTCCATATTTGTTTGATGCAGGAAGACCGATCGCATGCTTACCTCTTGAGTATCCATGTACACGACTCAGCAGCACAACCGAGTGCTATTTTTGTACACTTTCTGATTCTCGGTATACGCAGTTTATTCGATTTCTTCATTCTCTTGTCGGCACAACGAGGGAGTGAGAGAGGCGGAGAGAGAGAGAGAGAGAGAGAGAGAAAGAGAGAAAGAGAGAGGTCGCTCGAAAAAATTGCGCGCCTTTGAGGTCCGATTAAATGCAGCAAGTTTGTTTTGCAAATGTACAAGATAGCCGTGCACATTGATACTTACAAGCTTGGCACGTCATCGCGAGAGAACAAGCGAGAGCGCGAGAGACAAGCGCGAAATCAATATAGAAAATAGAGCAACAACGATCCTCCATCGTTTTCTCTCTTGGGCTAGAAATAAACACACCGCAATAGATAGTTTCAGCTGATAGCTCGCGTGCTATTTCGATTTCGATTGTATTCACCTGCTCGTCAAAAAGAAAAGAAGAGAAAAAAATGAAAAGAACCAGAAAAATATCTCGTACGTCTACTTGGAATAATATTATTAGTATATACATAGCCGATAAGCCACGCCGATGGAACACGTGTTACAGCGTATACGTCATAGCCAAATACGCGTCCGCAAGAGTACGATCGTCTATGTACAGTTTCTCGACCTCTATTCATTCATATCTTGAACTTACTCGTATCAACATAGTTACCCCTCCTTTTATTCGTTGTACTATTCCCTCTCCCCTGACTCGACGTCCGTTTTTTCCTCGAGCACATCTGTCGCCGCGGGCTTTTTTTTTCTCTTGTCTGTCTCAGGCGTCGCGATCGTTGCCAGCGAACAGTCGGCATCGCGCTCCGCGTTAACACGTTTTAATTAAGCTAATTGTTCCATGTCACGCGCTCGTATGCATTTATCTCGTGCGAAACTCTAGCAAGTTAACATTTCGTTTGGCACATGGAAAGAGAAGAAGCGTCCTTTTTTCATCTGTGAGTGTCTGTTTTGTTGCCGTTACGTATGTATTGGCCCGTATACCTCATTCTCTCAATCTCTCTCTCTCCTTTTCTCTTCATTTTTTACAACGAGGGGCTGACGTCGAATTACTCAATTGGATCGCTCGCTTTCGCGGCGCCAACTTGTATTCGATGCTTTTGTCGGAAAGGTTTTTAATGTTTAAACATCCGATGCATCCGGTCGGTCAGCGCGTCACACGCCAAGATTATACAAAGTTTTTTAAATATAAGTCGAGTAAAAAGATAGACGTACAGCCAATCGGTCAATCGTGCGGCAACTATCTTTTATAGCGCGCACCACCCGCTGCCGTTGAGTGCGTCAAAGTGCAGAGCTTTTAAAATAAAAATAACGCACGTGCGGTCGCTTGACTTTCGGCGTCCTTACGGGTGGGGGACAGGTTAAGGATAAGGCGGACGATGAAAGCATGCTTATCGACGCCTCGTTGGGTTCACACGCTCTCGGAGAGAGGGAGAGAGGCGCCAACACGTGCAGTGCATCTGCACGTAAGCGAAATATATACGTATAAATCACTGTTTGGGTGCTTTACACAGCTTGGCAGCGGTGGGTACCGGAGGTGGTGGCGGAGCTGGAGGATTACGTCCAGCGGGTGGTCTCATGTCGGGAGATCACGGCAACGACTTGGCTGCCGAGTTATCGGCCGCAGCGGCGGGCAACGGACTCGAAGGCGACATCAACGACATCAGCATCGATGAGATACGCTCGTGGGGTTCCTCTTTCGACCGGCTGATGCGCAACCCCGTTGGCCGAAAATTTTTCCGCCAGTTCCTCGTCAGCGAGTACAGCGACGAGAACATTGCTTTCTGGCTTGCCTGCGAGCAGCTCAAACGCGAGAGCAATCCTGAAAGAATCGAGGAAAAAGCTAGATACATCTACGAGGACTACATATCCATTATTTCGCCTAAGGAAGTGAGTATACGATCAATGCCCTTGCGTGCGAGCTTGCTTGTCTTTGAGGCGTCTTGCTTCTCTCTCTCTCTCTCTCTCTCTCTCTCTTTCTCTATCTACCTTATCGTAATGCTTCAAACTATTCGTCGCAATGCAATCGATCAAACGGCATCGAACGATAGTATTGCTGTCGATCGACTACGTTCGATGAGCATGCCAGGAAGCTTTCAATGTCACGTTTTATTTCTTCTTTTATTTCCACAGGTGAGCTTGGACTCGCGAGTACGGGAGATTGTTAATCGTAATATGACGCGGCCAACGCCACATACATTTGACGAAGCGCAATTGCAGATCTACACGTTGATGCATCGAGACTCGTATCCTCGTTTTGTCAATAGCGAGCTTTATCAACGGGTGGCACGTATAAACAGCGGTCCACCGAGTCCTTGTATCGAGGGTAACAATGGCGATGACGCTGGTTCAAACAAAGATTTATCCGCTACCTCTGCACCATCGTCGTCTCAAACTTGCAAACCCAAACAGTCCATCACGTAATTGACGAGACTTGTCGCTTCACTTACGTGCGCGCTGCACTTGTGCACGTTTGACTGTTGCACTGCGCTTTTTCCTCTCGTATCTATCGACATGCTATATACATATATAATATACCATGTAAGTCAAAGAGACTGAGAAAGAGAGAGAGAGAGAGAGAGAAAAAGGGTGCTGATTTGTTTTATCCTTTTCCTACTGTCACGACGCACGGCGATGTATGTGCAATACGGCAAATAATGAGAGTGCAAACAACCAAAGATATAACAAATATTGAATACACGTGGGTGGTCCTCCGATGACGGAGCCATCCATATTATTATATATTATAATACATATACAGCGGGGCTCGACCAAGAGCTTTTGTGCGTGAATGTGGGTGTGTGTGTGTGTGTGCTTGTGCGAGGTGGAACGAGCCAAGTGGCAGTTGTTATAATTAACACGTGCTTGTTTGTACACAATGGTAATGGATACGACTACATTTACACTTTGACATTAGGCACGCTGCCGACTCCATTTATTTTAGACGACAAGAGATTCTAATTTTATATAATTATTTGAATAAATATTCGTTTGTTCAGTGATACACCAACATTTATTAATTATTTTTTTTCGTTATCATTCATGTTTTATGTTTTTTCTTTAGACTTACACAACCAAGAAAATAATCGCTAGTTTGCATTGTCCATCGTTGAAAATAAAGTACATAAGCATGCATCTAAAGAGACGACACGCGTAAATGTGTAGAAAAAGATAAGTTAAAGACTATTGCTGAACTATCAACAAGTGCTCACGTGAAGCACGCCAAACGAACAAACTACTTTTGCCGTGTGTTGAATAATTTTGTTTACAAAATGCACACGCGTTTATAGGTGACTGAGCTTAATGATTGTCACGTTTGACAACATTATATTCTCGATCGATCTGTATAAACTTCGAAGATTGCATAGCTACACGAAGAGAGAGAGAGAGAGAGAGAGAGAGAGAGAGAGAGAGAGAGAGTTTCCAGTCAGTGTAATTTCATTGGCCGACTTTTTCGCCTGGTAGTGCATTAAATTCATGTACACGCGTACCCTCACTACTTGACCTGTATTCTTGTGCTTTGCCTCGACGATATCGAATTTAATTTAAAGCCCCTGCGAAGTACTCGGCTCGGCTCTGCTTTGCATAGATTACAACTGATGATGGATTCGTACCTTCTCCACTACCGTTTCGCTAGAAAAAAGTTAATCAATTTACCATTGGTTGGATTATCGCGTCAAATGAGTCGCTACGACGACTTTACTTGTGTTTTCTTTTTTAATCTTTTGATACTTATCGGATTATCCGATTGATGACGAGCACTATGTTCGCACCCTAGAAAGATAGACAGAGATCGAGAGAGACGCAGAGATCAACTGCACTGCCAGGCTATTGCATCAACAATCGACTCGTTGAATTGTAACCAATGCTTTGTAATCGACCAATGGCAGGCAAAAACTGCCAGTTAAGATAAGCTGCGGGCGTGACAAAATAACGGAAAGACTTCAAAGACCGACGATTTTTCACGTGTATGTCCAAAGAGAAATAGTGCATTGTGTGCCAAGAGTGTAAAGATGCTTTTTTGTAAGAGAGTGTTCGATTGTCGTGCGATTCGAGGTGAACGAGCACGAGTCGAAAACAAGCACTGCAAGCAGATCGGGTCAAAAGATCCTCTTTATGTTCGTGGTGCATACTACACTCTTTGTGGCGCATCTGTCGATCGTTACATTCTTAAAAAGCGAGCCTCAATTCACCGTTTTCCGACACATTGGCTAGGCTATATATAATGTAATTTGTGCAGAGCAATTATACGTCTTGACGTGCACAAACATCGTTACTTTTCTAGCTGCCTAGCAACAATGGACTTTTTACGCTTGTCGTTCGGAAAACGATTAATTTTGGCTTTTTAACACGGCACAAAGGCGTTACGTAATTATGATTCTTCTCTTGAAGTTTATGTGCAGCAACAACATTATAAAATGGCCTAAGAACAAACTTTGTTATTCGCACAAGTGGCTCCGTGCGACGCGCACTGCGCTTTTAAAATAAGGCAAAACATAACGATAAAACAATTAACTGAGAGCAAAATAAAGACAACATTAAACTCGGTACACGCGCGCAAGCGAGTGTGAATAATAGTGAGATATTTAAGTAATAACGGGTCGGCATAGTGAAAGCGATAACAAGTCAATGTGCATAAGCCGATGATCCATTTCTCTCGTCGAGAATAAAGAAAAATCAACAACGCGACGTATTCAGTCACAAAGTCTAGTCATAGTGTTTGGCTACTGCCTTGTAGATTTATTTATGTGTGTGTGTGTGCGAGTGTGTGCGTGTGTGCGCGCGTGCGTGCGTGTGTATGCGTGTGTGTGCAATTGCGTTGTATGAACCAATTAAAACAAGCAATGTATTCGGTGAACAGTTACATTGTGTACATGCATAGCACGCGTACGCGCATAAATCAGATAACAAAATAAATCCTCGTAATGAACTGTCGTGCGAAAAAGACGATTATACTTAAGAACGAATGAAAATGCAAAAAAGACCAAGTACCAAAAGCGGGTGATGCTCCACGTTGACGTTATCGTAAGTGATTTGCTCCAAATTAGCGCGATGAAAGTTGATTACGCAAAAATAACGATAACGTTAAAATTTACCTCGACGTACCATTTCAATGTATGACACGTGTTAGACACGAATAAATTCCGCGGTAATTTCTGTATAAACGATTCCTTCGTGTACATACGTATACATATAGGCGCAAAGATGAAGAAGTCGCATGGAACCAACGCGTGTTAGACTGGTTATTATATGCAAATAATGAAAATTAAACAATTTGAGATAACAATGCGATACATTGTTCAATTGCGTATGTGTGTATGTGCGTGATTCAAACTGAGCATGCAACAAAATAAAACGTATGCTCGTAGTAGAATACAAGTATGCGGAATATTGGAAATGACGCGATTACGTACGTAAAATAATAAATATCGATGTTTTTCCGATGTTTGTTCCGACGAATCGCGTGGCGACCCATTATTTCTAAGTAGGTTAATGCTTTCGAATAGACGGCGACCACATACGCATTGCCAGCCTGCGACAAATGTTTATGTATATGCGTACAATTAGATTGCACACATACCAACACAACAACACACAAATGCACATGCATCTTTTTTAACGTCCTGTAAGAAAGCCGCTGAGACTTGATCGTTTCTCTTTTTTTTTAACGCCGTGGATTTTTTTTCTACTCGATTGAAGACTTTGATGTACCTACTATGAATACGAATAACGATCAAATAAACAAAATATCGACGTTTTTTCAGTGGCAATTGTTAAGCGTTTTATTCCGTTGAATATTGTTATACGTACGTGTTTTTTCAACTTGCATTGCGTTCTCGAGATACACGCGAAAATATATCAGGATTACAGGGAACCGTAATATAATAAATGAAAATTAAACAAGTAATAAAGTCATTTCGTATGTATAAAATGCAACAAAAAAAAAAAATAAAAAAAATACTAAAAAAAACTCAACCAAATAATAGGGCGAGTGTTAATTTTCCCAAAGTACATCGATGCGCCCTACACGTTAGATCCTCTACATCTATAAAAGCTCCTGCTGTGTTTCCGATGTGGTTTGCTATTCAAACGAATGAATGTGTAGACCTCGAACGACGACTGGGCGTGCGAATGAATGAACCTTCGATGGTTTGACCACGTAATTTTACCACAGAGTTGATCGAACTTTGAGAAAGTTTTGTTAATTGAGCCGGTTGCGAGGTTTTGTGCAGCAAAGCTGGAAAACAGTCAACCCTAAATAGGCGTGAAGATTGTATCTCGGGGTGCATGCGAGCGTGCACACACGATTGCTATTACATCTCCAAAACTATTATACACGCGAGAGATATGTGCATGCGCAGTCGAAGACCTCGAGAGAATCACCAAACGTTACGTAATATACCTATAAGTATCTACGTCTTCATTAATAAACGCACAATTTTTCTCAATCTTCGATCCTGTTGCTTACTTGATTTTTTTTTGACCACCACTCTCCCCTCGAACACCACCCGCACATGTCAATAGGTTTCTTATTCCTTCTACGTCACAGTCTTTCCAGCCTGCATTTGACCACATTTTTGCAATCTCCTTTTATAGTTCTTCTTTCTCTTTGCTGTTATTTTATTATTCGTTCAGTAGCTCTTTTTTCAATATTGTCCAAACTATTAGGATAGTGACTTTTTTAACGAGATGCAAATCCGTTGTCGCTGTCTACGACGAATAAACTCACTAGTTGCTTGTTTTATTCTCTCCTTCATTTTATACTTGTTCATCTATTTGAGTAAAACGAAGAAATACTTCTCGTACGAGATTGATCGGTTGTGGGGAACTGGAAAAACGCCAAAGATCAACCCGCTCACTCGTGTACGTATAATTTATCGATGTTCAAAAGACGACCATTCACGATTAAAAAATTACCACCTCGACTTCGCGAAGAAGAACTAGTAATATCGAGAATACTCTTCAGGTACAATTAGTAACAGACATTATTATTTAACATCTGCATGGTTAAAAAAAATAAAGAAGCGCGCACATCTTATAAAAGTCACTCGTGCAGTATGCTCACGTACGGCCAATTATCTTATCTTTAGAAAACCTTACACGTCTCGATCGTCGATTTTTTTTTATCTGTCCTCCTCATTAGAGCAGCTCGCTTTTATACAGCCTGTTGCGCTTCAACTTTTTAATTCTTTTCAATTGGAGCAGTGTTTTGCCGTGCAGTATAGAGCGATGAATGTTCATTCGTAGACAAGATGAAACAGATTGTTGTCGTTTTTGGCGTGCGCGTGACAGCGGCGATAACGACGAATAAGCCGCGTAAATTGAAAGTATGCGCTGGTCGAAGTTGTACGATCGACGGCGCTATCTGATTGCTCGTTACCCTCGGGTATGATTTGTACAATGAGACTTTTATATATTCATCCGTAGCAGATTTGACGTCGAGTTGGCAACTCTACAAATAAGTAAACGATACGTCGAGACGTCATTTCTCGTTGGCTTATCAGTACGGATGTGCGAAAGTAAAAAAAGAAAGTATTGGCACGAGACAGCCTAATTGGCTAATTTTGGATTCAGCGGCGGTTGGCAATAAATCGATTTTCCGGGAAAAAGAGTCAGCCGCCGCCGCCGTTGCTCGAGTCCCAATTAAAGCGAATCATCGTCGCGGTGCGAGAGAGAGAGAGAGAGAACGAAAAAAAGCGACGTTACATATCGACGTTTTCTGCGACGGAATAATGGCCAGTGTCACCATTAGAATCGTACTTTTCCAAGCTCGTGCGTGTGTGCGTGCGTGCGTATGTGCGTGTGTCGCGGTAAAAACTGGACTTGAAGGAATGTCGCGCGCATGCAAGTTTTCTCCGAATGAAATTCGAACGAAAAGCCCAACCATAGTAGCGCTTTCCACTCGTAAAAATATCTCGCGGAGAAAAACTCTTGATTGGCTTGTTTTCAAATGATGACCAAAATCGGGATACACTTTGACGGAATATTTATACATAATTATCAACGGCTGAACAACAACGACAAAGAAAAAAAGATAAACAAATAAAGAACATCCGTTTGTTTATTACCGGCACTTGATTAACACTGACCTTCGACCAAATTTTTTTCCATCTGTTTTAACGCTTTCGTTTTTCAATGGCGGCGATAAAGCGTTTTGAGCGCGCGTATATATCCTTGGGAAAAATCTATGCAAATTGCCGGATGCATCATCGCGCGCTTGGCGAGCGCGCGTTAATGAGCCGACGATCATTGCGCGTTTATTCTATCGTTGCTTGATCGATTAGTCACAGCAATGGATTCGAAGAGATAATAAACGCGCAACGATTAATAAGACTCGTCCCATCGTCACGTAGCTGAACAATTATTATTAATGGATAGAGTAGGGGTAACGCGCTCCAACTACTACTTTAGCGACGGTAAAAAGCTACCATCGCGCGGCAAAAGACAGATCACTGCATTATCGGGAGAGGGAAGTAGCAAGCTACTATTTTTCGTTGCCGTGATTAATAGAGGGCGATCAGATCGTTGCTCACTTTCGCGCTTGATCCTTACAGATCCTATGTTTATTCAACTGCACTCATAAATATGTACGTATTGTAGTAAGCCGTGTCCAATCTATTTTCACTCGACGCTACTCAATATTTACGTTGATCTTACCCATTTTCAGTAGAATGATTCGTGGCTCATATTTCGTTATTACATACCACAATTTCGCAGTAGTCTACACGATCAAATTATTCAAACGCGTCCCTTTCGTTTTTTAACTTTCACAATTTTCCGATCGTCCATCCCAAAAGGATATAGACTAAAGCAATTTATTCGAAAACTTTATCGACAATAATAAGCAGCGCGGGTAAAGCATTTTAAACTCTAATTTTCGTAGTTTTGGATGTCAGCAATCAAATCGTGTATTTATTGGCGTTGGTCGGTTGGCCAAACGACGATCAAATAAAAAAAAAAAGATACAAAAAAGAGAGCTCCGTGTGGACGAAAATATAATCCAAGTGCGCGAGTATCCATTCCCAAAGAACCGCGAAGTCGTGTGAAATCCGATGCGATATCGGTAATAAGGTATCCTCCAATCCCCTTTCCTTCCTCGTTACGTGCTTTATACCTTCGCCTGCCGTGCCTCCGATTTTACGGGCTAACTTGACTTTCTTGCTCATTTTGCTTAACGATTCTCTGCATACGCGTGTATAATGAAAAGATTAGCTTTCAAAAAAGCCCGTTCCTTCATTCATTATTTTCATTTCGAAAAATCAACTATCTGTTCGGTATATCGTCGATGTTGCATCCACAGCATCTGTAGCAGTAGGAGAAAAGTTGGAATGAAATTCCAATTAACAAACGTAGAGAGAAAGAGAGGGAGAGAGAGCCAAGGATGAGCGCGATCTCTTTCATCCGTGGCCGCACGCGCGCGCGTGTTTGCAACAAAAAAAAACAGAACAGAACGGAAGAAGATCGCAAGAACACATAGTGTATTCTCCAAAAACCGACGGGGCGCGCAATTAAACCATTTACCGTGCGATTTCACGAGAGAACAGAATCGTCTCTTCCCTTTCTATCGTGTTTCGCCGTGAAAATACATTTGGACATTTTTATGGATGCCTCGCGGGGAACGCTTATTGCTATCAATTCAACCTTTCATTTGAAAAGTTTTAATGGTCTCAACCAAAGGTGAGAAACGAATGAAATCGAGCTCGAATAACGCGATGGACTTTATGTAATTGTAAGCAACAGAACAGGTATGAGTTTTGTTTGTTTATTAATTAGACTTTTTTTAAATGGTTATTCGTCAGTGCAAACATACAATTGAGTAATTAACGAAAAACAGCTCGTGTAAAAGTTGCCGGTAATAACCCAACGAGGAAGAGTCGATCCAAGTACAGAAAGAGAGAGAGAGAGAGAGAGAGAGAGAGAGAGAGAGAGAGAGAGGGAAGAGATCGCGAGACCGAGATTAAACATACTCGAAAGAGAAGAGATCGGGGTCATTTCAGGAGAGACGGTCCAAGGCCCAGCCGTTCTCTTCAAGGCTCCCCCCTCTCAACGGATTCGTGTTGATTTGCCGGACCTTTCTTTCTCGCTCGCAATTCTCTCTTTCTCTCTCCCTTGGTGCATACACGCACGCAGCTTTTGGCATCTTCTTGAAATTTTAGATTTTTCCCGCACGAATACTTCCGAATTGTTTGTCAAAAACTGGTCTATCCAACACGTTCAACCCTTTACCAATTTAAATATTTGGATTGTGTATCACGACAATCATCCTTGTTCAAATTGTATTCAATTTTTAGAAACGACAAGATGCGCGATAAGTCAAACGAAGAATGGAAAAAAGATAAAGGAAAATGGAATCTTGGCTCTCCTTATCATTCAATAAAGCCGTGCGAATAGTAGCGTACAGCTCATATTTCTCGGTGAATTATCGACCTAGCAGACTTGTATTCAAATAAAATAAAATGTCCATGCGCAAATCCTCTTGTGCGCTCTTGCACAATCATCTCTGGCAAAGCTATAGGTACATACATATCGTACGCATATAAGTGATGAGAATATAGAGAGGGCGAGAGAGAGAGAGAGAGAGAGAGAACGAGATATACGAGTAGGAGGAGGAAGAGAGGGAGAAAGAGAAAAGGAAGTAGCTTCTGCGCGATAAGCCGTAGAATCGAGAGCAAATGAACAGGCGACCACGCCCTTGCACAACTATATACTCGCACCATGCGCACGCGATCCTTCTGCTGCTGCTGCTGTAGCAAAGCTCGCTGCTGCAAACAGCGAGATGAGTCGAGACCTTGAACGCCCTCCTGTTGCTGCTGATGCTCCGCGAAGCGTGCGAGAGAAGAGGGTTTGATTCGCGATGCTTGATTTTTCACTACCGTAACGAGAGAGCGAGAAAGAGATCTATGACATTTGGGATACATTTATGTACGTTCGTGTATTTTCCGCGTATATCGCTGTTAATGATTTTTTCCAATTTCTTGTTTCCAATTGTTACTACATAGAGATGCCTTATCGAGACGTGTACGTTACTTAAAAAGAAGCATTTGACGAGCAATAACTGCAGTATAACGTTGTCTACTTTTGCAGTTTATGCAGCGTAAAAGGTAACGTAATATAAAAGTCGAGTCTTCGTTGCAACCAATGCGGAGAAATGTAATTATATGATTTGCCCTCAAGTGATCATCTGGCAAACAATTTCACTGATTATATTCAATTGTAACATAATAATGCAAAACTGTCAAATAGCATTGAAAGAACTATGATTTGATAAACTGTCGTATTATTGCGATTAAAGTACGACAATTTCGGAAGTCTCGTTTTTTTTTTATTCTATACATTATGTATTCTCTGTACATGTGAGAGCTGTTAATAGGGCATATTCATAACGAATACTTTTTATTTTACACGCGTGTTTTTCATTTTTTCCTTGTTTTGTTTGTTTGTTTTTTTCCATTCTCAAAAAATGTAAATTGGGGCGATTTCGCTTTACAAGAGTGAGAGAGAGAGAGAGAGAGAGAAGCTTTTTGCTCCTCTCACACGCCAAGCGCTCGTGAGCCCGGGTTATGTGTAATTGTGAGAGTAATTTTCAGTTGATAAGTAGCTTCAAGGCACGAAATTCCGACTGTCTGTTTGTCCGTCTGGCTTGTTGGACTTGTTCCTCGCAGCCCTCTCATTATTTATTTATTGACAAAGTTGATATCCGTTGAACGCATAAGTCACTGATTTTTGCCGACGACATATATGTCGAGCCCACTTGGTAAAATCTAGCATTTATGCGAAGCGTCGATAATGAACGCCACTTGTATCGTATACCACTACAAAGTTGTACATCTGCGTATATAATCCTGTTCTGGCATGGCTGGCTCTTTTATGTTTTAATCCGTGTGGCTTTATTACCGAGTCGTAAAAAAATGGCCAAAGAAGACATTTGGTCGGTTATCTTGGTGTACGAAACATCACATTGGATAATCACAAGAATAGTTGTTGGCGATTGGGCTATTGTAAATAGGGGCATGTAGGTTTGGAGAAAACTGGGCACGTGGCCTTGAACACGAGTACGGGAGGATGAAGTAGCGTTTGCATTGCAGAAAGGAATCCCATTCACGAGTACGCTCGTGCACATGCAGGCCTCGTTCCCCCCGCCTCGCGCTCACTCTCTCTCTCACTCGCTGAGAGTGCGTTACGTCTGTCGTTGAAGCAGCTCGTATCCGCGTACATATAGCTATATAGATTTCATTCTAGAACAGAGATCATGACTGAAGCATTTTACGCTTTACTACGCGCGTACTGTACTCGAGCAAAAGTTATCTCGAGCTCGACGCTACGGTCTGCAGCCCTTTCTTGCGTATAATAATTTAGCCACGCCATTGATCCTTCTCTTCGACTAAACATCCTCCCGTATAGGCATCCTCGAGCTTTGACTTTTATTAGCATGTATCTCACGTGAGAACGATGCCTACATAAAATGCTTATGGCTCGAAAAGAGTCGGAGCAAATAATACCGTAACGTTTCTTAATAGACTCGTTGCGTAGCCATCGAAGAAAGTAACATTATTGGAATAGTAAAGAAGGTTTTAAGGCGCTTAATCAAATGGTCACGCAAGCATCGAATAAATTATAAATGATAATAGCAAGTAGATAAAGCAAAGAGCAGTATAGGTGTCGCAGTATATACACGCAGACAAGTCGCACGGCAAAAAAAGAAGAGCGAAGGCAACGAGGATGATAAGACGAGAGCGTGTTTCCAAATTAAATGTATCTCGTACAATCAATGGCCTTTCTCTCTCTCTCTCTCTCTCTCTCTCTCTCTCCCTCTCTCGTTTCTTTGGTTGTTGTACGCGGCTATCGCAACGAAAAGAAAAGTAGTCGTCAATTACCGCACACAGGCACAATATTACTTATGGAGGGTTGACTCCTCGAGAGGAGAACGATAATGGAGCTCCGATAAAAAGAGAATGCCGTACTCAACCGTACGCTCTGTGGGGACTATGGACCAAGGAAAGAATTGGGCAGGTAATTTATGCGTCCACGCGCATTCTACACACGCGCGCCCGCGCTCTCTGTCTGTCTCTCTTTCTCTTTCTCTCTCACTCTCGTCGAAATACCGTGCCCCTCACCGTTAATCATTGTATAGCATACAAGAAAGTGTGGCTTTAATTAGCTACGTTAATTATCTTGGTTACGTAATGACAATTTCGTGCAGCACACACAAGAGGGAGACGTGCCGATTTGTTTTTATCAATGCTACGGTGGATAATTTATGAGACGTTGTGCGCTTGAATTTATACAACAACGGAAAAGCTTCGCGTGTTGCGAGGCTCATTACGTTGCAAAGTATAGCGACTCGTTCGTCTTGACGAGATTTAACGCTTCCGAAATACCTAACGGGAACGTTGATTTTATTTTAATGGCTTACTCCAAGTGCCAAGACGACTGTTCCTCTGTGTTCCAGTTTTACAAAAATATAAATAAGCAGGCAGCTTACGCAACAATCCGATCGTTTCGTCATGTTACCAAAGCGTTATTTATCCAGCGATATATACGTATATATACACATACGTAACCTTTAATCAAGAGTGCCACGACGTTAAAATATCATCGATTAAACGACAAATCTATATGATAATCCGTGGGCGTCGTCCAAACGAATCATATATCTGTGTTCCCCATCGCCAAAAAGAGAACCATACTTGCGCATGCACGACAGAGACTGCGTTGGTATAGAAGAAAGCAAACAAACAAAAAAGTCTTTATTACTAACCGCTTGGCCATGCGACATGCAACGACTTCTAGCTGTCCTTTATTTCAATTTCCATTTCTCATAGTCGATCCTTTTTTTCCTCCCGTCATAGCCGGACTAATACGCGCTCAAGAACGCTGTATACTACTATTGATCTTTCGCTACCACCGATAGAAACGCAGCCTGTTTTGTCTGCCAATCCAATATCGATAAGAATTCTTGCTATGTTTCAACTGCGAGTGATTATTGAACGTTTAAATAGGTAGAAGTAAATTTCAGGCTTAATGAAATTCTGTATGAAATCTTCCAGCTCTACCCCGACGTATTAATTGATATTTTTTACCTTTCAATTACAGGTGTATTTAAATCAATTTACTCTAATGTTTCCGAACGATTCCAAAGGCATACATACCCTTTTGCAAAGACTATGTATGCCCATAGAGGAGAGGGCGGGAATATGCAAATACACACAATTATTAGCTGTGGTATTTGCACGAGTTTCGAAAGTACATGTACGCGCTAATTAATTTTTCCGGTATATGTATAGTTTATCGTTACGAACAATTTTCGGTTTTGATTACATTAAAGTTTGATTTCTCGCGCTCGGTGAGCCACTTTAATCCAACTGCACTCGAATTTCACAAAATCATCCAGGCGATAAAGATCGGCCATTACGCGCAACGTGCGCTTTCGAAGATCGCATTTTAATTTGAAGCGTCAATTCGCCAAGACAAAACCTTTCTCTCTCTCCTTGTCGTTCTCGCACGAGAAAAACTTACGATTATACGCTTTGCTTATATAAGATTAAAGTGCCGTCTCGAGACAGATGCCGTTATTTACATTTTTCGCCGGAGCGCTCAAACCAATTATACAGAACTTCTTTTATGAGAAAAAAAATTTGCAAATTTCGAATGGAATCGCAGCGATGCGCGCGGTCTCAGTGACGTTAAAATATCATCCATTTCGCGAATAAAAAGATCATACGGCAATAATCGATAAATTATCTCTCTATGTTTAATTTTTCTAAAATATAAAATTTGTCAAATCCTGGTCCAATGTTTTTTCTCTCCTTATACCTACAAGCTAGTCTAACTTTTGAGTTGTAAAAAAATCTTTGATTTCTTAGTACTTAGAACAAATTAAAAATAGACAAGGTGTAAGCGCATCGAATAAGCGTCGATCTATCTTGTTAGAGTAGCCTTGTAACAATGTTTAACAAGTTAGAATCTCGGGTGCACGTGAAAAAATGAAAATCTGGACAAAGTTATCGGTGCAAATTGTTTTCGCGTCGGCAATCAGGAAAAGCTACATAGCATAGGTAACAGTATTTATCGGAGATGCGAACGCGAGATATGTTGTATATATAAATAACATCCGGTCTAACGCGCGAAAGCTCTCCACTAGTTGGCATGCGCGTGCCTCTTGAATCTTTATGAGGTTGCAAATCTCTTTTTTTCAGCTCCAACGACAATTATCTACGTGGCGCTTATCCGAAGCTTCTGGCGTTGCACTCTAGTGCGGAAAATATTTGCATGAATCATCGGGAAGAAGAGTATAAGCGATCTTGAAAGAACATCCTGCGGAACTCGGAAAAATGTGGACTCGAACAATAGCACTCCAGGCAATTCACATGGAAATTATTATACATGCATATATATTTTTTACGTAATAAACGCGTGATGCATCTCCTCAAAGTCGACGTTAGTCTTGTTTTATCGCGCGCATAAATAGAGTGTACCGAAAAGGGCGGTTGAGACGTAAATCAGCGCATATATACCTACCCGGAAGCGTTTGCCGTTCTTCGACGCGACAACCGAAACGCGCGAGTGCCCGGGTAAACCGGACAATAAAGAGAGCGACAGAGAAAACTATAGGAAGTGGAAGTAGTACTAGTCAGTCGGCACGTTCGCTGCGCGTGGCTTATCAAAAGCCGTTGGTCTTGCCACTACTGTCCGGTTCGTCCAGTCTTCGAGGAAGAAGAAAACGAAGAAGAAGAAGAAACAGAAGAAAAAGAAGCAGAGGACGAAGAGGAAGAGGACGACTACGACTATGACTAGCACTGAGTTTCGGTCTTCCACTTTGACACGGCACTTTTTGCGCGTGTAATGTGCATACGTATGCGTCGACGGGAATACAGATAGAATGCGATCAGGTTTTCGTTCCCACCGAAACTGGACTTTGCTCGTCGTATCCTATCGAAAACTATCACGGAAGGGCCAGATATGTGGACACAACATCGATGGTCATCCCTTAGATCCTATAGCAGGTTAATTCGTTGTGTCCAGCGGCAAAACCGGATTTCTATACGCAAACTTAATTTATGCACCTGAATCCCAGGGGTAAGTGCGCGTGCGCGCGCTCTCTCTCTCTCTCTCTCTGTCTCGCTAGTCTCGGTCAAGGGGTTGCGAGAGGTGGCGGCGACGACGACGACAACAGTACAGACGCACGCCGATGACCCCCGGAATCCGGAAACTCGCTAAACCGGATCTATTGGTCAGTGTGCTCTTCTTTTTCTCATAGATATGAGTGGCGACGAGCTGCTTCTGTATATACCCCCTTTGGTGAGAACTGGACACTTGGCCAACTCCCAGAAGGGATTGCATCAACGATTGTACTTACGTACATACGTACGCGACACATTGTTCAGCAACAAGTTTTCCATTCGTAGTTGTTGTTTGCCGCGTGCTTCTGTTTTATATTACCTAACGGAATCGCTGGTCCGGCAGCGGCGACTCTATCATCCCGATTATTATTTCCTTGACCAATGGCAAACCTTCATCCTCAACGGAAAGTGAAATATTCCATGCCCAAACGATATGTTTAACAGCAGTTGGCCCTCTGAATCTTGGCCGTTGCATCGCGGAAGAGAGAAGGAGATTCTTCAATTCATTTATAAGCGCTTTATTTTCGTTGGCTAACCAGTTTTTTCTTTTCGTTATTCTCGTCGAGGAGCATTGATGTATCATCTGTCTTATATATAACTGAAACTTTTAACCGACGCTTTCGTCCTTTGTATTTTATATGTATGTTTGTTTTTCGAAAACGAAGAATTGTGCCGTTATGTACGTTGCTCGCGGACACTCTAAATAGCATAGAACCCAACTTATTCTTAAAAATCTCGGAAAACGATTTGATTGTTTCAGTTTTTGCACAATTATGTTAAAGGTAGCGTTAAAATCAATCGTTCAAGTAGACAATCAATTAATTATCACGTGCGAGGTTTTGTTTCGAGACGTATTGTCGTAAATAGATAGAAAACAGTGTAGCTAATCAAAGCATTCAATTATGGCAGCCATTCGTATGCGTTACGCCACTCGCTGGAAATTACGCCATCGGCCAAACGTTATATATATATACATACATTTTTTTGCCAATACAGGACAAGTACGTCGCTCAGACGTACGCGTAAACGAAATGGGACCAATCAGGAAATATACCGTTTCAGAGAAATATCGTACGCGAAGCGTTTGTAAGTTTGTAATATTGCACGACCGAAAGCTGGCTACGGCGATATACAAGACTGTCGCTACTTTATCGACTAAACGACAAATATTCGTGAATGTTTATAGGTTCAGAATTGTACGCGTAAAATTGCACTTAGCATTGGGTAAGCATAATGAAAAAGGTAGAATCGATAATAAAGAAGAAAAGTAAGGTGCGAGCAAAGCGTAAAATAATATTGAATGCAGCATTATCATTTGGCTGCAACGGGCACCGGCAAATTCCACAATAACTTATGGTTTTTTTAGTTGTAATTGTCGGGTAGGCAGCGGCTGCATGCATTCACTTTGATTATGTTACGTTATTATATAAATCGTCCCCGAGGAATATTGCAATCTGGGCATGCGGCGGCACTGGACATAATAAAGTATCTATCTGGCTATCTATCTACCCTATCCCCGGAGCGATCGAGACATTATACGCCGTGGTGTGTAACAAATCGCTATCCTTTTCCTCTCTCTCTCTCTCTCTCTCTCTCTTTCTCCTCCCATTTTGCTCGATTTTCCAGTACACGCGCTATCTTTCTCCTTGAAACTTGTCGCCGGGATGCGATAAATAAGCAATTTTAAAAGCGGACAAAACTAGCGCCAAACTTTTCGACGCACTATCCTTTGTAAAAGCACGCCTGTGATTTTTCGTTTGTTCTTCTTTTCTTTCGTTCCCTGCGAGCTTGTACTAATTGACGAGATGATTGCCGATGCTCCAGTTGCCGAAGAACAGTTACGTTCCTGGCCTGTCGATGTCGAATCCCATTGCGACGCATTCGACGACTCGCGGCCTAAATATCAATAAGAATACTTTAAATTTGATCGTTATTATTATTCGCTCAAGGTCTCCTTTGCGTAAAGTCTCGTTTATGCTTGGCGCACATTGGCGTAGATTTTTTTCGACAAGATTGTTTTTCCACTGGACATGCAACTACGTTATACATGCAACTCGGGCACGGGCACTTATACTACATACTACGTAACAGTAGGTATCGCTTAAAGTAATATACAACGATAGGCGTATACATATAGAATGATATGCAAGTGTCTAAATAACATTGGCGCTTGAAAGCGCCAGTGAGTTTAGCGTAACGATAAACGCGGAAATTCGTCGGTAAAAATGACGAAGCTTATCGTAAAAGCGCGTGGTGCTACGCGGGAGGAATACACGGTATCCGAAGCAGCGAATCGAATGCAGATAAATAATCCTCGATGATAATTTATGTGGCTCGCTCTATACTATGCTCCTCGCGGTAGCTATGTAGCCGTCTATGAATAGCGGCTGAAAGAGAGAGAGAGAGAGAAAGAAAAGCTCCGGATATCACGCGGTGAAGATTAAAGCTACTCGTTTGAAACAAAAATTTGTTACAAGACGATACGAGCACGGTATAGATCGTCATAGTCTATATTCTGGTAATACGCGAGACATCCGTGCACGTGCGTGGAACGTATTCCCGTGATTTATCATTCGTAATTAGTCGACGATCATTGTCGTCAACGATCGATTTGTCGGTCCAATCATTTGTATTTCACGCGAAAGAAAATTATTGTTCGTTTTTTTTTTTTTTTTTATTAAAACGAAATAAGAAAAATTAGTCAGCCGAGTACGTTGGAGATAACTTATATATCGAGTAGCTTTTAATCGTGGTCGTCGCCGCGAGAAGAGTGAAAAAGAGGAAAATCATTTAAATCGGATAGCCCGATCCTCCACTGAGATACGGAAAGTCCGATGAGTTTTAGAGCTTTACTACGGCATATACCGGGGAGCCGACTTTTTTTTCCTTTTCTTTGGTTGAGCAGAACTGCAATAAAACACGGGGATTAATTTACGGCGCGCCAGGTGTACGAGTGTGTTTGTGTGTCTGTGTGAGTGTGCGTGAGCGTATGTGTATCCTCTTCTCTCAAAAGAGAAGAGACTTTGAGTTATTTTTATTTTCTCCGTTAGAGTGTCGTCCCTATCAGTTCGGTCGATCTGCTAAACCTGTAAAAGACTTGACAAATCAGTTGTCAATTGGAAAAATGAGCGAGCTCAATGATATAATAAATACAACATCAAATAAAACATTTTCCTTGTGTGATAGGATAGGAGAATATAAATAGTAGCAGTGATCGTGATAAAGTGCACGGCCAAGTGTACGTTGGTTTTGTTTACTTACTTCAACTTGCCACGCGCTACCACTGCTCTGTGACTATAACAAATAAAAGGGAAAAACAAAACAACGTTCAAGTGGGTAATACGTATATTGGGACGAAGCGAGCAAGCACTCTCCGAATCGAACTGGTTCCCACGGAAAATGAAGAACGAGGGTGTGCGCGTTCACCGCGGGTAATCGCGGCCAGCGCTTTTCGTCGTCGATAAATTCCAGGTTACGCGGTAGCAAGCAGCCGCGATGCATGCAACTGCTCATAATTAATAACGTATACGTAGCCACAAAGCTGTCGACGCGCGATAATCGGCGCAGCCTGTTCTGCATGGCAGCAGTTATTTTTTGAATTGGACTACTCGTGCCGACAAAGCGAGATCTACTCGTGGACGGTAGTAGCGTCCCTCCCAGGCAATCCGCGAAATCCTGCATCATTTACACTTGCGAGCAAAGAGCTCTCTAGTCTCCCGCTAGGCTAAGACTGCGAGACAGCCGTCATAAATCCGCGCTCGCTAGCGATGGCGAGAGGAGAGCGCCGCGGCAGCTGCAACAGGAAACATAATATCGCGTGTTACGCGCGCCGCGCGACCAATCTCCGCGGATGAGTGCACGCACCGACCAGATAAAGACGCTCTGATCGTTCCTTTTTTGCCAAGCTTTAATTGCCTACTCCGTTCCTTTTTCATCTCTTGCGCCACTTGCTTCGGCTTTTCCATGACAATCGTCAAAAGCTATTGCTCGGTGATACATCTTTATAGTCGCGTCTCGTCATCTCGCGTAGCAAGGCCCCACTATCGGAGAATTAAGGGAAAGCAATTAAGGAAAAGCCCGATAGGGCGAGGCCATTCCCGAAAAACTCGTTCTCACGGGCAACTGAGCATCGTAAAAGGCTCTGTGACACACCCATCTATAGCGAAGGGGGGCACTTGCTGCTTGTGAGCCGCACGAGTTACGACGTCCTGGATTATAAGGCTCACGCACGCGCACACATACGCGCGCTCGCGTAAAAAACGGTTCGAGAAAGAGAGAGAGAGAGAGAGAGAGAGATGGAACAAAAAGGACTCAAGAAAGGAGGCGAAGAAGGAGAGCAAGGGGCGCAGGTATATATCTAAACATGTGTGTGCGTGCATACGTGTGTACTCGTTCGCTCGGCTTTCCGAGAGAGTGCCTTGACGTTGGGGGTGACAGGTGCATCTGTGTTGCCGCAGCGTTTTCCAAGCAGCAGCAGCCTCCCTACTGATGTACCTTACGTACACGCCCACGTGAGAAAGACATGCAGGTAGACGAGACAAGTCATGTGGATGGCTAAATAGCCGATTATTGCCATTCGACCATTCACACACTTGTGGCATCATCCGAGATTTTCATACTTTATACGCCTGCAGCTGTCTAAAGATTTTTCCCTTTTTTTCTCTCTTCGTTCTACGTCATTGCAATGCACCGCATGATGCGCCTTACCATCGCTCTTCGTGCGCATCGATTTTCTTCAAGAGACATGGAAAAAAGAGCACTACGTACTTATTGCATCTACGTTTGTACGCGTACGTGTCAGTCGCTTACAAAGTTTGCTCTATACGCACGACCACCACGCTGCTGTATAATAAGACGCTGCTCGACAAATATTTTCTTTAATTGCGCGAACAAGACGGCGATAAGCGCGCTTTCACGAGATAAGTCGTCGAGCCACATTTTTGTTACCGTTGATTTTTATCGTCACTTACTTATTTGTCATGGCTAACGAAAATATTGTTTTTCGTCTATCTGCGATAGACCAATGGACTTTTGGGAGTACGATGGCCGTACTCGATGGATCGCGTCGACGGTGAATTACGTAATCGCGTTGCAAATCAATCGCACGTTGCGTCTCTTTCGAAACTTTTTTCTCCTTGCCCATACTTTTCAACGCGACACCAAGACATCTTAATATTGAGACTGTATTGGGGAAAGAATTATTAAGGGAGAAAGAGAGAAAGAGAGAGAAAGAGAGAAATACAGTGTTCAATTATAATTGTATAAATAATCAAATCTATCCTAGCCGAAGATCGTCAAAACTTGAGACGGAATCAATTGCAGTTCGAGCTTCTCACGAGTAGCTTTGTCTAAAAACATCGTAGCTGTTGACTTCCTTGGTGGTGAGTTGCGGAACCAAGCTGCTGCTCGACTCTTGAAGCCCTTTTTGAGACAAGGCGCAGAAAAAGAAGTCGCGTCGCATACTCGCTCTCTCTCTCTCTCTCTCTCTCTCTCTCTCTCTCTCTGCCCGTCTCACACGAGTCACGATGCTCATAGAGCTGCACCAGCAGACAAACGTGATTCGATCCCAGACTTCTCGCTAACTGTTTTCTGTTTGCACAAACTTTGTATGGTTACACTTGATTCGCCAATTGATTATAAGTTTACGTTTGACAATTCCACCAGAAAATTGTTATTATACGAATGTTATTGTTTGAAAATTATTTGGATCGAAAAGATAAAGTTCATAAATATGTCAAGTATGCGTATATAGTATCTTGTATAACATCAATTATTGATTGCTGCACACACTTGATGTATAAGAAGGCCGATGGTGTATATGCACACGTGAAAACATACGATGAAAAGCTTTATGAAGCCTGACAAACTCGATGTCCTTATCGGAGCAATATAACACATGAAAAATGAACCTTCTCCTCATTGCGTGCATACATCAAGAGAGTCTCTACGTCTCGAGACTTTTTCATTTTTTTTTCCTTCCATTTGTCAATTTCGCAAAAGCGAACAGCCAAGCAAAAAAAGACGAGCGAAAGATACGCGAGCGAGTGAGCGCGAGGGAATGTCTCTTCGAGGGATGAGAGAAAAAGTGTACGCCGGGGAATCTTGAAGGCCAATAAGCGAATCGAATCGCATTTAACTTTCTCTTTTTTGTCGTGCGTTGCCGTTTTATTGCTAATTCTTTCGTGTAAATTCGTGTGGTTTGGATCCTTTTTCGCGTTTACCAAAAATAAAAAAAAACAACAATTTTTTAAAATCAACAAGTCCTCCAGCTTGAGTTTTATTTCTCGAATTATCCCTCCAGTAATAATTACTTTTGCTTCGCGGATATGTTAATAATAAATAAGAACCTTGAAACTGCGATAAGGTTGTTATTTTCCATTTTAACGTATATTCTGGCGCTGCACATATTCAATGACACGAAATAACAATAAGATTATATTATTTTGCTTATTCAATGCAATATAATATATCACCAAGCGAGTCGTGAAATAAAAGGTTTTACGTAATTTGATGATTTTTTTAAGGAGAGAAAAAAAGCAGGCGAAGCACCAAACAAACAAGCGGTTAAAGTATTGGAGAGCGGTGATTTCAACGGTTGGCTACTTGCGCGAGCAATGTTCTGCTCCGTTCCCTACTAACGCGCAAACCGAGCGATCTAAAGGTGTTTGCTTTGACGTATCTCGTAGATGAAATTCTTATCGTTTAATTAACGATGCTACTGCGTAAAAGGAATGTCATTGTAATGGATTTGTCGAGCTTTCGGTAAAATTGTTTCAACAAATTGCCGATGCCTATTCTCGGACTTCTCGCGTGTCACCGTTTCATTGGTTTATTTGCATGCACGATTGAAAATTTTCCACGGCGCGACGGTCGCATTAGGCGGCGCTGGAGAGCCCCTGAGGCTGCCCATTTTTCACGAGTCCTCTCTCCCCCTCTCGTTTGCGCTCGCGTTCACTGCTTCGTTTTTTCTATTTGTTTTTTAATTCTGTCCGTTCGTCGCCTCTTTTTTCTCCTTTTAATCCCGAGACTCTCGCGCGCGTCCGCTCGCTTGGCTCCCTCTCGTGTACTATACACATACATATACAAGCGCGCGAGCACGCACACACACAGTCGCAGACATATACACTCCACTCTCTTTCGTTCCTCTCTTTCTTATCATTCTTTCTCCCTCGTGTACGCGCCACTCAGCCGCTTCTTCGACTTTACACACGCCCAACTTCAGCCATGCTCAGCTTCTTTTTTCTCCTCTCTCCTCATCTACGCTTCATCTTTTCGTTTCGTTAACTTCTCTCTCTCTCTCTCTCTCTCTCACTCTCGAAATGCATCATGATCTTTGATTACAGCAAAGTTCTTCGTCTGGCGTTATAACTTTATTTACTCGGAGATTGTCCTTGATTGTTTTTCTCGCATTTCGCACTGATGGTGGACGCGATGATTTTAAATACAATAACACATCGATGCACTTGTTCGTATGTAGGTTTGAATTTGATGCTTAAAAAGGTATTATAGTGTATATAGAGGCGCGTCTGCACACACAATAAGCAGCAACAGCAGCAACTCTCGGCTGGTTGGTACCCTACACGAGCAGGTAGCTCAGCTTCTCGAGGAACTTTCTCGCGAGGGAAGCGTATATGTGTCGTATTGTTGCACTGACTTTTGTCGATGAATGTCCATTGAGTGCGCGCGAACGCGAGACTGAGCCGATTAGCACCTATAGAATGTCGCTATAATATGGCTTCCTGCTTAGAGCACCTTTTTCTCGATGACAATCGTGAAAATATCGAGCAACCGATAATTTACGTTCTCGAGATTTTCATTAAGCATCCATGCAAAATCAAGTAGCTTGCAAAGGAACGACAAGGATTTAACGAGGAGTATTCAGAGTAGAATTTTTTTCGTGAATATAACTCGGTCGTGCGAGAAAAGCTACTTTCGATTGCGAGTCGCCTGGCTTCTACATATTCACAGGTAGCTTTTGAGCCAAAGTCAGCGAGTCGAGAGCGATGAGAGAGAGAGAGAGAGAGAGAGAGAGAGAGACGGAGAGAGACAGAGAGAGGGAGTAGGGGAGAAGGAGATGGGCGATAATGCCGGGTGGCCATCTCCGAAGACATCGTTGTATACCTGAGTGCTGCTCTCTAGCTTGGTTTCGCTCCAGCGCACGGCGGCCTTTACGTAACGCTCGCGACGTCGCGCCGTCCTCATCTCTCTCTCTCTCTCTCTCTCTCTCTCTTTCTTTCTCTCTCTCCCTGTCTCTCTCTTTGGTACGCACTCACTTGGATGCTGCGGCGCGCAGTTGTAGAGTGGGAGTTGCGAGGGTCCGGCAATGCGTGGGGAGAGATTAAGTACCAGGCGAGCGAGCGAGAGAGAGCGAGAGAGATAGAGGGAGAGGGGACCAGAGACTCTCAGCGAGCAAGAGAGAGATGGCGCGAAACCAAGCTGACGTAGCACGTAAGGTGCGGTGGGACAGGTAGGGGAATCGGTTGCTTGAGAGTGAGAGTGAGGGAGAGAGATAAAGAGAAGGAAAGGCGCATAGGTGGCTCGGCCGAGGTAGAGCGAGACAGGACGAGAGAGGGATGCTGGGAGGAGAGTTTTGCCGACGAGGTTGCCGTGCGGCCATGTTGGTTAGCGAGTAGCCGGTGGATAGATGCCTGTGAGTGTGTAAGTGTGAACGGCGGCGGCGACGGCAGCAACCTCCTCCGAATCTGCCGAGTGTGCATGGACCGCGCGGAGTGGAGCGCCTCTACCTGCCCGAGAGACGACGATATAGTAGCAGCCCGCCGCCGACCATCTCTCGCTCTCTGTAGGTGTGTATCGCCAGTTCGGAGTAGCGTCCCAAGTGCATCTCCGCTGCTGCTGAGAGCATCGCTTCGAGCTTTTCTTTCTCGCCGCTTTTTACTGTTTGGCCTCTCGCTCTATCTCTCTCTCTCTCTCTCTCTCTGTCCATCTACATATAACCAAGTGAGAAAACGCTGTGTGCCTGTCTGATTGCTTGTGTGCGTATACGTGTGTGTGGCTACGTACAAGAGGACTCGCGAGTGCCAAGAAGGGCTACCGGTGATGGACCATTGCTAAAAAATGTGAGCCCTTAAAAGGTGGCGAACTGTAGTTTGTAGATGTGACGTATGGAGAAAAAGCGCGCACAGAGAAAAAGAAAAACACGCACACGAGCGCGCGCACAGACACATACATACACACCAAAGTAGCAGCAGCCGGACATCTCTCTCACCCATGTCCGCGAGCATCTCGAATCTTCCGAGATATGAGTCTTCGTAATGTAAGTATATACGTTAAACACCTTCATCACTGAGATTTGCACTGTTGTTTGACGCTTGTTTCACTTTTGGTATCACTCGCGCGCTCTTGACTTTTCGCCCGAACATATATATCTGTTGGCTTGACGAGGGCGGAAAGCTAACTCCCGAGTGAATCTCGCGTGACGGTGGTGGTCGCGTCAGGTTTGCCCTTTGGTGTTGTATGTGGAATCAGGTTAGACCGGCCGAACCTGCTCTTTAGCACGCGGTACCAAAGCTCTCCATCTCTCTCTTTCTCTCTCTTTCTCTCTCTCTCTCTCTTTTTCTCGCGCGTGCCTATATAGTTCAAAGAAGAACAACAACTGAGAGAAAGAGAGAGAGAGAGAGAGAGAGAGACTCGGCCTCATCAAAGAGGCAAACGAGATGCCGTACCAATGCTCTCTACTTCTTCTTCTTCTTCTTCTTCTTTTTCTTCCTGTTGTTCTTGTTCTGCTTCTTATGTAGGCTGTAGTGTTTTAAGAGTTATTATTGAATTTGCAATGAGTTTGCTACCAAACAACTCGGTCGATGGTTGTTTGTCTTTTACCCAAGTACACATAGATACGCCACAGGTAATGTTTTCAAAAGTCAATTACGTAGTCCAGCCGTGAATTAGTCGAAAGAGAAAGTACGAAGGCACTAAAATCGAAGCACGCCAGACGTAGAGTAGCATCAGCGACGGCAGAAAAAACCTTTGCTATGGAGCTCGACTCGAGTTGTGAGTGAGCGAGCGATCTCGCAAGAAACAATTAATAACCGCGAGCGTCGCGCGTGTTTACGCAGCCACTTCTCGGCCGCGTCTATTATTACACCTGCCTATCCATCGTAAACGATATAGCGCTCGTTTGAAGCATGCGAATTCCTGTTTATGAGCAACAGCGAAGCGCCTGCGCCGTGACCAGTAACACTGGTCTGTGGACCAGCTGATCGACAAGATTCTCAACTCGACAAACGGGATTCACCGGCTGGCTCGCGAGACTAGATGCACCGCACACAAGCGTCCTGGTGACCCTGGCCCCGAAACTGCCAGCCTCCCCCTCCCAAGTATTATCCATCACACATGCCGTTGTATTCTTTTACAGAGTTCACGGGCGTACAAGTGTACACGGAAAACGAAACTCCAGTCCTAAATAAGCGAACGCGATCGCAATCTTTCTCGAGTTATCCGTACGCTTGTCCTTGTTGTCGTTGTCGTCATTGTTGTCGTGGGTGACGTTGTTGTTGTTGCTGTTATCGTAAACTCACTGTACTATAACGCATCGTTTGCCCCTCGGTAGTTTGCACAATCAACTCAGAGTTTTTCGTTTGTGTGTTTGCAGCTCCTGACCTCATTCGACACTTCCGCAAATGTGCCATACAGTAAGCTACTGTGATAGTAACGGGGACTGGACTAGCAGGTGCGTCTAGCTTATTTTCATTTTTCGTACATTGCTAAGTCAATCTATAAGCTGCACAAACTGGAGCAACTATGTCAACGTGCACCGAACCGGACAACGCTACAACCCTTCACATGCAGGAAGCCCTCTCGCCGGTTCGTATACCACCTCTTTCTCACTCGGCATGTTCTCACGTACATCGTTATTTTCATCCTCCTCTCTTTTTCACTCTCTATCTATCTCCATCTTCCCTCATCCTCAACTAGCTCACCTTTTCATCTTTGATCCATACTTTAATATTTTTTACATTTTTGCGCTCTGTACTTTCGTTTTTCTCGATAGCGCGCGTACCTGATCTTCGTAGTCGATTATTCATTTGTCGTATGCATTTCATCGAAAAAAAATTCATTTGTCGAAACATAAAGCTGCACTTTGAAAGATTCTATCGACCGTAATATGGATGAACGTTGTTTGTTCAACGAAAGAGCAACGTCATTGATATGCTTTAATATTATCCCAGAGAGACGTTTATTACCATTCTTTAGTAATTACAGCTTCATCGCGTGTTTCTAAAAATTGCATAGAAAAATACGTGTATCTATAAACTCATTCGAAGGAATAATCAAAATATACACTAGTATACCTGCATATACGCAAACAGGCAACACCTGTGCGTCTATCGATGAACAATAGAATTCTTTTTTTTACGTTCAATACCAATAGGTCGTCTATTTTGATTTTCTATTGAATAGATCACGACGAAGGTCGAGTGTTCTCACCTGAATTTTTCTTGATCTGTCTGTCTCTCTCTCTCTCTCTCTCTCTCTCTCTCTTTCTCTCTCTGTGTCTCTCTGTGTCTCTCTCTCTCCTTCTCACTCGCTCTTTCGCTTTTCTAGTACCGCCCGTTGAGAAATAATACCTGCGTCCGGCAGGGGATCGGTTTCGGGCCCTAACCGCAGAGTGTAATGCATCTGCGTCGTTAAAAAATGATTTAGCCGACGTATCTTCCAAGTCAAAGCAATTCGCGTCTGTAACTAAACCAATTAAATCAACTCAAACAAGAGGCTGACACGATATCGTTAGCCTTTTCTCATATCGATGAAAATCATCATACGTTGCAATATATTATAATATTTAAATATCTTTGATTTTCAATTTTCCACGCAAAACCCCTTCAAAACTCGAGATGACTCAAAGAAAGAGCCACTACTTTTTGCCGTGTAATAGTACCCACGCGCATCAGCCGGATACATCTCTTTCTCTCTCTCTCTCTCTCTCTCTCTCTCTGCGTGTGTTTCTGTTTGTACCATGCCTTTCCCTCGTTGGTCCGTAAGTGTGTTTTCGTGTGCTCGGCGATGATTCACAGATTGTTTTTCCGTGTTTACTCATCTTTCTTGGTTTTCGAGCGCTGTCTCTGAGCAAAGTCCCATTATTCACTAAGGATTCAGTAATAAAAATATAAGTAAACGACTCGTTGATAATTCGTCCATTTTCTGCTTTGTAAAATCACTATCGCGCATACGCGCATACTACTGATCCAACGTTACTAATGATATTCTACCACCGTGAGTATGTAATAATTTCAAATTACAAGGATTTCGTTGCGAGTGTTCTTCTCTGGGTGCGCGCGGTAGTCGAGTAGTGACACGTGTCACAAAAGAGGAGCAATTTTCGAAGAATCGATCGAGGGTAAACGATGAAAATAGTTGGCGCAAGATCTCAATTTACCACCACTGTACCAATTGCACGAACAGTTCTTGCTTTTACACGGAAGAGTATAAACAACACGCTAAGCTGCCCGATATGTCAAGAATATTTTTCCTTACTTTTTTGCGAATCGTTTGTTTTTTTTTCCGTTTTCCTTGTTGGTCTTTTATATGATGCTATGTAAAGCGGCGGACGTGATTAATAATCAGACGAGCAAGAGATCGAAAATGTGAAGGGCAATTTATGTGCGCGTTACAATCTGCATGCGCGATGAGATTAGACGCGCCAAGCGCAAAGAGTTATCGGCTTATATACTTCTTCTTCTCTTTCGTATTTTTCGTATCGGTGCATGCATATTTATATATACATACATACGAAGGCTGCGCGAAAATTAACGAATTAAAATTGACAAACGACAAACGGTTTCGTACAATGAGTCAACACGCTCGCGTAGTTAGCAATCAAAACGACCAAGCACATACCGATGACCCTGCGGCTACTCGACTTTTCTCAATTAACATTCCCGTGCGGCTGTGGGTATGCGCACGCGCGCGCGCGAGCGTGTGTGTGTCTATTGAAAGTAAACGATCGCATCACAGCCAAGTTTTGTCGAGAAAAAAAAATATATCATAAGAAAAGAAAGAAGTACAAGACGAAGAACCAACACGACGAAGAAGGATACGCGTCCAAGAAGCGCTTATCTCCTCCTCTAATCTCGGCGTGCGTCTCTTTTTCTCTCGCAGCTCCGCGATTAATTATTACAATCTCGCCTAGACGTTTTAATACTTGGCCATTTGAAACACACTCGTGCGTTTTTCCATCCGTTCTCTGCTACGTTTTCCTTTATCCCATACACCATGTATACTCGCGTAATTGTATATTAGACAGTTTGATTCAAGATTTCTTTCGATCGGTCACGTGGATAACATTCAATTTGATAATGCACCTTGCGATGAACAATCGACAATTAATTGAACGATCAAACCTCGCTTTTTCTTGCCTCGAGTATTCTTCGCGATATTCAATTCCATTTCCTCTATTTTTTTCTAATCTAATACATTGAATACACACGCATGCATACACATATACACACGAGCACTCACACAACATACGAATTAAACGAATTTAAAACGAGCTAAACTAGAAAATAAAGTATAAAAAAGACATGAAAAAAGAATGGAAAAAAATGTGAAACGACTGCCCTGACAGCGACTGGGAATAGCTAACGTACGCGGCATGACGGTCTTGCATGCATTGCCCCAGGTGCAGGAGGGTCCCGTGTCACCGGCCTCCTCGTCGCTAAGTAACCCCACGCAGTCGGACCCATCCGAGCAGGTGTTGCTCGCCACGATGCAACCCGTCAACGTGCTCGACCTCCACGAGCCAATCCATCCCAAGTATCATCATCACCATCATCACCACCACCATCATCATCATCACCCCAAGTACAATCATCACCTGCAGCACAACAATCACTTGCAGCCAGCGGACAGCGGCGAGCCTTCCTCGGCAGCCGATCAACAAGCGCAAACCGATCCCGAGGACGACCATCGGGTCAGCCCAGAGTCCGGGGTAGGCGAGCACAAAATGATCGATCTCATATATAACGACGGCCAGAAAACGGTCATGTACACACACGACAAAGAGATCATTTACGAGAGCGAGGCGGACCGAGTGCAAGTGGTGGAATACCCGCCGCCGCCGCCATCGCCACCCACCCCATCGCCCCCCTCGGCGAGGAACGCCACGCCGACGGCCAACATGATTCCCGTGAATTGCGTGTCTCGAGGTGGGCCAGCATCGACAGCGGCGTTGCACCTCCACTATCCGCAATTGCAGTTGCAACACGATCAAGATCTGCCGAGAGCTTTGGCAAACGGAGCGGCGGTGTCGGTGGCAGCAGGCGGTGCAGCATCGACGACGACCGTGTTGGTGCTGTCGGAACTGGTGGCCGCCGATCCGCCACAGTCTCATCTCTCGCTGAGTAGTGCCGTTGCTTCCCTACGAGCTGGGTAAGTGTAGTCTATTTTATTCGCTCGCTATTAGTCGTGTATAGTTGTTTACACACGCACGTATTTATATATATGTATATGTATATATATATATATATAAAGAGGCAGACGGTCATTCGGAGCAGCATTACCAAGGGCGCGTCGACGCAATTAATACTCATATACTCTCTGCCGATGGCAGTGCGGCAGCGGCTGCATGCACACTCGATAGAATTTATTATAACGCTCAACAGAGAGAGAGAGAGAGAGAGAGAGAGAGAGAGAGAGAGCGAGAGAGAGAGAGAGAGAGAGAGAGAGAAAGAGAGAGAGTGGCGATGTGTATCTGCGCAAGTACACGGCCAATAACCATTAAGTGCTCTGCGTGCCACCTTGCCTTTTTGCGATAAATAAAAATTCATCCGCTCTCTGCGCAGCACCAAATAAAAGTGTCTGCGTGCATACGGACACGCCGTGCCGCCATGAGCCGAGAGAGAAAGAGAGAGAGAGAGACCTTGGGGGCCTCAAAAACACTGTTGCGCACAGCCTCCACTTCTCTTTGTGTGCCACGATCGTATTCTCATTCTCTCTCTCTCTCTCTCTCTCTCTCTCTCTCTCTCTCTCTTCGTATTCCTTTTTTTCTACTTCTTCTTCTTCCTCTTCTTCTTTACCTCCGCCAAAGGATCTCCCGGCTCCTGCTGGTACTGCTGCCGTCTGATCGCGCGTAATCATGGAGCGGCTACGACTCAAGAGAGAAAATCATAACTGAAATTCCGCACAGGTGCGAGCACGAGGTCTCTTTTCGTTTTTACATTCCCTATTTTTCGACTTTCATCGTTATTAAGTTTCCTTTTTGCTCGTAATCGACAACTTGGGCTTAAAATATCACTTTCCCATCGATTAGTCGTTATGGCTGGCTATTGATAATCGTTCGAAAAAAGAACTTGCCATATCGAGCGCAACAAGGTGCCGCGTGCTATCGTTTACCTTGGCTCGGCATCGTCTGCTCCGTGAAACTGTCCCTTGGGGGTATCTCTCACGCGAAATTGCGCCCTTTCACTTGGATGCACTCAAGGTTCTTCCGCTGAAAGCTGCACGCTGAGCATACGAGAACAACGAGCTGGAGGAGCAAGGGCTGCTGATACGCATATATATAAATATATATTCGTATAACAACTTGCCATTGATCATTCAAGTTCGTACGAAATATCGTGATCTCTATGAGGTATCAGACGCCAAAAGCTGGAGCGACGAGTACTAAGTTGCGCGAAATATTTGACTATTTGATCGACCGCAGCTGACTTTTAGAACATTGGACGAATCGATAGATTGGAAAGCAGTTTTGTCGCAAATAATTGACTCTGATTAATCGCGGCGCTGGCCTGTACAATGTAAACATCCGCTTGTGAAGATGTTATAAGAGGGAGAGAGAATGTATATACGTGGGTAGTGTAAGATGATACGGGTGCTCCGTGAGCGTAGCTGAGAGCCAGCGGACGAAGCACACACCCACACGCCCAACGATATAAAGGCCCCACTGCGCCAACTGGCCACTGCTGCGCAACTCAAAATGGCCGTTTTATTCGCCTTTCGTCTCACTCTCGCTGTTATTTCTGTAGTCGTATTCCGCTGATTTCATTGACTTTTCACCTATTTTCTTCGGCAACTAATAATCCAATTTCTTATTGCGTTCAATCAGTTCACTCGTTATTCTGATTTTTAGTTATCCTTTTGCATCGTGATATTCGCGTGTATCAATTCAGATGTGTGTATAATTTGTTTTTTTTCTTTCTTTTTTTTTGACTTTTTTTTTGTGAAATATCTCGACAACTTGTTAAAAAAGGAAATCAAAAACAAAAAAGAACTATTTAAAAGCTTTGAAAAGAACGTCCCATGCAAATACAAAGGTATTAAGTAAACGACCCATTCTCTCTCTCTTTCGCGCGCGCGCTCCCAGGCCGGGGGAAGCGAATTCAAGAATGTATTATGATCTATATACGCAAAAAAAGAAAGGAAGAAGGGGGTCGCAGGAGAGTCCAATACAAAAACAAAGGTTGCCAAGAGAGAGAGAGAGAGAGAGAGAGAGAGGGGGGGAGGGGAGTGAAATAATAAAAAATGCGACAACGAGCTCATCGTAGAAAATTGCACTTCTCTTTCTCGGTCCGTGTCTAGCGGACTAGTTATAAGACTTGACGGAGCAAAGAGAGAAAGCGTTTTTGTCGATACTTGACGTTGTGTATAGGCATCGACGTTTAGAGGGGATCTAATGCCCTATGCTAATGAGATATTGATCATGACATTGAATAATTTCGCGAACGATGATGCACGTCCGTTAAATGCACGATGATTGAACGGATCGTTGACGTGTTTTCTCTATACTTGCGAGTCCAAGCTTATATTTAATTGTGGAATCCGCGCGTTGTCCCTTTTTCCTCGCGATCGTCCTCTCGAGTTATTGACAGTAATTGGATTATTAAAGCAAACATGTCGTTGCGTTGTTCCCTTATTTTTCACTTTTGCAATGTCTTGCGATATTGGTTTTGCTTGGAGAAGCGTTTTTTCCATCCTCGTCGCGGACATAGCTGCTAGATTTTTTTCCATGCGTGTACACCTATAATATCGAATCTAGACGAGAAACTCATTCTCTCTTACGAGCCGTCAATTTCCTGCAGGAATAATACATCGTATATGTAACGTACAGCATTCGTCTTAGCGCACGTGGTTTCGTTGACTAAATCTTTGAATAAAAATCATAGCTCGTTGGTTTTCGCTCGTATAACATCAATTTACATATCTCTAGTTTGAATCATTATTCCGATGTCTTTTTTTGTTCTCCCAAACGGTTGACGTTTGTCGAGATTGTAGCGCGTCGATTTCGTATGAATTAACTAAATATTTAATATGTTTGTCATTTCCAAACGTATACATTTGATAAAAATTCAACCAAAAAAGGGGTTTTCAAGAGAGATAGAGAGGATGCATAACGTTGAGTCAACTTTATCGTATAAAAAATAAAATATATAATGCGATAAAACGACGAAATAAAAATTATTAGCGGCACTCCTTGGCTAAACACGAATATAGTATCCGCATCGGAGTGTTTTGATAGCGAAGGAAAAAAGAAGAAAAGAAAAGAAAAACACAAATAACAAGCGTCCCACATTAGGTCGCATTATCGAGAGAGACAGAGAAAAAGACAAAAAAAGGAAAAAAAGGAAACGAAGAAAGAAAACGTTTATCGGCGTCCCTGAAATTCCATATAGGCTTTCTCGTAAAAAGTTTGACCGAAAATGAGATAAGGTGGGATGAGGACAAAACTAAGATTCCTCAAGGCAATAAACAGAAGAATCGTGATTCATTGAAACCCTAAAATAGAAATGATATAGGTAATTGATTGTCCACACGGGATTTGGAGTTCAAATCTCAGTATGCGCGCAAATTCAAGGACATTGCTTTACGCCGTTCATAATCCTTTCTTTTTTTCCTTATATGAACGAGCCTGAGCTCTTCATATAACGTCGAAGAATTATTGCGCAGATGGAGCAATAATAGCGTCGTTTTGTGCACGAGGCGACGTTTGTCATCTTTTTTATTGAAATTTCGTGAATTTCATCGTCCGCAAATGAGCCTCGCGCGTTGGCCAGCAACTATAGTGTGTTCGTGTTGAAATCGTACAACAAGAATGTCTGTCTGAGCGGATTGTTGGTTACTACTTGGAGAAAAATCAACGCAATTTATAGGTGTGATGATCGGTGTACCGTTTGGAGAAAAGGCGCGAAATGACCGTGGAAAAAGTGTAAACACAGCTGCAACAAAACGTATACATTGCGAATGATTTGAAAAGCAGGCTGCGGCACGTGTTCGATGGTTTTGGGCCCGGTTCGGTTAGTCTAGTGTTGCGCGGGCGGATGGTTGCCTGACGAGTATTGTAACGGTATACGCTATAGTCGTTCGACTTTAGAGAGAGAGAGAGAGAGAGAGAGAGAGAGAGAGAGAGAGAGAGAGAGAAAGAGAGAAAAGAGGGCCCCGAACAGCAGCAACAGCAGCAGACTGGTATATGATCTTGGAGAACGGGGTTGATGTAATAAGAGGGGCAGCAGAAGATCTTCGGAAACGAAACGAGTTAGACTGAGAGAGAGAGTGAGAGAGGAGAGCAAGTGTGCTCGGTGGCGCGGCGGTGGTGGCGACGGAGCTGCGGCAGGTTACTTGCCAGAGCTGCCAGATTCCTCGGAAGGTCGTTTGCTTTGCTTATACACACAGACACACACAGACGCACGCGAGCGAGAGCGCGCATAAGCATTCACACTTTTTCCACGTGTTAACCGCTGCACAAGTACTTCCTATAGCAAAACGATCTCTATCTGTCTCTCCCTCTCTCTCTCTCTCTCTTTCTCTCTGTGCCTTCAATTTTTTTTAAGCAACGAAGCATATGTAGCACTGAATCCGATAGTGTGTCGCGCCTGAAAATTCCACGCGCAATAGACCAGTCATTTATATATGTCCCTTAAAACTTCGAGAAGCTCGCCTACTCGTACTTGCGTCAGTCGCCACTGGAATGCCAATAAATCGCTCTCTTGCCGCCCGAATAATGATAGCTGTTTCTCTCTAATCATTTATATATTCTCTCTCTCTCTCTCTCTCTCTCTCTCTCTTTTTCTCGTTCTCGCACGCTTACGATTGTAGTAATCGTCGATTACGGATTTACGAGTAGCGATAATGGCGTTATGAAAATTTTACGTTCTCCGGACGAGTGCTTATAGCTGTTTGACTTCCCCTCCTTCTAGCTCTCTCTTTCTCTCTGTCTCTTTCTTTCGTGCGATTTTCACGCGCGCGTTGTTGTTTGCCTCACCTGATTGGCGTATATATAATCGCGGGAAATGAATAGCTCACGCGTCTCGATTTATTTGCCTCGGGTAGGCTAGTTGCCAGGTAATTGTTGGTTTTAAGAGCTTTTAGCGTGATTGTTAGAAGCAATTTTACACTCTCGCAGCGCGAGAATAGACGAGGCTCTCTCGCTTGATTGTTTATGCTATGTGTGCGCTTGAGTTGACTTTATTTCCATCTGGCGCGTAACACGTTTATCGATCGTTTTGCCAAAACAAAAGTGTCAGAGATAAAAGTGATCCTCTTGTCAATGGCAGCTGCTTAATCAAAGCCAATACGAGTTGTGTATATATTATACGTACATAGATCGTGGCGAGCAAATTTGCCTCGTCGTCTTCTGACATGAGTTATTTAATTGGCCTATTGCCCGATAAGGAAAGAGTACGAGTGTGCTGCAAAACGATTACTATCGTTCTCGTTGCAAGTCGCTCGAGGCCGCGATGCTCGCCCAATGAAATTTTCTTACGTTAATAAAATTGTATCTCGCAGCCAACTACAAATGTATTCGTTTCCAATTGAAATCGTATAAGCCTTGCCGCTTGCTATGCCGTATATCGGATCGCTCAATCTACCTTCCGCTAGTTCTGTCTCTCTGTAATCTCGCGTGCTTGCGCCACTTTGCGCGGGAAATGTAATCTCTTTCTCTCTCTCTCTCTCTCTCTCTCTCTTTCTCCCTCACTTTTCCTCTCTTGACTCTCCTCCCCCATGCACCTCCGCGCGCTCAAAAACAACGACTATTTTATCGTTCGAGTGTTGTAGCCACGATAACGCGTGATATTTATTACGGCGACACTGCTTGATATTTTTTCAGGAAGGGACGGACGATTCATGATATAGGATATCCGCTAAATAACTTCTTTTCCTAACATTGACGCTCGTTGTATCGTCTTGTGTTTGCATATGCGGGCAAAGTAATTAGGTTTCCAAGAGACTCTAAAAACTCGTCGTCGTATTTTTCGTCATTGCAATTTAGCCGATCAATGAAACATATTCGAGCGGTGGAATTTCACGCAGCAGCTTTTACGTAAACATTGTGTGTGTCACGATTAATTTTTTCTGCTCAACTTGGCGCCGACGAAAAAACTTTAGCACGAGCTATAATAATAATCGAAGATTTAAAAGACTCGTTTCAAATGCTAAAATATTCCGGGTGTTCGAGGAAAAGCGCCGCGCGCAAGCATTAATCCACTCTGGCACGACCAGACATAAAAAGATAAAAGCGAGAAAAGCACAAGCGAGCGGCTTGCGCCGTAGCCTATCATTAGCATCGATCGATTGGCAATTACTGGCCAAAAAGGAAAAGAGCACTTTTCATCAGCGAGACTTTTCACTTTCGATCGAATATCCGCCGTGAAAAGCTTGCCTATGTGCGTGCCACTGACTTGAGATCTATTTGCAGCATGAACGACACCTCCGATATAGCCAGTTTATAGTAACAGCCAGAGCCGTTTGGATTTGTCGCAATCGACGTTTGGAATACGTACTCTCGATAATCACGGACTAATCAACGCTGTACTTCGAATAATAGAAAAGTCACAGTGTTGCATTTAGAAAAATCCGTCGATTATAAGTTGGCTGGGGGGGAGTCGGGGGTTATATCAGCGAATCACTGGATAGAAGGAAGAAAGAGAGAAAGACGGAAAGAGGCGCGGCTTATCGTGTCGCGCGAGTAGGAGAAGCAACGCGTTTGCGATAAAACGGGCCTCTCTCCACTACTCGACTGTACGCGCGAGAGATAGGCGCACAAACGACGCCACGCCCTGTCGCCTCGTAATTGCGCTCATTCTCTCTCTCTCTCTCTCTCTCTCTCTCTCTCTCTCTTGCAGTTGACACTTCCAAAAATACACACGGAATGCGCACTGCTCGACCGATAATACACTTAATGCTGAATTATGCCGTAGCTTTCACTACGCTCTTTCGTGAATTATGCACGCCGATTAAGTCGCAAATTGCGCGTTGTAATGCTCATTTTTTGACTTTTTTTTCTTCCACGTTTTCGTATCCGCAAAGGGATTCTTCCCACGGGGTGTTGCGCTTCTGCAGGATGGTTTTAATACGCGGACCAGACAGAAAAGCTGCTGTGCATCTCCCTTCTTGGACTACTTGATAGACGTCTCTTGTCACACTGCATACTCTCCTTCTTCTTCTTCTCCTCCTTCTCCTTCTTATGCTTCTTCTTCTTTACGTATATAATATTCCATCGCACCAAGTGTTTTCTAGAGAGCTCGTTTCTTTCTCATTGCGTAATGAAAATGGTACCAGGCTGATTAATGTCTGCCGGTATTATTATTGTTGTTGTTGTTAGCAGTTGTTAGGGACGGAAATTTGCACGCAGACAAAGTTTCATCGAGGGACAGAGAAAAAAATAAAAAAGAAGCGCGACAGATACAGCCAAACTGGTTTATAACTGTGTAAACGGCTATATTTATGCGTGCAGCATGTTATTACAGTTGCCTAATGAATACGTATACGTGTACTGCTGCCGTTGCTGCTGCTGCTAACGCTGCTGGAAAACTTCACTATCTTTGGAATTTTGCGTATAAAAGTATCGGCAGTTCTAATATTACTTACGTTGTATCTGTGTTCGCGAACACAAGAGACATCGTTTAATAATTAAATGACTAACCGTTCCCCCGTCATCCGTGCATCTTACGCGCGCGCGCGATTACCATTGATTTTTAATTGACACTTTTTCAACGATCTCTGCGTGATTTGCAATTCGTGCAAGTGACAAGGCTAATTACCGACCGCGACGAATATGAATCACCGCAGCGTCCGATCCGATAAAAACTTGCGAGTGTTTGTGTGTGCGCGCTGTACATCGGAGCAACGTTTTGCGCACGCGCATCGGCATGATTTATCGACGCATATAGCGAGGATGAGACAAGTGCAGATTTCGTTATGTACGCTACAGAGACGCAGCGGAATAAAGAAACTAAGGACGAACAAGAACGTTATCGATATTCTGTCCAAAGGACATTCGAGCGTAAACTGTCGTGTTATCATCTCGATACAACCCCAGTCATTTCAAGATTGGTCGACCGACACGCCAAAGCATACCTTAACTCGTGGCTTTAGTCAACGCTACCTTCGTTTGAGATTATTAACGGCGATCCCTTGCATATAAGAACGACAACAACGACAACAACAATAACGCTTACTCAAGGCAAATGAATAATCAATTTGGCTCGATTGCATTCTCCTAGAATATATCGCATGCAATAACAGAAACGAGCTTGCGTTATTACTCGCTAGTCTTGTAGAGCGACGTAAAGCAGCAGTAATAGCAGCACCAACCGTACTACTACCCATGTCCTTTTCCTGTTACTCTTCTTTTATTTAGGCAGGACGCAAAGGTTGCTTAATGACTATTCCCCGTTGGTTGCCTATCGTACGTGCGCATTTTACGACCACGTCACACGCGCAAACGCACACACATATCTGTATATTTTCTATTATTTTTAGTCGTTCGTTGCGTATGCTCTCGTAGTATAATATGATGTATGGCAACGAGGTAAGATGCGCGCTTCGCGATTTCGCCGAATACAAGGCGCGTTATCTTGATGTAGAGTAATACGCGAGGTGAATTGCTACTGGCGCACGCGCTTACGTTCAATTCGATTCGCTTGAAAATGACGAAAGCCTATTTTTCGAGTGTTCTCCTGTGAAGGTTTCAACGATGGCTATTATTAGATTTGCGAGTTACATCATCGATAATATACGAGAGAAGAAATACGAATGTCAAAGCCAATGGAACGATCGGAACGAATGATTGTGGGTTTGTAAAAGCATGGCATGTCGTACAGATTTATTGGAAAAATGGGATTGGACGGGCAGAGAAGAGCCGGTGCAGTAAAACGACCGAAAGGGGCCGTTTTCGAATAAATCTCTTCCCTCTATATGTAGGAAACCCACGGTAACAAAGGTCGAAAAATTCCAAAGCGTAGAAGCTTTTCTCGACTATTCATCGTTATAGACTCGAGGCAAGAAATCAATTTCCCGAACTCTCTCGCATATAAGTACACCGAGCAAGAGTAGCATTAACAAGAAAAAGAAAATGATCCGAAGCCTTGTGCGACTGTTATGGTCACCCGGGGCGATGCATAGTCTCGCGTAGCTGAGCGTTTTTTTATCGTCGCGACAGTTAGGTAGGTACATATAGGCGTGTGCTCGACGCTCGGTGGAGAGCTCGGTGAAACTACGGTCGAGATACAACAAAAAAAAACTCGAAAGTCACCCTGATTGGCCGTAAATCAATAATTGGATCGTCGAGAATTGATCGTCGACGCCAAATAAATTTTCTTCTTCTCCAGAGAGAGAGAGAGAGAGAGAGAGAGAGAGAGAGAGAGAGAGACAAAGAGAGACGGGAGCTTAATGAAAACTTCCGTAAAAGCGAACCTGTTGCATTACACGTAGGCAAGTGTTTAGTACTTTTTCTCGCTCTTCTCGCGTTCTCAAAATAGAGACTCGTCGAATTTTATAGAAACGTCAAGTCCACCTCGAGGAAATTACCATAGCTTAATGTAATTCCAATGGTATATCAATGTTTTTATTATATTTATTCATTTATTATCGTTGCCAAATTGGTAGAGGCGACATATTTATTCCACACGCCAACTTGCATAATCGACGTCGAAGAAAACTGAGAAAAATGACGGGAAAAACCACGACGCGCAGCCCGCAAAGGTGCGTTGGCCATCAGCGATGCACTTTTCACGATAGAGAAGACAGCCGCGACCGAATCGCCTCAATTACTGAGCTTCTCGCTGGCAAACGATAATTACCACTTGCTCAAGTACAACCGAAGTTATGTATAAATTGTAAAAATAAAATCTGTCTACCAAGATGCCAAAGAAACGAAACTGATGAAATCCATACTAACAGTAGGATTGTCGAATTGAAATTCCGAGTAGAGAACAATTAGGTAAAAGCTGTCGATGAGGAATAAGCACGAAGAAAAAGGTCCGAGCTTTTGGATAAAACGGGTAAAGAGTTGGTGGTAAAATCACGTGCCGAGCGAGCGTAACACGTGTAATGTGCATCGTCGTTGCATGTAGTTATATAGTCTTTGTCAATGAATCGACTAGCGGCTGCGGCTGCAGTAGTAGCAGCAGCACCAACAGCAGCAGCAGCAGTGACAGCGCGCGACAGCAGTGGGGACACACACGTATATTAGGTCTGGCGCGAGTACGAGAGAGAGTGGGGTCGCCGCGGCTTTAAGGGGCGGGTCTAGCAACGCGTCGCTTCCCTCTCTCTCTCTCTCTCTCTCTCTCCTTTACTCGTTCGTTCGAGACTATGCATACACCTTTCTCTGTCGCTCTTCTTGCCGGCAAAGCTCACACTTACCTGACAAGATGTAAGAGAGCGCGAGCTCTACCGACCTGTAGCTTGCTGCCGGCACAGTCCCATGTAAGACGTCGAGCCGGCTTCAACTATATGTCACATCTACTGGGGCTTATCCACGCTCGCATACGTATACGCAAAGAGAAAGTGAGAGAGCTTCCAGGGGCGAAAGCTCCACGTGTCCCTCTTGACCGGCTCCGTCATCCTCGTCCTCGTCCTCGTCGTCGTCGTCGTCGTCGTTTGTGTGCGTGTCAAACTCGGGATAGTGCTCAAGTGACTACATCTCGCAAATATTCCTTTTCTCTCTATCGACTTTTGTGTTTTTTAGTTTCGGGTTTTTTCATTTCTTTCTTCCAGTGCTACTTTACATAAGAGATGTGATCGCGCAATTAAGACACCGTTTGTCGCTATTTCGTATAACGATGAGGCGCGCTTTGCGGCTTGATCCAGTACTCAACGCACTTCCAACACACTTTCAAGGAGATAGCAATTAAAGGTAGGCGAACGAGAACAAGCTTTCGTCGCTATTTCATTATGTGCAGTGATAACATTTTGTCAAGTAAGCGGGCACGTTTACAAATGTACGTATGCGCGCGCGCGCGTGTGTGTGTGTGTGTGTGTGCGTGTTCGTTTGTTTTTCACTGAGTGGATAAGTCGTAAAATTTATAAATTTACTCAAGTTCTTTTCATGTTCATGAAATATTCATAAATAACTGCCTATTTGAATTGGCAATTTTTTTGTTTACGTTATGTTTATTTTACAAGTTTTTGGCACGACCTTTGATAAAGATGTTGTCTCGCAAAATGACTCGACGAAACGTCTATTCACTAGTTTTTATCGAGACACTTTTTTATCGGGTCTCGTTTCAATGAATATCTTAGATACAAATACAAACGTTCAAAAACGGTTACGCTAGATTACAAAAAATGTCCAGTTAAAATTCGCCAACGCTTTCGATTCTTCTGTATACGATTAACTCGATAATCCGGATGACAAGTATTCATTGATTAAAATTGAGTCTCTGACTAGATGGACATCGTGTATAAGCTACGGTCGGCTGGTCGAAAAGTACAGAAGATAAAGAATAAGCATAGAAAAAAAAGAAGCAAAACTATAGGGTGATTTTCCCATGGTCCGAGAGCCGTCTATATCGCTTGTGCGCATACAAGCCGGGCCTAATTACGGGCCCATGGGATAGACATTCGTAAAGGGCATTGTGCGACCATTGGGCATTCTACCCCCTTTTATGCTAAGCGAGAACTTGCGCGCATCGCAAGAATGAGTCGAAAAGGGATGACCCTCTTGGGTGACCGCTCGCTCTCTCTCTCTCTCTCTCTCTCTCTCTCTCTCTCTATATGCATGTCCAGCGGACACTTGCCCCCACAGACAAACGCACCTTTGCTTTCGTTTGGCCCTTTGCTTTCGTCTAATATTGCTATAACGGGTGCTCCAACAGTTTTAAAACGTGTCTTCTAATTTTACATTTACACTCGTCTTTAATTTTTTTGCATTGAATATGATACGCATCTCTATCGAAGCGCATATATTAATGATAATTGAATTTCATGCCTAACACTAGCGTTTTAACAACCAATTATCAATTAATCGCCTAAGAATGTCGTCAGAGTGGAACGCACGCACAACGTTTCCGTCCGTAAACGCGAAATTCGTATTCCACCGTGCTTGGTTATCAAGTTGTTACACTGATTCGAAAATTCCTTCAACGAAATGTATATCTTGACATTAAAATACACGCGGTCGCGATAATTTGCTATTATCAGCATCCATGGAATTCACTCTCGGGCAATATTAACAATTCAAATGGAAAAATCAGTCATCTGCTTTATCAAAAAGCTCAATACTGATGTATTCACGTCATTAACATAAAGTCTGCATTAATTACATGACTAAGTCATTAATGACACTAAACAAAAAGCAACGTAAGATTCAGCGAGACGTGGAGAAGCGATAAACTAAAATTGACAAATAATCATTTTTAATTAATAGGCAAATATTGAGAATTAACTTGATTATTTATTCGTCAAATACGCAATAAACCGATCTGCGCTTAATTGGCAAGAAAAATATACTATTTTCAAAACTTTATAAATAATTAATTAATTATTATTATCTAAAAAGAAATTGCGCGATATAGATGTAAAAATCATTCGAATTATCGACGACAATTAGCAAATCAAAAGCCAAATAATTAATTAACGTAACGAAGAATAGAAAAAAGTAAGCGATCGAACGTCGTGCGAATTCCTCGATGAAACGCCAACACTCGAAACTTGGTTCTATTTTTTCCGTGAGTGTCCTTTCTCAACGAAACAATTGCCACGTACACTTGATTTGGCTAATGAAGCCCGCGAGCATAGCGGAGCACACGCGCCATCCCCCAACAATGAGAGGCAGCGTCCTGCGGTGCATTGTCGTCGTCGTCCAAAGTGCATCACAGTAGGGACCCCCGTCGATGCTAATTGGACGGCAACATTCTCGCAAATTTCTTAATTGGTAGTGTGTGACTCTGAGAAAATTGGTAATTTTCGGTTTCCGTAGCAAAGTTCCCACCCTTAGCAACAACATCTATGTAATTACGTCTAAACTTGTTGCCAGTCGACAAAACTCTCTCGTATCGTTGTAACGCGTGCTTCCTTTGAAATTATGCTAATGACGACCGACGATCACTGTTGGTCGAGGAAAAAAATTTGGTATTTTTGGGAATGACGTGCGAGAGTTTCGTTCTTGTACACTGGCTGATCATTCCATCTTATGTTCAAATCTTCAATGTGTGTGTTTCTTGCTTCCTACGATGCTCGATCGGATGCTAGGTAAACTCTCTCTCCCTCTTTCTCTCCTCTCGTTCTCTAACGAATGGCGAGTGCGACAATTTGCATCTTACAAGAGCATAATGCCAACTGCGTTGGCGATAAACCAAACTTTCTCTCGTCTGTGAATGGAAAAGATGCAGTTGAAATCAATTAAGAAAATCTCGCGCTGCTGATTAATACTTAATAACGGAGCTTGATACTATTTCTCACTTGAGAGGAAATTAAAGATCGATCGTCAAAGACAAGCGAATGAATAGAGTTTAGGTCTTTTTTACAAGTTTGAATACTGTTGTTGGCGTTTTTATATTGCGCTCGCTCGATTGAATGAACCGCACTTTTGAACAAGCATTATCGAGTCGAACAATTAATTCAGCGCTACGCGTCACGATAACACGTGCAAAAACAGCGTGGGGTCGACATTTGTTTTTTTTTGCCCACTACGTATACGTATTAGTATATGTCGCGCCGTGTTCGTATATGCGTATATATATATATATGTGTATATTTTTTCTCGCGGCCACAACCATGTACTATCTGGTGATAATGATAAATTAGGAAACGCGCGTACGCGTATATAGAGTTGCGAAAGGTACACGTTGCGTGCTTGCGGCTAAAAGAATTGGTTCGCGATCGCGCAGCATTGTATCGAGAATAATGGTGCTGCAGATAAGCTGCAAAGATAATGAGTCGTTCGGTAATTAAGCCAACGGATAAACGGCAATAATTGCGCGCTAAACGCATTGGCATCGTTTGCCACGTGCACTCTACCTTTTCTATATATTTCTTTTTTCTTATTATTTCGAGTAAACTAAAAAAAAAACTAAAAAAAGCGAATAAACGAAGAAACAAAAAATCAGTAGCAGTAGTACAATGATCAATCGACTTGTATTAGCTTCTGACAATAACACTCTCGTACAGCGTAATATCGAACACGCGAGATCTATCTGTCCCTCGCTCGCATTAGTACTAGCACTTACATAAGACGGACCATGGCGCCATACGCACAGTGTTGCCTCGTTGTACCTGGCTCACTGCTCTCGTTTTATACACATGCTCAAGTTTAGCGTGCGATGAGTTTATCGATCGATGATTAATAAACGAACAAATGTGGCTTGGCCATGTTTATAGCTTGGCGCATTACCGATTCATTCCGCCGTAGACCTCCAAGCAACAAGCTATGCACGACACATTTGATTCTCTCTTTTTCGAGTCCTCGTCTTAAAAGAACAAAATCACGGAAAAACACCGTATCCGTTTAATATTCATGCGCTGTCAATGCGATATCTCGCAAGCGGTATATTTCTGAGCGTTGAAAAAAAAGCAACCACAATGGAGCTGAACTATTGATTTTTCTCGGTCTTCCGGATCCTCTTATTATGAGCATCCGCGCTTTCGGTGTCTTATTGAATTATACACCAGAGTACGCGTAACAAGGGTGTTTTGCCGCAGAAGCACGATCTTTAACGAAGTTGCGTGGAATCGTTCAATCTATAATAAACCGGCGAGTTTTCGACATTATTGTTTTATTTATTTTTTGTTATTTTGCACTTAATGGCGGTGCACGGATATAATGCGATTCCTTTTGCACGAGCATGTTTTTGCCGTTGTCGTTCTCACTTGTTCTACTTTTTCTTGGGGAAGTCTCCACGTTTAATCAATTATTTTTGCCGCTCGTCGAAGAAAAAGCGGGTTAGCGGAAAAAAATAACAGATTTATAAAGACACGTGTTCACAAGGGAATCGGTTGGTTCGTCAATTATTGCATTATTTTCAACGACCAGCGAATATAATATCCGCTAATGGGCCCGTGAGCGCAGAGAGATCGATCCGCTAGTTAGGCTCAGCGTCGCAAAGGCAAACGATTTGCCCCACTGCAGAGCCCTTTGGAGATCCTTTGAAACAAGCAAAACGGCCGAGCTACGGTGAGTCGATCAGAGGCAAATTAATTAAATCCCCGACTGACTTCTCTCGCGCTAATAAACTCAACCCCATGTTGGTGCGTGATGTTGCAGCATCTCCGAGCATCAATCCATTCGGGGTACGTGCGTGCGTGCGAGACAATGGTAGCTTTTTGTTTATTCTAGCTTGGCTTCTGGCGCGAGCGAGCAAGGGAAGTGTGAAAAAGGATATAATAATATAGAGTTTCGCGCAGGTAGAGGCAGGTCTACGCTCGGAAAAAATGAGAACGAAGGCTCCACGAGGGTTGCCATAGCGTATAAGATGCGCTCAGTCACAACATCATTCACTGCGGAATGTGCATTTTCCCTTCCACCTGTCCTATCTAGCGGTTCGCTCCGAACGACGCCTGCTACTGCAGTTTCCCCACAAATCCGAGTACAACACTTGGAACTAGCGAAACTCTGCAACATATAATAGCGAATCTAATTACGCGCCCGACGGAAGATACCCGCTCGTGAGCGCCCAACTATCGTCGCACTCTGATACATTAATTGTCGGTGTGCGTATGCGTGTGTAGCTGCGATGACAGAAATAGCAAACTAAGCACGTGCAGGAAGTCCGCGCCAATTGATATCTGTTTGCGCACCTATGGGAACAGTAACGTGTATACCTACACGTATACGTACGTACGATAACTCGCTATCGCATCGTGCTTTGGACTTCGCCTTGCCTTCTTTTCTTCTTGCTTTTGTAACCAAGTTTGGATTCGAGTAATTGAGCGATCGCCATTTTTCTCTTGATCGTTAAGCAGATAAAAGCAGCAAATATTCTATAGACTTTAACGAAGGACAATTTTTGTTGGCGAGCTTATAATGCTCTTTTAATGGAATCACAAAAGGTAGGTAGAAACAAACGCGAGATTAGAGTCATTGCAATGCTTTAAATCACTTGCTACGTCATTGGTATCGATGCCATTGCACTCGGTTATTTTATAGTCACGAGTTGGTAGCGGGTCTTTCTTTTGGGTTGCGTGGTGATAATCAGCTCTAACGCGCGAACATTTTTCTTTTTGTAAAAGATATAGAAGAACGATAGCAATTGCCGATTGATCGTTCAATTAGAGCGATAAGTTGGCGTAGCTCGATTTAGGGTCGTAAAGCTACGTATCCTTGACTAAAAGGCAAGGTCGTAGATCGCTCTTTCCGATACTATTCCCCTCTTTCCATCTTATGCTTTATTTACAAGTTTTATTCGACTCGATGAGTATCGAGACTTTTTCAAAATCGCGCCAAGCGCCACGTACAAGTTGTGCGCATACAAAACAAACACAGAAAGTAATCAACGATTCAGTGAGAGAAAGAGAGAGGAAAGGGGGGGGGGGGCGCAGAAGGGTCGTAGGACCCTCGTTCCATCAAAGTCAGTCAAGACAACCCTCGGTCGCTTCGTTTGCTTTGTCCCGACGAGCGTGTCCAATGTCTTCGAGGAATACATAATGTGGTATATCCCCACGCCATGTTTAACGAATTTTCAACGTTGACACAGATCGGCACAACACGTTACCAACGAGTCTAGATTAAACGATCAACCAAGGTATAATATCGTGCAGCACTCGTAGATAATAAACAATTATCTGCCTCGAAAATCGTTAAACGTAATACCGTCTAAGTGCGTGTTACCGATTTTTGTACGAAAACAAAAGAACGAACGAGTGGATCTGTTAGTTTGCGCCTTTTATTTATGTATGTAGTTACTCGGTAGGCGAATCATTAATCAATCAAGCATCGACGCAGAATACCGGACGATAATGCAAATACGAGTTGAAGCGACCGATAAGAAGAGAGGTGGAGCTTTAATAGACCATCGACGACAAATTGCACGAGTGCACGCTCTCGTGCTGTTGCTCGAGATGCAGTTTTATTATGCAGAGCACAGGAAAGCTGAGCTTCTTCACGCTAATTACTCTGCGCGCGCATACTTCTTGTTTCTTCTTTCGTTAATTTTGTTGTCTTTTTTGTTTTTTTTTTTTTTCACTGATCGATGGACGCTCGCACATTGATTAACCAACGAGAACCATTTACTCGAGATGGATGAAGCTTATCGGTTTGGACGATCTTTCATTGAATAAATTACATTTATTTGGAATAAAATCAGCAAAATCTGTCGAGCAAACGTCCAAGTATAGTCATCACGCATCTATTATGCGAACCGTAGGCAATTTGTATCTCAGCCCTGCTAAAACGAAAAAAAAGAAGAAAAGAAGAAACAAATAGTCAAACGAGTAATAAGTCACTCACCAAGAGCATCCTAAGCAACTTGTGAAAATTAACATTTACTCGTACACGTCGCTTATTACTATGGGCACGTGGTACGCGTGCAACGTCGGTGTGCGCTGGCGGCAAGCTCAGCAAAAAGACCCACTGGCGCGTGGGCGCTAGCAGATACAGCAGAGCGACGAGGATATTAAAATGCGCACGCGTTCGCGCGCGACTATGTGCATGTGCAAAAGGGCAGAGTCGCGTGGATGGAAACCGAGCCGAATACTTGATGCTACCATACGTCGTGGTAGTTATGTATTGTTTTTTCCTTGTCGTTTTACAGACAGACTGACAGGTTTGCACGTTAGAAATACAAAAAACATCGCCCAAAATTCGGGTGTGTATAATGGCACGAATCAACGACAATCAATCTATCCATTGCACGCCCTCGTTATTATTTTTCTGTATGGACAATTGAATTTGATCAAGACAGAAATGTGACTTGAGTCGAATTCACGTCAAAAATGCCACGAGGAAATTCATTCGGAAAATTGACACGAGCGACAGGAGGAATTTCCATGGGAGGGAACGTCTGTTGGCTGTGGGCTATCTTGGATTTTCATCTGACACGATGAGAAGCGTGAGACACAGAAGAAGCTTTTAATTGACGAATATTTGGAAGAACAAGAACAGAGGAAGAAAGGAGAAAAAGAGAGTGGAAGAGAGAGGGGAGGGCGGGGGGAGGGGGAGAAAACCCGAAGTGGTAAGGAGTCGATTGACGATTATACAGCTTCCGCCGCTTCGGCGAACGAGACTCAACTGGGGGTATAATGAAATCGATGAGTTTTTTTGTTGCGCTATTGGATTCTGCAGTGAGTACAGACAGCCAAGTCACGTACGTCGCGCAGTAGATGAGCCACGCGCTTTTCGGAATTCCACGTTGAAGAGTCTACTTTTTCAGCTTTTCCCGGAGAACACACGTGCGCGCCTACCTTTTTCCCTTTTTAAGAGCGAACCTCGATCGGCGATTATCTCGGCAGTAAAATGCGTAATTAAACGACGCTCCACCATTGGAGCCCCGCATGTAATTCAAACATTAAATTTCAAAGAAACCAGACATTTGTAAGCATCTGTTTTCTACTCCATACACGCTTCTCCGGATTTATTTTATTTATTTATTTATTTATTTACGGTTGTGTCGTTGATAAAAACGTCCGTGATTAATCACTTTCCCACAGACGCTAAACGGTTAATTGACAAAGAAATCCTTTTCTCCCCCGAAATTCACGCATAATTGAGATTTGATCTTTACTTGTCCTTGTTGATTATAAAGAAAATACGATATAGGAAGGCCAGTGAATTTTCCTTTCCACGGAACACGCGGCGCTAATGATCGATCGGTGAAAAGCCTCTGCGAAGAGACGTATGCGAGGAGGCGAAAGACAACGAAGGAAAAAAAGGACAGAGAGGAGACACGGAGGACCGCCCTGAAGAAACGCGATTGGGTGGGCAAACAACACGTACCGGATGCCGTGGTTCAGCCATTTTCTCTCTCTCTCTCTCTCTCTCTCTCTCTCTCTCTCTCTCTTTCAACCGACAATGATACGCCAAGAACATGCTAGGACAATGCGCTTGACGGCGTTGCCTGAGTAAACAGAGTCGTTCGGGTAGAGAAAAATATTTGCACAGGATTGAATGCGAGAGAGGATGTCTCTCATTATCGGAAGCAAAGTCTTTTTCTCGCGTACATAAACGCGCGCGGCCAGCTGCACGGGTAAAGGTAGAGAGAGAGAGAGAGAGAGATTGATTCGATATGCATAAATTAGAGAGCATATAGCTTAGATGCGCGCAGACGCGCCATAGAAAACTAAAATTGTGCCTGTATAAATTGATGACTATCGCGCCAGTTGAAGCCCGAAAGGGTATATAATAATTAATCATAGCAGCAAGAACTTTTTTGCTCTTGCCAAATGTTAGTATAACGCAGTCATCCGAGTGATATCGTTCGTTTTCGCGTCGTCGCGCAAGGGTTACCCGCAATCTTTGCCCTGGCATCTGATTTTCCCGTCGCGACAAAAAGCTTCGTTATTTCGATGTCAGCTTAGAAAGTTTCGCAAGAACGAGAAGAAGCTCCGCCTAATGGTGTCTATTGAGGACGTAGAAAGTCCCGTGTAGTTTACTCTTGTCGGAGCGAACCAAGCCACAATTTGATTATTCGACTAAATTGACAATTGTCAAGTGTAGTCCCAATTAATCGAGCGATTCGTGTGTTTGTTACAGAAGACGCGGTCGAGGCGAGAACGATCCTGGAGTTGAGGACGGGCCGACCAGCTACGCCCGTTCCGAGGACAACGACGACGACTCGGCGAGCATCCAACAGCAACAACAGCAACAGCAGCAACAACAGCAGCAGCAACAGCAACTTGGCGAAAGCGGTGAACAGCAGACAACGAGCAACAGCGAAAGTGGTGGCGGAGAAGCGCCGGGAGAAGCTAGCAACGACCCAGAGGTTCAGAAAAGGGTCGCCGCGGTGCAGGTGCAGGTGCAGGGCATGGAGGGCGACTGGCGAGCATACTGCGAGCACCCGCTGTCGGTCGCCACCGCGGCCATGCTCAATCTACAACAGCAGCACCAAGTCACCGCGGTCAGCGGTCATCCGGCCGACGATCCTGCGGCTAGCTACGTTTACGAGTACTACACCACTAAACTGCCCGATAAGGCGGTTGACGTCAAATTACCACCTACGCACGAGATATGGTCCACGTGAGTTGACATTTCGCATATTACGCTATTTACACTCGCTCGCTTTGCTCGTTTTTACTCCTTCATTGAATAACAAGCGCTTGGATACTCGCGCAATTACAACTACGCCAATTTACAGTGCCCAAGAAGCATACTTGAACTGAAGATTCATTTCGACGTCTAGAAGCGACGTTCGCAAGTGCTAATGCGTAGTCAAGCCCGAGAAAAACAAAACGACACGGCAAGTCGGTAGTTAAGACGCGGTCGAGCCGCTAGCCGAGCACAAATTTATTATGCATAAAAGGATTTAGTAGCGCGCCTATGTGTTCCGAGAACGCCATACACGCGCGTGCGCACCTTTGAATTTATGTGCAACAAGTAAACTCGTTAGAGTACCCAACGTCCCACGCAGACGCGTTACGAGAAGCTTTGGGATGCGGGTCTCCAAACAACCGTTTGAAAATTGTCGCAATGACTATTGATCAATTTGCCTCTGGCCAACCAGGACAAATAACATCGAAATGACAAGTACACGACGTTGACATCGATGTCACGGCAAAACCTCGAGAAAGCGCGTCTAACCTTTGGATAATTTTAATACCCACGACGACCCCGATGAAGCCCGTTAAGCTCGGAGCTAAGGAGAAAGGAGCACGATAACGCAAAATTTCTTTGCATTTATTAAACGAGGCACACCGTTCCCCGTGTCCGAGGGGACATAATAAATTCGCGCTATATGGCTTATATTAGCTTTCAAACGGTTTGTTTTATATGGCCAATCGTTGCTGCTCGAATGCGTGCCGATTAAAAGTTTGTCGCCGGCTCTAATGGTCGTAAATGCGTGTTTCGTGCAAACGATTCTATTTGCATTTGTCGTTTAGCCATGGGGCTATGTGTATAATCTAATCGCGTACACTACGCAAAAGAAAAATGTCGCTACTTATTTTCACGTTTAATTAACTTTCCAATCGTAAACACGTGGCTTTTTCGACAATTGCAATTCTGTAATAGTATCTCCGGTAAAAACGACGACTTTTGTTTTTATTTCCAAAATCCCGGTGTACGCACGCCGAGAAATCATATTCAGTCGATTACGGTGCAATGTACGTGCGTCTTCCGGTCCATTTGCTCGGTTTGCAAACTGTTGTACTTTTCTGTCTGTCTCTCTTTCTCTTCTATTCGCAGACACCCCAATCATTCGCTCGGGGGTCTGTGAGAGGATTGCTGGTCCCACTTTTGATTTATATCGGCCGCTTAGCATATTTTGTAATTTACTGTTTGAGAACGCGCTCAACGGATGCGAATTTGAAAGTAGCAGCAACAGCAGCAGCAAGCGAGTAGAGTACAAAAAACGCAATATCGCCCGAAGCGTTCTCGAACGAGGGATGCTGCTCTTCTTATCCCCGCTCGAATCGCTGCGCGAGATAGTTATCGCTCGCGAGAAGAGCTGCACGGATTTTAATCTAATTTTCATTGTCACCTGCTTCTCTCGGAGTTTGAGCGTCGGATCAATTACCCTAGCAATCAACTATGTATACGTGCATGCACAAGCTGCAGGTATATCGCTCAAAAATACGTTTACTTTGTTCCAGCTGCAGCTTTAATCTTTCCTAACCCATTTTTTTTTATTTTTCATCTCTAATTTTTTTTTGCTGCTGCTGCTGCTGCTACTGCTGCAGCGCTACTTTAATAAGATGAAGCGGATGAGTTATATCGCGCATAGGCAAAAAAGAAGGGGAGTCTCGCGCGTTGCGCGCCGAATGAATACTGATGAGTGTATTCTTTGGCGTACTCCTCGAGACAAACAAATAGTACTCTCGCTTATTTCAATACTATTTCTATCGAACGTCAATTGCACCGTATCCGTTTCTCCAACGACAAAATGATCCGGGGATCAATTATTCAAGCGAGCGTGTTATTTGCGACTGTATAAATGTACGTTTCCGTGAGTCGCCGGGCACTTGCTTGCGCTCTTGATTAACATAAAAAACTCGAGGTGTAAAACGTGAAATTCACACACTCGAACGTGCGCCCTCGTTACGCTTGTGAGCGCACGTTCCGTTTAACCCTCCTGTACGTAATCACTAAGCGGCGATCTTGCTCTCTTGGATGAGTGCGCACGCGGGCGCGCGCACGGCATTACAATAAACGCGCGCTATGTAATTTTCCGCGAAGAAGCGGCGCGTGCCACACGACTAGACTGGACAAACCCGAAAGCGTTGTTTCTGGGAACAATGTGCGCGAGTATATATATGCAGAGCTAGTGTCGTTGTTCCGCAAGCACTTAATTAACAAGGAATTTTTCGTTTCTTTCCCACAACGCACGCGCGCGCGATGATATGTGCTACTGTTTTTATTGCGTCAAGTGTCATGGATTATGGGCAGTAGCTGTTGCGTCTTGTCGCCTGTTATGAGCGAACGTTTAACGTTTGTTTCTCTACGTTGATCCTTGTCTCCTTGTCGCGATATTTAATACAGCTTGGTAACGTCGCTCTTCATTTGTCAAAACTTTGACGACTCTTTGTCGGAGCGGCATAAGCGCATGCTGCTTGCGTGGATCGTGGATTCTTGTTTTTTTTTCGCTGCAAATAGCTCCTTGAAACTGGCCGACAACAAATACTTTGCACCTCGTGCACCTTCAACTCGACCTTTCCACTTTGTCATCGCTCTCGACTCGAACGAGAAGAACAAAATCGTTCGTTTAACCAAGTCGTAGAGACGACAACAAGGCAAAACTCTAAGCTGGCTTTACGTCGTAAGCTACGCGGTGCGTCTCGCTTGTCGCACGTTTCGGGCGTGTATCCGGTTTGAGAAATCCCTAACTCGCCACTGCCGGTTTTCACCTGTGCTACCGGTCGACGTCACGGGGTCAGGTCACAGAACGAGCTTCACGGCCCTCCGATCTCCTACTCCACCAACTCTACGCTTGATAAATGGCTTTTTTTTATCTACTTGATGTTTTCCCGTCAGTGTGTGAGCAATTGTCTGTTTTTTTCCTGTTTTTTTTCTTTTTTTTTCATTCTTCGTATCAACTCTCGGAGACCTTTAGGATGAATCAGCGTCGGATTAATAGCGCAGATTTTGCGGGAAAAGAGATTTAACTGTAGATGCAAACGTCTACTATTTATCGTCAAGCACGCGTGACAGCGCGGCACAGCGCGGCGCAGAAATATTCATTTTTACACGCGATAAGAACTTGTCAAAGTTTGGTTGAGTTTCGCGTAGACGATACCTTTGCGTTTCCACGATACGTCAGAAATCATAATTTGCCTGCAAATTCAAAGTCAACTTGTACGGCACGACGACACGTGAATATTAATTGCGACGATCGTTATCAGACCGATACTAGAGATGAAAAATTCGAAAGATGATGATATTTTTTGGTTTCTTTTGGGCCACTCCAAAATCCTACTGTACGTGCTTGACATGTGAAAAATACGAATGATTTACAAACTTGATATGAATAAGTAAGAGGAAAAAGTAGAGTAGAGGTAATTAGCCATAGGCGTGACACAGCAAAACAATAGGCTGCTTATGGAGAGCGAGAACGATGTAACTAAACAAGTGAGATATTCGTATAACCGCAATCGAGCACGGTGTGCGAAAGATTTATTGCCCCAAGCATACGCGTATATATAGACATTATACTTGGACGTTTGTGGTAGAAGGTGAAAAAAAGAGAGAAATATCAATAAACATTTGGGAAGAGGGAACGACGACCTTATAGGTGTGTTTGTTGTAAGAGGAAACGATGACGAAGGTGCGAGTTTTGACGGGGAGAGGACCTTTTGCTCAAACCATTATCGCAAGCTGCAACGAAGAATCTCTTCGAATTTTACGACGATGTTGAGAACGGAGTATAATGAACAATTATCGTAGCACTGCCGTCTGAAAATGTTGTTTCTTTTACGTTTGATATTTTATCACTGTGGAACAAAAGAAAAAATATTTATCGCTATGCGAATGGGCCTTTAGTGTTCGGCTACTGAAAGAAACGGTGGTTTTAACGCTGTCGATCGTTGACACTATCGAAAATGTGCTTCTAGAAAATATTCCAATTGAGATTTAGGCAACAGCACATGCCGCGTAGAAAAGCAAAAAATGCAAATGCGTTTTCACGCGAGTGAAAAAAGTCATTCTCTCACGAAAAGTAAAAGCTCGTTGGCGTCGGCTTTCGACGGGCGCTCTCTCTCTCTCTCTCTCTCTCTCTCTCTCTCTCTTTCTATTCTAATAAAAATCTTGGTACGGCAATAAAATTGTTGTCCCTCCCTTCTTTTGGAGAAAAATTGCTCGAGCCAGCCAAAGACGGTAGCACGGTAGTGTAGTCGAGTGGTGGCGTGTCATCCCTTCTCCTCGACGTGCATACGTACGAGGTGGTAGCGCGGGGCAAGAATGTATTGAGCCAAGTAGTTAACATGTTATATTTAGCATGATAATACGGAGATACAATGGCGGCACCCTTATAAACTGCCAACGCCGTGCCTACCCCACGGTCAGATGCTCCCGTACAATGAGAGCCTGTATGTACGCGTTTTCTTTTCTCTCTCTCTCTCTCTCTCTCTCTTTCCTCTCTCTCTCTTTCTCTCTTCTCGATACCTGATCTCTCGTCGTCACCTGCAACCGAGTCACAGCCAAGAAGAAACTTGCCAAGTCTCTAGGCTATGGGCTCTCATGAATTTGGCTTAAATGAAATGGATCCACTCTCTCTCTTCCTCTCTCACTCTGTATACGCTTCGATTTTTATAATGCAATGCTAATCCGCGCAGATACGTGACTCGCGCGTGCGCTCACTCGTGTGAAACGAGGGTCGCCCAAGCAACCAAAAAATTACAGACTCTTCTGGGATTCGCTGGATTTGTCGTGAAAACTTGCTTTGCATAGCACTTCCGTAATCAATAATGCATGCCTCATCGAGTTACACGTCGTTCGCATAACAACAAAGCTTTTCATTTATGCGCACGAATAGGGGAGTGATGGGCCAAAAGTTGCTGGTGCAAGAGGGAACGCCAAGCGGCGCGACGAGCAGACTCGAAACGGCTACTGAAAGTTCCAGCGAGCTGCACCATTTCCTTCACCAGTACAATCAACAGTCGCACAGCCCTGGACAGGCGTTACAAGGAGGACTGCCGTTGCCCTTGAGTCCGCAGTCGCAACAAGCTGCGATCGCGGGGGTCAAGCGAGAACCCGAAGATTTGAGCTCGTCGAGGGGTGGACAACAACCGGCGGCCAAGAGGCACAAGCAGAACCAACCGGATAGCCCTACGCCACCGGGAATGTATCATCACCATCAGCATCAGTTGCAGGTACGAGTTTCAGTCGATGTTTCGAATCAATGAGTCGAGACAGTGAAATAACGACAAACGTGAACTTGTAGTATGGTAGCCCGTATGACCCGTACGGCGCGTGCAGTCCTCGACTACAGACGTCCTACACGTCGGCGACGTCGTCGAACAATCCTAGCAGTGGCTCCAATGGCTCAGCTGGCTTGCACCAGGAGAACGCACCGGTGTACGTCACGGGCGACACACTGGCGCCTTTGGTATCGTCGGGTTCAACGTCTCTTGCCACTTCGACGGCATCCTATACGAGGTACGAGGTGGTGCCTAGCTCGTATGCCACGACGCATGCAATTCGTTCGTCGTCGAGTAGCAGCAAAGTGCTCACCGTTGATTTGCCAAGCCCTGATTCAGGGATCGGTGCCGACGCTGTGACGCCAAGACAGGACCATCATCAACCCGCTGCGTTACACCAGGTTTGTTTCTAATTTTATTCCACTACTCGTGGACACATGCAACGTGACGAATCGTGCATTCGTACGCTCTATTATACGCAGTTGTATTTGTAAACGGGAGCTTGTGCGCGAATCACCTACTAAAGTAGGTGTATTGGAATACGTACGATCGGCTACGACACTTTCACTCAATTACGCGCACGCGCGCGCGCGCGAAAAAGAGAAAGAGAGAGATAAACAATTGCGAATAAACTAGTTTCTTTGGTACGATGTATAAAATCAATGCACATCTAGGTGTATTACGAGTTTTAATCGCGCGTCGGAGAGAAAGCAGCCATATGCACGTATGCGGTGCGAGTTGTCGCGCTCGCGAACCCCACGTTGAACGTTGCTCAATCTTACTCGTAAAACCACGATGAGCGAGCTTACTTTCCATTGATTTATTTGGCTGTAAAATCTAAGCTTGACTTTTTGTCGCTTGTTCTTTGATTTACAGTCATCCTTCGACTACACGGAACTGTGCTCGGGAGGCACGGGTCCCGCGACAGCGGTAGTCCTTGAGAGTGGCGCCGTGATTCATCAACCTCTTCAACTGCAACTTCAACAAGGACACACGCAAACGAACCAGGTGCAGCGATCAACGGGTACTTTAGTTTCGACGGGAGCGACAACGCCAAATTCAACGTCGACTCCGCCGAGGTCGAGACCCTGGCACGACTTTGGTCGACAAAACGACGCTGATAAAATACAGATACCAAAACTGTGAGTAAAAGCCACTCGATACACCATGCTGAAGCTCAACAAGTAGAGACGTTCATTAAATACACGTATATAAATCGATTGACAATTTCATCGCACCAATTTCCGGCGATATAAGCCTGTTAGCAAAGTAGCAGTGGCAGCAGCAACGCCAGCAGCAGCGAAATAGTTGTAACCGCTAATATCGTTACGTAGCAGCTAGACATTTAAAATAATAGCAACGTCGGCGAAGAATTTCGCTACCGCATGTGAGCAACACGATTGGTCGCTCGAAAGTATTTGATTGCCGCTCGATCGCCAAGTGGCTGCCGCTGCTACTATTTTTTTCCTTCTTGCCAGTCGCTATACTTGCTCGAGCACGGAGAAAACATTTGCTAATCAGAGCTGGCAATCTGTATCTGCGCGTGTACGCGCGTATAAATATAAAATAATTTCTCGGCGCAATAAAAACTTTTTCTCCCTCATCGCTCTAACGATGCCGATTAATAAAGATCTTTTTGTTTGGTGACCGTTCATCTATAATTACGCAAATGGACGTTCCAGAAAAAGATCAAGAGAGAGAGAGAGAGAGAGAGAGAGAGAGAGAGAGAGAGGCAAAGAGAGATTATCTGAAATCTGAAGTTTCCGTAATCTCTGTCGACGAATGGTCCTTGAACACGAATCTCTCCTCTCTCTGTATCCACATGGTTGGTCCGAAAAAAACCTTGGAGAATAATTTTCGATTAAGAAGTCTCGTGCTCTGGCGAGGCCTCGCTCGAGGTCTTGTGCGCGTTTCCCTCTCTCTCTCTCTCTCTCTCTCTCTCTCTCTTTCTCTCTCCCTCGCTCTCTGCCTGTCTGTCTCTCTCTCTTTCTCTCTCTCTCTCTCTTTCGTATGTCTCAATGTGTATACATATGAATGCATTAGCATAGCACGCGGCGTGTGCGTAGAAGCGTTACAACAAGGTGGAAAAGGTAGGCGGCTCTACGCAGGACGTTCACCCGGCAAGAACTGTCGCCGCGCCGTCGCTCGCACATATCAAGCAATATCTTGCTATATGTTGCTTCTGCTGTCGTTGCGACTGTCAAGTCGATCATCTGCTTCCAGCTCGAATTTTTAAATACGTTTATGATTTTTCATCGTGTCTTTGAACGAATATATATTAGGCGTACTATGACAGTTTTCCACGGTAATTTGTTACGGAAACACATTGTTTTTATTGCTTAACGAGCACTAGAATCATCGAAATCGAACAATAGTCGATGTTTTTCTGAGAAAGATAGAGAGAGGTATAATGGATTTGTTATGCTTAAAAATGTACCGTTGAGGGATCGTATGGTGAGCGCTTAAAAGACCCCAAGAAAGAGCGAGGGGGAGGGAGGGGGAATAGATAAGCTAAGTAAGGTAACTGAGGTGCTTAATGCTGACAGCGAGCAATCGCAGCTGATAGAGTCGTTCACTTCCTTCGGATAAAAAGTACACCAATTTGTCTTTATACATGTGCGCGCGCGCGTGTACGAGAGAGACAGAGAGAGAGAGAGAGAGACGACTAAGATAAGCAACACTTCCCGAGGTAAATACGCCGCACCACCTACGTACAAAGCAAATCTGTTTATTTTTTTGCCATAGGACTCTCGCTTAAGTTTATCCAGTTCGGAATTAAGGAAAAATTCGTGCTTATGTTTAATGGAACGTCCATCGCAACGTAAAGCTATTGCATAGCAGCAAGTCGTGTTTTTTTCATCGGAGAGCACTGCACACGTGTAAAAGAATATTTTTGCAAGAGAATTTTTTTAGTTGACCGAAAGGCGATATGTGCGTTTGAAACGTAATATCGCGCGATGAAAACTACTGTACCGTGTGTAGATATATACATAGAGTAGTGGTACTTTCGCGCGAGCACTTTTCGTCGCGGCAGCTTTCATCGCAACGCCTCGATCTAAATCGGTTTACAGCTCGATATCTCGCGCACACTTGAATAAAACATCAGACGGAGTACTTTTACATGGCAAGAAAAAAAAGGAAAAAGAAAAAGAACGCACGACCATAAGAAGCCACCAGAAAACGGAATGTCATCGGGCGCGTCCTTAAAACAGATGATAATTGCTGCACTGCGGGAACTTTCTTTTCAAGTTTTTCAATGGCACGCCCCGACTAACGATCTGCTCGTCGATTTCTCGCGATCGGCAAAAATCGGCATAACCCCCACGGGGCACTGACGCGAAAGTCATTAGTAGATCTCTCCTTTCGATACAGCTGTGCGTGTATACACGTATCTAGCGAACCGACCAACTCTGCGATGTGTGATTTTGTTGATTTGTTGTGATTTATCGTTATGTTTTAGCTACTCGGCATACGGATTCAAGTACCACCTAGAGTCACCGATCAGCACGTCGCAACGGCGCGAGGACGATAGGATAACTTACATCAACAAGGGACAATTTTACGGCATCACATTGGACTACGTGCCCGACCCGGACAAGCCTCTACTCAAAGCGGGACAGACCGTCAAGGTAAACGACTCTTGTGGATTACTTCCGTTGCGCGGCTTTTTCGTCTCGAGCGTACTTGGTACGCGACAACTCTAGCGGCGATCACAACAACCACCACCACAATGCCTCCGGTCATAGGTGTTTCCACGCACCGGTTTGCATTTATCTCTTCAACTTTTTGTTGTCGCGCCGGCAGCTACCAACTTCTATAGCTGGACGCGCGACGCGTCGAAGAAATGCTCAGCTTTGCGGAGCGTTTTTCTGGTGCGCGAGCTAACGTACTGGATTGTCGATCCACGACGTGTCGCTTCGCCTGCAAGCTTTCCATTTGAGTTTCTACTCGTCCGCAGATGAGTACGGTTGATTGTAAAACACCTCGATAATCGGCAATCGATTAAATGTTCAATGTACAATATGCCAGGGCAAAGTTTTCGCTCCACGACGATTGTTCCGTTGGTCGATCGATTATCTCGCTACAGTTTCCGCGCGAAAACTTGTAACGATCGTAAGCCAATGTATATTATATATGGTTTGAAAGCGAGTTTATTCGTTGGTTGACAAGCTCTCGTCGGCAACATTGGCACACGTGTGCACGTGCGCGTACTCCCGAGTCGGGGACCGAGTTGCAAGTTTGGCGCGTGGCGCGTGCAGGCATCTCCGCGAGAGCTAGCAAAGGTATGCTTTGGGGAGGCTAAGAGAAAAACCAGTGGAATGAGGTCGTTTGTTCTCGCTCTACGCGTCGATTTTAATTGGCGACTAAACGCCGCCGTACCGTTAGCAATTTCCATTGCGATAAAGCTCTCTCGCTTACGCGTGAGCGCGACCAATTTTTCCCGATTACGAGTTTCGCGAGTTTCAGCTTTCTTCTCGAGTTATATCACTTGGTATGTGTGTGCGTGCGTGTGCTCGTGCACGCCTATATGCGTGCTATCCACGACGAGTGGGGAGGGAAAACTATTTTTTTCGAGATTCGACCGGAGTTTCGACCGGATGCTCGCACCGCGTTGGAGTTTCACTGCTCGGCGACAAAATTTCCAGAAAAACATTTAAGCCTACTCATAGGCTTATTCACCATTTTCACTTGCTTATTTATCGCCTTTAATTTTAATTGCTTGGTAATGCTATCGTTTTTTTTTTCACGTCTCTCGTCGGTGGAGCTATCAATGTAGCGATTATAGTCACGTTGCGTAACGCGTGCGTTTGTAATGAATTGATTCGCGAAATTTATAACGTCTCGGATAATAATTATGTCCTATCGAGAGACAGAGAACGAGAGCTTCGTTGCTTTTATTGTCACGCAGTTCACTTCCTCTTTACATATTTGTACGTAGGCTCTCGGCGGGCCTCGCGAGCTCGCTGTATTCAACAGGGTTATATACGTATCGCGTTGCCCGCCCAACGATACGCGATACTCTCTTTGGAATATGTGCACCGTGTAAGGATGTCACCGCTCTCGACGCGTCTATACGCACGCGTCTGCCGCTGTCCACTATATACGCGGATACTACGACACTCGTTGCCGAGCCTTTCGCTTAAGTATATATCTTGTATAACTTGTGCGTTGACGACTCGATGACGATGCTCGTTTCGTTTTTTCGTCCCTCTTCTTTCGACTTAGCTCTGTCTGTCGAGCGCGATTCCCGTCAATAACCCTATTTGCACGATACGCATAACAAACCATTTTTCCAAATCAATCAATAGCATTATCGTAACGTGTATTTCAAGAACGTTCAGCCTTTCTCTCTTCAACGAACTTCAGCAAATCTGTGTCAGTAAAATATATCTGAATTTATGCATGCAGCCAATGAAATCACTTGCACAATTTATCCGAGTCAACGCTCAATTGAGATGCATACGCATGCACAACGCTTATATCATACGAGTACTTATGTAAAGATGATTTCTTGTTGAAAAATCCAGTTTTACGATCGCTTTGCGCGCCATTACAACGTCGGCATTTTTTAATTGCAACAAAAAAAAAAGTCTTCCAAGATTATTTGTGTGCTGCGGTATAAAAAACGTGCAATCGACTTTTCTTTCGTAGCTCACTTTTCAAATGACCAAGTCGATAGGTTTAACCGAATAAAATGCCGTAATAGTACAGTAGGTTCAACGCGAGAAAGCTGTAGAGATAAACTGCGAGCGCGCATACGGGAGAGAACAATAAAAGGCGTGTCGAAGGGTGGCGAAAAAAAGAAACGAACCGAAAGAGAAAAAGTTTCGTCTTACGCCGCGTACGATTGCTTTGCGTGCATAGTCATATTAAAATAATGGTATGAATACAAATGTGAAAAATGAATCTTATTGTAAAAATGTACGTATCAATGGGTCCACAGAGCGTGATTATGCTGATGTTTCGCGAGGAGAAGAGTCCGGAAGACGAGATCAAGGCGTGGCAGTTTTGGCACGGCAGGCAACACTCCGTTAAGCAGCGTATCCTCGACGCAGGTAAGAAAATAACATAAAATATCTACGTTTTATACTGGGGTATTGCTGAATTATTTGCTAAACGGTAAAGACAAACGTACTGCGCATTACTAATAGTCTCGAAAATCTTCTCGCCGCTTACGAGGAATCGCCTACGTGGACGAAGATTACCGGTAAGAAGGGCTATTTCTAATGCTTCAAGTATGTTGTAGTTGGTTGCTTCTATGGACGATGTTGTTTAGTTTCGTGCGAATGATTTGTACGCTTTCCACGAGCATTTACGAGTGTCGTCAATGTAATCGTATGCTAACCTTAAGCTTGCTTACTGCACACGTAGAGCAATCAGTAGTAGTAGTGGTATTATACGAGTTATTATACGATATCGTTCCCTTGCCTTGACAATTTGTACGATTGACCACAAACGTCTTCTGTACAGTCATGACTCTTCGTGCGCTTGTTCCTAAACTGAATTATCCGAATACTTACAGACACGAAAAACAGCGTGGGACTGGTGGGTTGCATCGAGGAGGTAGCTCACAATGCGATCGCCGTTTACTGGAATCCACTGGAATCGACGGCAAAGGTATTACACGCGTGTTTTCGAACAGACGAATAGTTTGGGCTGTTCCTTTCTAATGACCGTTGCTACTTGTGTTTTAGATCAACGTTGCGGTACAGTGTCTCAGTACGGACTTTTCCAGTCAAAAGGGCGTCAAGGGCTTACCTTTGCATTTGCAAATTGATACGTACGAGGAACCACCAACGCACACTCACGTTTACACGCCGCCAAATCATCGGGGATACTGCCAAATCAAAGTTTTTTGCGATAAGGTGAACGAATCTGGCAATCGGTTGATCGGAAACACTCTCTTTCACAGTGTATTAAGACCAAGTATTAACTGACGTGCGCACTTGACTTTTAGGGAGCTGAGAGGAAAACGCGCGACGAAGAAAGGAGAGCAGCAAAGAGAAAAATGACAGCCACGGGTCGCAAGAAGCTGGACGAACTCTACCATTCCGTCACAGAGAGGAGCGAATTCTATACAATGGCAGATCTGCACAAACCTCCGGTCCTCTTCTCACCCCCGGCCGAGCACACTATCGATAAGGTAATTATCAACCCCGACCTACGAGACAAATTAAGACACATTACACATACTAAAATTGTCAAAGATAATTGATCTGAGACGGATCGCCGCTCATTGAAAGAAACAAAAAATTGCAAGAAATACGTATGTTAATTTTCACGTTGTCCTGCTCTCCGCACCAAAGCGCTCCACTAACCGCAACTCCTCCATAACTTAATAATCGAACGATTTCTTGATCAATACTTTGTTACTGTACATGTGTAGCTAGTTGTAATCGTTTGCTCACTTGAGAAAGAGAAAGACAAACAAAGAGAAAACACGCAAAAACATTGTTTACTAGTTCTCAACGATGGAGTTGTCGGGCTTCTACGGAGGCGGCAGTGGAGCGGGTGGCGGAGGAGGAGGAGGAGGCGGTGGCGGCGAAACGGACAGCTCGAGTTTGAGTAACGGCGAAGGCGGTGGCTTGAAAGGTGCGACTAGCCCTTACGCACCAAGTCGCGCCAATTTGCCCGCGCTCAAGTTCCACAATCACTTTCCACCCGACAATATGAGCTCAATACACGACAAGAAGGACGCTCTTTTGATGCAGGTGCAGGAGTTACAAGGCTCGGTGCTGCAGAGCGTGCAACCTCAAGCATTGACGAGCTCGCAACTCGTTGCCGCCGCTACTGCTGCTAGCGGTGGCACGCTCGGAAATAGGTTGCACATGCAGCCTCATATGCGCGGCACCGATGCCGAAGATCGGGTTATGCTCTACGTCAGGCAAGAGTCAGAAGACGTCTACACGCCGCTCCACGTCACACCCCCATCCGTTCAAGGACTTCTCAACGCCGTGAGTCTCCTTCTTTGCACTTATTGCTTCTGTCAAGTTCTCTCTATTCTTCATTTTATGATCTTTATTCACTTTCTTATTTTTTTTGTTCTTTTTTTGTTTTGTTTTGTTTTTTCAATCGAACCACTGTCGAGCAGTAGCATTTCTAGTTCTGCAGCACGTTCTTTCGTTTTCTAAGACTGTCTACTCTTCATGTGGCATGCAAATACCAAGACTTTGTATATTTTCGTCTGATTTTTGTAATTGAAAGCACGCGTCGTTTGTTCTAGATGTAGTAGACTTTTTTTAAATCAACTTTTTATACAAAGTCATAAAGGAAACTACTTAATATACTCTGCACAGGGAACTTCAGGGCCATATATCGGCGTCTGATGTATTCTTCAGATCTCTCAACGCAATACGTTTAGGTAATTTCCTTTATGATTTTTTACAGCTATTGTCTTAATCAAATTAACATACTATCATAACCACGATATTAACATTTATGGTAAGGATATTGACGTATCGTCCTTCTTAAACACTGATTATTTATCGTACATACACGCTACAACAAAATCGCGTGCAAATATAGACACATGTATACATGTATATTATATGTAACACTAGCGCACTTGAATAATTCATTAATAAACCATCGTTTCATCCGTTTAATCAATTATTAATGCGCATGTATTTGTTTCCCGTGGGGCCCTTCCTCGTCAATCAATCTTTGTCGTTTCTTTATCCGTCACCTTACGTCTGTACGCTTTCCTTGGCTAAAAGTGTAGTCGCACATCAATAAACGTTCAACGTTCTAACCTGCCTCTTTTCTTTCCATTTTACAGATTGAGTCAAAGTACAAAATTGCATCTTCGAGTATTAATAACCTCTATCGCAAAAACACTAAAGGGTAAGTCTCGCAAAGAGTCGAAATCTGTCCGACTGTCCTTGTATCTCGTGCGATTGATAACGCCACGTACAAATGTCATGTTGCAGAATCACAGCGAAAATCGACGACGACATGATCCGCTATTACGTTGACGAGGACCTATTTCTGCTGGAAGTAACGCATTCGCGATTGTCACCGGAACAGCAACAAGAGCGTTCGAGTCGCAACGGTGGTTCGCCATCCGAGGCAAACGATGCGCTCGAGCCCGGATACGATGTGACTCTTATCGAGCTACCGATTAACCCTCAACAAACGATGGCGTCTGCATCGCCTCATCATACGCAAATCGTACAGCATCACGTGGCAACTACGTGAGCAGCCTTCATTACGTCACTTTTTGCCTTATAGCCGATTGCACATTGAACATGGCTATACAGCGTATCGTTGAATTGCTCGAGCAATTAGGATGTTTTAGCTACTGTAAAATAATATTGACAGAGGGCGTTTAATTAAACAAACCGACTCTCCATTGACGAATTTTTTTCAATTCACGTAAGAGCTTACAATTACCTGAGAGATGTATTTGTTAATCTGACAAGACTACAACAACGTCACAGCATTCCGTTATGACTACAAAGACCATTTCTTTTATCGATGGTACTGTGTTTATTTTGTTAATTTTACACTATTATTATTATTATTATTATTATTACTACTATTATTATTATTATTATTATTACTAAGATTATTATTATTATTATTATGAATATCATTAAAGTCTCGAAGGCACTGTAAAGCCTTTCAATCAATCAAAACAAATGTTTCTGTTGCATGCTTATTTCTGGTTAAGCCTTTATGCATATGTAATATGTGAACAATGATCCCGGATGACTCGTACAATATTCACCTTTAATATAAACATATACATTTATAGGGCTTGTTTACTCAATTGTCCATGTGCAGATTTATCGTGCACTATTAACGGAACAAAACAAACTTTGCGGCGTTGTGACTTGAATATAGTGAGATCAAATCTCACTCTAAATGTAGATGGTTGGTTATGCAAATAAAGAAAAAGAGATTGTTTTTCGCGTGAGAGCATTGCTTCCGAGTGTAACTCGAAGTCGTTGCTGTGAATTATATTGAAAAATATTTATAAATATATATACAAGAGCGCAATTGACGAGACAAATGCAACGCGTGCAATTTTTGAAACGATGCTTTGAGAATATAGCTTTTTACCTTGATCCGTTCTCTTTCGACTGTGCTCGTTATCGCAAGCTTATAGCTTTTTACGGTTACTGTAATTTTTAATTCAGTCTATTTTGCTTTCAATTACATCGAAAAAAAAAAAAGAAACATTTAGTCAAAGCGTATATCAAAGCAACGATCAAAATAATGCTTGTGAAATGCAAATTATTTTATTGAGTACTATATCTTGTTACATTTATTATAGTTTTTAATATCATGATATTGAATATATGAATTTAAAGAAAAAAAGAAACTACGTAAGAGCGTATATTGTTATCTACATTATGTACTTGAAAAAGTACGAAAAAGTGTTAAAAACATTAAGTTAAGCATTAAGCGTGCGTGCGCGAATGGATTTGTACGTTGGCCACAATAACGAATGAATGAACGAACGAATTTAGATTGTTTACGTTGATCCATGACATTTTTACGTACGCGATACAGAATCTGTCTCCGTTAAACATTTTTTTATCGATACTTCTTTGGTATGGCTATTATCAGTTAATTGTAAATGAAAAAAGGCAAGACATTTTTGCGCCGCGAGGGAACGTTAATGATCACCTTGAACGAGGCGTTGGGTTTCAAAACTTGCTCGCGGCTCGAATTTGCCATGACTCATAATGCGCATGTGATAAGGGTTGAAAGGACTCGCCAAAATTCACTTGGCGGACGTCTTTTTGTTGAACATTTTATTTTAATTTTCATTCGCCATTATGTTCGTTAGATTGCTTTTGAAACCCGTCGCCTCAAATGTTTTTATACTAGTAAAAGTTGTACTCTGCGTGAAAGAGCGAATGAAAAAACGTCATGTACATTAGTTTGTTGTTGTATTGTACTTGAACCGATCTCGTACAGAACCCTGATGATTGTATTATATATTTCGGCACTTAGAGTAATAGGCTTTAAGGATAAAGAGGAAAAATTAAATTGTATAAAAAAGCAAAGATTTATTGTGTATATTGACGAGCAAAAATGATGTTCGATGTGAGAATAAAGGCCGGAAATCAACGTTGTATTGAAATCTGCATCTCAACATGCAAATTGCTTCTCAACATACATCTATTTAGCGGCTATCCTCGTGACTTTATCATCGCGAGGTCTGTTTATATAACGTTACGATCATTACAAGTGCAGGTCACGCACGATTGGTTCTCTTAATACTTTCCTTTTTAAGAACCCGCCCTCTCCCCATCCACGTTTTTATCTTGTCGAATCTAGAAAAAAGACAGAAAAACAAGAATCATATTCTCATTACATTTATATATTCTGTTAGATTGCGTACATACACCTACACGCGCGCTACTAAGTTTTATAAGAAAATTTTGTGTCAAATGTTACATCGCGACGTCTTGCCATCGTGAGATTGTGCCAGAGGTGATATTATATTATTACGATGTTTATTTACAAACAATAAATATTATATTAGTACGTTTTATAAATGATACGCCTCTATTTCATTGCGAGTTGTCGCAGATCCTGTCCACCCTATGTTTATGTTTACACAAGACTTAAAATAAGGCGGCTTCACACATTTGGATTATCACCGGACTCGTTAAAGAGTCATCGAACCGATGATGCCGATGGTAAAGAGCTTGTCGAACTATGAATTCCGCCCGATTTTCCATTAACGGTTACAGACAGCTAGTCTTTTGCCCGATAGTCGGTGCAGTCTGCGCATCAATTTTGCATTAGAAACTCGCTACCGATATCCTTCCTCGCGGCAAAAACCAGTTCCATTGACGATGCTCCTCGTTTACCCGCGGATTGCCAAGAGTCTACAAATGAACAGCTTCGCTCTCGGGAAAATCAACGACTATTGAAAGGACTCAAGGGAGTAAGGGATATCTTATTTTGCATCTCGGTGCAAACCTTTAAGGAGTCGAGTTGTTTGTTGTTGTTTTGTTTGAGCGACACAATTGGCTTTGCAAGAATTAATTACGTCAGAAAAAGAAAAATGGCATAGAAAGGGATACAACAAGAAAGCGAAGACGCTTACAAAGCTTTCAACTGAGAAAATCGTTTGGGAGCCTCCCATTTATATAATTCCAGTCCTTGGATGTCGTTCTGCAAAGGGAATGTTCTCGCTCTGTTTCTTGTGCGAGCGGAAACGACACGCGAGAAAGCCAATATCCGATGCAGCACGCGTATCGACGTCGATCTTAATGGTGAGACAGAGAGCGCTCTAGTAAAAACAATAAAAAAAACAACGAAAAAACATAGAAAAAGGCAAAGACGGAGAAATACAGAGGAAAAGAGCGAAAATGAAACCGAAGAAGAGAGCGCGGCAACCTTGGCGGGGCCACTGGCCCGCACTTCGTTTACTCGTATTAATTGTCCTGATTTTTGTGCTCGGGCGCATATAAAAATTCACAGATTCAGCCCACAATCGAAGAAATAAATTGTCGATCAAAAACGAGTCTGAATTAGTGCGACGTGCTAGCTTTGTTTACCGAATCCAAAGATGACATCCAACAATGTTGGATGTTGAGGACTTGATGGTCTTTCGATCGGTCACTGTGTACTTTAATAAAAGTTCAGTGACACGCGAGATCAAATGAGTTCATAATTTGATGCCATCATTCGGTTTGGGAAACGGTAAAGTCTAGTTTTTTTTCTTTTTCAATTTCTCATAAATCTTGATATCGCGTATCTGTATCTAACACGCAATGAATATGCTTTGACCCGAAACACTTGACAATGATTGATTCGGTTTAACAAGGAAACATTGGAAAAGTACTTTTGGACAAAGAAATTCTTTCTACGAAGAAAAATGATAAATAAAACGCGAACATTTTAAGAAGAAAGTTTGTATCGCCAATATTAGCAAAGGTAAGAACGCGCTAAAAAAGGTGGAAAATATTTTCGAGCCTTAATGAGTCCGGTTTGGCAGGTCATCGAAACATGGTTTTTTTTTGTTCATCATTTGATTCTTTTAGCGCCACGCAAAAAGCAAACGAGGCCTCGGGCTACGGTCAAGAAACTTTGATCGTAGCGCCTTAGTATTCGGAATGAATTCTGCAGGGCACTTTGGATTTCACAGAATCGTACTAAAATGTAACGTAACGTCAACTTTTTTAAAGGAAAAAGTTTTAATCTCTGTTACGCAACGGATCGAAAATCCACGTATTATTTAACGAGTATGTAACGACGTTACATACGCGCAAGGACAACAAATTGTAAGGTTCCAAGTATGCCTAAACACACAAATGTTATTGCAGAAAAAATGTTATGCTATGAATCGAGTGAAAAAGAGGTATTAAAGTTACTGAATTTCGCGTGCTTTGTTGTTTCTTTATACTTCGCGAGCAAAACTGCGCAGTTTTATTTATAAATAGATTATTGTGTCGAATCCTCGCTAAATGTGTCTAGACTTGCTAATGGAATAAATTATTTAAAGAAGAAAAATGAGCTGTAAAAGCACGATGCTTTAACGTTAGGCTTTGGTTTTTGTGTACTTGCAATTTAATCGACCGTAACTGGAGTTAGCCAATCGAAAATAGATACAAATATAACGTGCACAATTACGCGTCCAAGGATCGTGTCAGCTGCATTTACGATGGCAGCTGCATCGTGCAAGTCTTTCTCGAACAAGTTCACGGACGCAGTCTCCGTAGTTAACCCAAGGCCAGTAGGCTCTCTTTCTCTCGTGTTAACAACCTCCACGAATAGCCAGCGATAGCAGCAGCACCACCACCAACAGCATCAGTTGCCAGTAGTCACCGTTTGCCTACCTGGATTCATCTCGAACGTTGTTACCTTAGTACACGAGTGTCATTCGAATTATTCACGGATTAATTATGTATAACGTTTTTTTCAACAATCGATGTAAATGATACGATCGTCTCCGCGTACAGCGCGATATTGGCCAGTAACTTGTCGTAGTTTGATGTACGATAGCCAAAATACACGGTTATGACGTTGTATAATTAATATGCTTATTCGAATTTCAAACAAGTATGGAGATTCATAAAACCTATCAATTAACTTCATCGCGGACATTTGCATAATTTGTATATCGATCGAATAAAAAAAATAAGCTACAATTAATACTGAAAATCTGGACTTCCGGAGTTGAACAAACTCTTGAAACTTGCTCATCGAGGTCTGGAATAGCAGCAGCAGCGTGATGTTCTAATAACAACTACCAATTGTTCTTGCACAACTCGTGATTCACTTTGCAAAAAGTTGAATGCAACCCTGAAAAATGCCCGATGCGAAAATGAACGCAGAGCGCTCAACGATATAGAGAATGCAGAGGATGTAGACGAGAAGAAGAAGTAGTAGTAATAATAGTAGTAGGAGAAGAAGAAGAAGAAGAAGAAGAAGAAGAAGAAGAAGAAGAAGACGAAGAAGAAGTAGAAGAGGAGCAACAGTGAACGAGGGGGAAGGGCAAGCCCGTTATAAAGCTGCCAAGTCGCGTATTCGGCGGCTTAGCACGCGCGCACACCGCGGACAGTGACGACCTCGACAGTTCCCGTTCTAGCTGTCTTCTTCCTCCTCCTCCTCGTAATACATACATATTTATATATATTATTTTGTCGTTACCAAACAGTGTACGAATTCTTCGTCAGTGATAATCGCGAGTGATTCGGAACAATCGATCCGGTTGTACGTTTTGTTCGAATTGAACAGTGAATTCAGGGAAGAAGAACATTTCTACGATCGTCGTCATGGGCAAAATCGCGATTCTAGAGATCGTAAGTTTTCTGCTTCTACTTGTGGTGGTATGCAGCGGCAACGATACCGAGGACGACAGCGTTGTCATTAATGGTAATTGTTTCCTTTCGTCTTCATTTCATTCTTTAAACGCAATGTCCTTTATGCTTCATCAGTGCGTACGTGTATTCGTCGATCGATCGATTTAAGGGCGTTAGCTTGGGTCTATTGATCAATGAACGGCGTATAAGGCGGCGCCTCAAAACTAAACTACTATACGAATGAACGGCTGATAATAATCAAGTCACGACGAGTGACACTCCCGAGGAATAAGAACCTGTGACAGTCCGCCATTTATTCAACCACAGAGACCCGCTAGCCACTTTGCATGATAATAAAAGCAAACAAATAACGAAAACCCCCCGCCTTAAGTCAAATTCGCCGACGCGTTAATTCGACAGAGTCACGCAGACGACGAATAACCAATCGTAGCTTGGAAAAATCACTTTGAAAATCGTATGGCGCGACGAAAGCCACATAACAAATAAAAACAAAAAAAAAACTGGCTTGACTACGTAGGTATGCAGCGTGCATGATGAACGGTCAGCGAACTCCCGTGAATACTTTTCCTTTATCTTTGCGCTGTTACGCGTACACGCGAACGGGAGGTATTGCGTTAACCGAGCACACGCCGATGACGAATATAAGTTTAGCTTCGAGGAAAAACCTTTGACGTCATTCGACTGTCACGAATTTGACACGAATTTGACGACAAGCTGATTTTCGTAATAATTTGACATTTACGATTGGAACGTTAGCGCTGGTAGCACCGCGACAAGGCCGTCAGTTATACAATCAGCGTGGGCCCTGTCTTACGTCGAAGGGAGCCGTAGGCAAGTGTACAACCTTCAAGGAATGCTACCCGTACTTTAAGATCCCCGATCTTGGAGCCCTCGACGGATGGGTTCTCGGCATCTACGACACTTGTAGCTACACGCAGGAAGATGGCAGACTGAGCTTTGGCATCTGTTGCGCCGATCCACCAATTTTGCCAGCCGATAATCAAGGAGCCGGTGACGCAGCTGGCCCGATCATCGAGGAACCCGACCAATTTCCCGTAAGCGGCCTTGTTTACGAGACGAATGACATCGAGGAGCGTCGTAGTCTCGACCGCCACGAGTAGCCCTGGTTTTTTTCTTACAGAACAAAGAAACGGGTGGTCGACGGCCAGGAGAGAGCGGAGGCTGGCCACCACCGCTGCCGACTCATCCACCATACCACACCATCCCACCGCTACCAACGCACCCACCGGCACTCGGTGTTTCGGGTGGTGACAACCCCGCGACGAGCGCGAAACCTCCAAAGCCATCGAAATTGCCGACTATAGCCACAAGTCAGCGACCTCTAACTACTTGGCCGACGAAGAAACCCGGTGCTTACCCACCAACTCGTCCGCCCACGGCTGCAACAGCTCCGGCACCGAGCAGTAGTGCGCCTCCGGCATTCAATGCAGCATGCGGCGCTAAGAACGGCAATCAAAACCTTGCCGTTGAAGATAGCAGAATCGTCGGTGGTGTGACTACGCAGCAAGGCGAGTGGCCCTGGATCGCGGGACTCTTCAACGCCGGTAGGCACATTTGCGGCGGCTCGCTCATCGACGACACGCACATCCTCACAGCGGCTCACTGCGTTGCTCAGTAAGTAACGGCGACCTAGTTTTTAACGTTAGACGTCGTCTCGATCGATTATTGGCATGAAACTTTCAGAATGAACTCTTGGGACGTCGCCCGTCTGACGGTGAGACTCGGCGATTACGACATCAAAACACCGCACGAGGTTCGTCACGTTGAGAAGCGAGTCAAACGAGTGGTTCGTCATCGAGGTTTCGACATGCGCACGCTTTACAACGACGTTGCCATTCTCACCCTCAACGAGCCAGTCGAGTTTACCGAGAACATTAGGCCAGTCTGTTTGCCTTCGGGTGCCAATCTTTACGTCGGCAATAAGGCTACCGTCATCGGTTGGGGTTCTCTCAGAGAGGGTTAGTCAATCCACCCGATCGTGACGCTTTTCCATACTTGTTCCACCGAGTTTATTATCCGCATCCTTATTGTTTTCAGGTGGCCCAGCACCCGGTAAACTGCAACAAGTGACTATTCCAATTTGGTCGAATGCCGTCTGTAAGCACAAATACGGTGGTGCAGCTCCAGGTGGAATAGTCGACAGCTTCCTTTGCGCAGGAGAAGCTGCGAGAGACTCTTGTTCCGTACGTACCTATGCCTGGATAACGCGACGATTACTAATCGAGATTTTTGATAAAACGTAAACAATATCGTTGTTGTAGGGCGACAGTGGTGGCCCGTTGATGGTCAACGACGGTCGCTGGACGCAGGTTGGTATCGTCAGCTGGGGAATCGGTTGCGGCAAAGGCCAGTACCCAGGAGTGTACACGCGGGTCACGCACTTCCTGCCCTGGATCTACAAGAATCTCAAGTAATTTGACCCTCGTAAACTTACATGTTAAAAAACAAAAAAAAACCAACAAAACAACAAAAAACAACAAAAAAACTTGATAAGACGATTATGCAATATCTTTTAAGTTTGATACTAGGTATACAGTATATTTTACGCAATGTAACAAAATTCTTGTGATATTTAGTAAACTTGAAAATAAAAATATGAAAACGACATTGAATACACTTTCTTAAAGACGTAGATATTGTATTTGGCTATTAAAAAATATTTACAAATTTATTATAGATTTTCGGCTTACAAAATGAAAAGTATACAATTGCGGCTCTAAAAGTTTCTTGTGGCTTATTGGAGTAACTTGATTAGTACGTTCGGGTATCACGTCCGTCTTTGAGCTGGAATAAGCTCCCGGAATAATGTTATTCCGACTTTGTTCATTTTACCGAGAATCCATCGTAAAGTTATTCTAGTTCAAAGAGAGATACGATCTTTTGATTCGCTAGTTGAAGAAAAGACCGCCTTATACGTAATATAAAATGAAATAAGCGCAATAATATACAATATACAATAATAAGTAATATAAAATAAAGTGGAATGAACGTGGCAGTAGTTTACAAAGTATTTGGGCGTCCCAGCACCAGGTACGGTAAAATACGATTTGGTCAACATGCTGCTTACGATTACAAGTATGAGAAGTGCTGCGTAGTACCGGTAAACTAAATTCCTACTCTTTACATACATATTACGAGAGATAAGTGTTTTTCACGAAACTTGCAAGACCGTTCAAGTTTCCATTCTACGTGAGACAATGTTTTGACAATGATTGCTAGGTACCCATATCGTTAGTATCGCCACTTGGGTAATGCGACATGCGTTTTCCACTCCGGATTTACAAGAATCGCCGAAAAAACGTATATGCAATATCAGAAACTATATTAGTTCTTGCATTATCTCGATCAAATTCGTTGACATTAACATAAACTTGTTTTACATTTGATTACCTTAATACTTGGGTACATTTTCTTGGCCGTCGTATTGGCACTATACGTACACTCGTATGTAAAATATTTGAAAGCTCGTATTATATACTACTTGTATTTGTTTAAAAAAACATTCTTAAAACAAAACAATAGGTCCAACAAATCGACGGTCACGTGTCACAGCTGCTTACGTTGAGATGCTGCAAAATATTGCGCGCTAAAACGACGCAAAGTACTCGTCAGTCAAGCATTACTACGCTGAAAAGCTTTAAAAAGCTTGGAGTTGTATTTGTCGTTGTTGGTCGTGGAACTTACCTTGAAAATAGCACGTATCGTAATTATCATCGGGCTGCGGCACGAACGGCGGCACAGCACTTTGCGGATCATCCCAAGGAAACTCGTGAAAGAGTTTCATAGTTCGCACCTCCTTGGCAGAAGGTCGTAAATTTTGGTCAAGAGTGAGTAAAGAATCAATGGCTTCCATCGCATTGGCAGTCAGACACTCATCGCCTTCGGGCCACGGCAAGTCCCTTGCTAGGATATTTGCAAACACTGCTTGCGGGGTGTCGTCGTTGAAGGGCGGTATACCCGTGCAGAACTCGTAAAGGCACACTCCTAATGCCCACCAATCTACTGCTGGGCCGTGACCTGAGGACCATTGACGATGCTCGTGTTATCGTCGAACCAACTAGTAGCATCGCTCAAACGACAGCTTACCTTGTCGAAGCAGTAGCTCCGGAGCCAAATAATCCGGTGTCCCCAGAATTCTGTCATCCGATCGATTGACAGCGGCTTGGGTTCCTCGTCTGACCGACTTTGGAGTCCTGTAAGGTGTATAGTTATTTCCCGACGCGGCAGGTGTTTTAATCGGCGATATTTCCTGAGGTGACCTATGCTGCGCCGGTATTTCGTGCTCCTCTCCAGTGGTGTCGGGTGTCGCGCTCGTGGATGGCAGGTCGAACCTCGTGGACTTGAAGATCGTCGGTTTGGGCTCCTCTTTTTGGAAGACTATCTCGCCCGAGCGGGATCGCTGCTTCGTCGACGAAACCGGCGTACTAAAAGCAACCCTCACCGAACCGCTGCCTCCTTCCGTCTTGACCATACCGTCAGCTTCCTTGATCTTTCGACTAAACATCGTCACGATTGATGGCGGGCTATTGCATTGATAGGTGAGAACTCGATTCTTCTTCTTGGGTGTGACGTCGCCATCCAATCCCATCAGGCAAATCTCTCTCGTCAGACCAGTGCCTTGCATCATCTTGTTCTTTCTCTTTCTTTTGGTGCCTCGAGCTAAAATGTTGGTGCCAGAACTCAAGGGACTGGTTTGATGCGGTAGCGGCTGCTGCGACGAATGCTCAGCTTCCAGGGTCGACTCTTCTTCCTCGTCGACCTGTTGGTTGCTGTTGATGTTGTTGTTGTCTTTGTTGATGCGGTGGCTGCTGTTGTTGCTGCTGCTGTTGTTCGCTTCGGACGAAGAAGACGCCTCGCACGTGTGATAACTGCTGGTCGTCGAGCTCTCGCTCGAGAAAGCTGACACTCTTATATCCTCGGCTGATTGAAACGGAGTGACCCCCGATACGCGAGAATAATCGCCCGATGCAACGCCGGGTGACGACAGAAGCAAACTTGGAGAACTGTTGTGATGATGCGCTCTCGATTGAAGTTCGGGCAACAAATCCGTGGCAGGGTTGCTGCGGTCGCTGGTATTGATGAAATTCGAGTCGCTACTCAACGTTGATTTCAAACCAAAAGAGTCGAACGTCAAGTGGGACGTCAGAGAGAGAAGCTGACCTGGTGTTCGAGCGCATAGACTAGGAGTGCAATTTACCAAATCGGAAATCTCAAGGTCGCGATGCATCGTCGTAATTTTGCTCAAGCCAAAGTCTGTAAGCTTCACGTGGCCTTCTTTCGAGAGAAGCATGTTGTCGGGTTTGAGGTCTCTATGCACAATCCCATGTGAGTGAAGATATTCCAGAGCCAGACTCACTTCAGCGGTGTAAAATGCAGCCATTGGTTCTTCCATAAAACCGTACATACCTAATAAGCTCTTCAAATCACCCCCTACCATGTACTCCATTACTAAATACACACTGCTAACCGACTGCAAAGAGTAAAAAAGTTGCACGCAGTATGGACTCCTGACAAGCGCAAGTGCATTTCTCTCTATGATTACTTGAGAGGCCATGTTTTTGTGTATCATTTCATTTTTTTTCATCACTTTTATGGCATATATTTGGTCTGGATTTGTCTTTTTGTAGCCTAGAAACACTTTGCCAAATGCTCCTCTACTTATGGGTTTGACAATTTTGAAATCTTGTATTTCAGGCACCTGAAAATACAACGCTCTGCTCTATGTATCCAAGATAAAAGCAAGTATCAAACGGTCACTCGAGAGATTACCTTGGCAGTGCGATTGACTATTTTAGAGATAGTATTGAAAATAGAGTTGTCAATGTGTCTGTGCTCAGACTGCTGAGGCGTAGTATATCCATTACACATGTTTTGCTCAGGATCGCTTTCCTCGTGATGGCTGGTGGTCGTGGAGCTCGACTCATTAGCAACCGAGCCCAGCATCGTTTCCAGAGCTGTAGTTTTCATTTGTTCCATTCACTAGTTGTCGGCTGCTGTGCCGTGCGCGAGTCAGCAGCACTCAGCATGACTCGGTAGAGCGTTGATGTTTTGGTCTGCGATACGTTACGCGCCCTTTGCCCCTTTAAAAGCCGCTGCCCGCCATTTATTTCGTGTTTTTCAGCCAACTTCAGTTAACAGGTGATCCAACATTTTTTATTCTTTGAAAGCGCGTTTAAAGATATCGTCAAAATATCAGATTTCTGCAATGACCGACGTGTCGTTTACCATTCGTAGATGTCGCCGGAAATCGCTGTTTACAAAGCTTCGACAGCGCTAGGTGATAGGCTGATAGGTGACTCGTGGAGTTGGAGTTTCGTTGTCGCTTGCCTGATTGTGTCCGATATATGGTCGCGAACGTAGCCTCGGCCTCGGCGTACCGACGATTCTCTTCGGTGTAAAAAGATAAACAATCATCTCAGGAATAAATCTCACTGCATACCAAGCAAGCAAAGGTTACGCAAAGTACAAATACAAACATACGAATGAGGGCCATGTAAGCATGGGGAAGTGTTTTATAATTGAGTGAACATTCCTAACGAGACAATTCGAGTACACCGAACGCACAGCTTCAGTGATTCGATTCGACTAGAGGCAAAGCGACATCGACGAAAAGTCTGCTTCAATTGTCCATACCCGGCTGCTATTAACACTCACATAACCATGTCGGTCGTAGCACCGCGAGCCGACGAGCTCGTACAAAGTGTCAGCTTGCATAATCCACGGAAAATACTGTTCAACGGCTACGTTCTACCATTCGTTCTCACGGAAGTGCTATGGATCTATTGCTGGATCTTCGTGTACGGCTTGGCGGATTATTACGAACCGGGCTTAGTTGGCATCGCCGTTATCGCCGTACTACAGATCTTCGTCTGCTTGTGTTGTCAGTGGTCGGTGCACGTGCATACCTTTCTCAATTGCAGCTCGGTGAGTTACGTGATCGCTTTTCGGCGTGCTGCTTGGGTAATTAATGATTAACCAGCGGCTTCAATATGCTCCGATTCTCACGACGACTACATATATACCTGTCTCGTGGCATTAGCTTGCGATTTGAGTCACGTGGTTGATTTGGGAAGGGGTTTTTAAAATCACGTCCTACCAAGCTTTTCAACTGATTCTATTATTCAGTAATCTTGTAATTTTAGCTTATTACTTGTTTTCGCTCGTTTCGTTTGGCTGGTTATTACAAGACTCTAAAATTACCTTCACCTTTTTTTCAGAGTAATGATCCTTATAAAGCAAGTATTGCTAAAGTTGTGCCTACACCAAATAATGGAAGTACAGAACTGGTCAAACTGCAGAGGTCCAAAACTCAAGAGCCATGGTTTATCTTTCAAAAAACAAAGTATATTTGGGATCCCAACAAGAAAGAATTTAAAGGTCTTACTTTCCCTGTTAATCACTCGGTCAAGCATTATATGAATTGGAAAGGCTACACCGATGACAAGGAAGTCCAAGAAGCTGAGGAGACGTATGGTGGTAACAAGTAAGTTTACACTTGTCTAGGACACGTGAATACGGTTTTTCTTTTCAATAATAGTTATAATTTTATTTTCGCAGTCTTGACATGGTTGTACCTGAATTTTGGGAACTTTTTAAAGAAAGAGCAATTGCACCTTTCTTTGTTTTTCAAGTATTTTGTATGGCATTGTGGTGCTTTGATAAGTACTGGTACTACAGTCTTTTTACACTTTTTATGCTTGTAATGTTTGAGTGCACATTAGTGCAGCAGCAGCTCAGAAATATGGCAGAAATTAGGAAAATGGGCAACAAACCATACATGATAATGGTAAATTCACTTTGCTACATATGTATTACTTATTGTATAACTATAAATATTACAATGTTAATAATGTTTTTTTTCAAACAAATAATTTAGTACATCTGTTAACAGGTTTACAGAAATAGGAGGTGGAGATTATTGTTTACCGATCAACTAGTTCCCGGTGATATTGTTTCAATCACAAGATCTCAAAACGACAATCTTGTCCCTTGTGATATGCTTTTACTGCGAGGGCCATGTATAGTGGATGAAAGCATGTTGACTGGTAAATATCTGTTGACAATTAAAACGTAACAAATTATTACTTTCTTTATTACATATTTACATTATATTTGTTATTACAGGCGAATCTGTTCCTCAAATGAAAGAACCCATTGAAGATATAGATGAAAATACAATTGTAGATATCGAGGGTGATAACAAACTTCACGTTTTATACGGGGGCACAAAAGTAGTTCAACATTCACCGCCAACTAAAAATTCTTCTGGCTTACGAGGTTTGTAGAGATACATTTTTAACTACATTACACAATGTAATTTTTGTGTCAATAAATTATCATTTTAGCAACGGACAATGGTTGTGTTGCTTATGTATTGAGAACTGGATTCTCCACATGCCAAGGAAAACTTTTGAGAACAATTCTATTTGGTGTTAAAAGAGTCACAGCAAACAATTTGGAAACTTTTGGCTTCATACTGTTTTTATTGATTTTCGCCATTGCAGCTGCAGCCTATGTCTGGGTTAAAGGTTCATCTTTTTTATCAAACATCTCTACATAGTGGTTACACTGTTTACTAGTTCTAAAATTAAAATTCTCAATGTAGGAAGTGAAGACCCAACAAGAAACAAGTACAAGCTGTTCCTTGAATGCACATTAATCTTAACATCCGTGGTCCCACCAGAGCTACCAATTGAGCTATCTCTGGCAGTGAACACGTCACTTTTAGCACTATCTAAATTAGGTAAATTAGTTTGATAGTATAGTTGTACTGTAATATTTGCAGTTATAGCAACAAACATTATTATTTTAGGTGTTTTTTGCACGGAGCCCTTTAGGATTCCGTTTGCGGGAAAAATCGAGATTTGTTGCTTTGATAAGACTGGTACTCTAACTAGCGATAATTTAGTAGTTGAAGGGGTGGCAGGTATCAAGTAAGTGTATATAAAATTTCATTGTTCAACGGATCGCACAGTTAAAAATAAAAATCTTTGAACAAATATGAAATGTTTAGTGGTAATTCAGAAGTTATTCAGCTATCCGAGGCACCATTGGAAAGTGTCCAAGTACTGGCAACTTGTCATTCTTTAGTACAATTAGATAATACTATTGTGGGAGATCCTTTAGAGAAAGCTACGTTGAAAGCTATCAACTGGAATCTCACGAAAGGTAATTTAATATTTCTGATTTTTAAATGATTAATAATTTAATATTTATTTATATCTCTGTATATTAATATTGTTTCTTTGTTTAAAGGAGAAGCCGTTATTCCGGTTAAAGGAAAGTCGCCTGGTCTAAAAATTATTCAAAGACATCACTTCTCGTCAGCACTGAAGAGAATGTGCGTGGTTGCTGGATACACGACCAGTGGATCGATAGATGTGACGTACATCGTCACTGTAAAAGGTGCTCCAGAAACATTGAAGAGTATGGTAAGGGTAATTTTACCATAAAGAAATTTACGTTTTTGTTTCTGTTAATGCTTATCTCTGTATTTGTAGTTCTCTTCAGTACCCGACACTTATGATGACATCTATTTGTCATTATCTCGTCGAGGAGCTCGAGTTCTTGCACTGGGCTATCGCAAACTCTCGAGTTCAACAACTCCTCAAGATTTACGAAATTATACTCGAGATGAATTGGAAAGTGAATTGACATTCGTCGGTTTTGTAATTATTAGCTGCCCACTCAAGTCTGACTCAAAGAGCGTGATAAAAGAAATAATCAATGCTTCTCATTCGGTAATCAATTTTGTTCATTGATAAAGTTAACGCATCTTATTTACAGTTTGTAGTATTCCGTGCATATTTCTAGGTCGTAATGATAACTGGCGACAATCCTTTAACTGCATGCCACGTCGCACGGGAATTACACTTTACGAAGAAACCGGTAACGTTGATTTTAACGAATGTCAAGGATTCTTGGCACTGGGAAAGCATAGACGGAACAATTCGCCTTGATATTGACAAGAATAACAAGAAAAACCATATTTGGGAACAGTATGCCTTATGTATCACGGGAGAGGTAGAAATCATTGTAATCAAATGTCTCAATTCCACTTGGATTCACTAAACGTATGTTAATTTCAGGGCCTTAGTTATTTGAAAGACTACGAGAGAGATTATTTGTACAAGACTCTGCCACACGTAGGGGTGTTTGCTCGTTGTGCGCCAAAGCAAAAGGAATACATCATCACCACTCTACAAGAGATTGGATATGTGACATTGATGTGCGGAGACGGCACAAATGACGTAGGAGCATTGAAACACGCTTCCGTAGGTGTTGCCATACTATCGAGTCCGCCAAAACGCGATGGGACAAAGTCCAACGCTACCACCCCAGTTACACCGCGATCGAGCCCTATTGAGCCCGTACCACCAGGTATAAATGGACCACGATTAAACCCACGACAACAACAATTGAATAGTGCTAAGAGTAAAATTGAGAAACTAATGAAAGACCTGGAAGAACAAGAACGATCGGTTGTTGTAAAACTTGGAGATGCTTCAATAGCTGCACCTTTTACTAGCAAGTTCTCGTCGATTCAATGCAGTAAGTGCAATATATGTATTCGTTTATAACACTGAATACGATTGAATTGAATCGATAAAAGTTAAATTTGTTTTTTTTTTGTTCGTAGTTTGTCATGTGATCAAACAAGGTCGCTGTACATTGGTTACTACTCTTCAGATGTTCAAAATTTTGGCATTGAATGCATTGATTTTAGCATACAGTCAGTCAGTTCTTTACCTGGACGGAATAAAGTTCAGCGATGCGCAAGCAACGCTGCAAGGCATTTTACTTGCCATATGCTTCTTGTTTATTTCGCGCTCAAAGCCATTGAAGACACTGTCGAAACAGCGACCACTGCCAAATATATTCAATATATATACCGTACTGACGGTTTTACTTCAGTTTGCCATTCACTTTTGCTGTCTGATTTACATTGTTAGAGAAGCAGTTATTCGGTCGCCAAAGTAAGAACGTTCAGTAAATATTAATTAATTCGAATGAAAACTATTACATAATTTGCTTTTTTTAATTAATCCGAAAATTGTCCTTTGCAGAGATGACAAGTTGTCTGCCATTTTAGCACCGAAAGTGAATACTACCGATGTTCTAAGTGGCTCTGAAGAGGAAGAAGAACACTTCCAAATGAATTTGATAAACAGCACAGTATATATAATGTCCATGGCACTGCAGGTATCAACGTTTGCAGTTAACTACAGGGTTAGTGGACAGTATATTTTTTAAATATCATTGCAATGTCGTTGTTAAATAAATACGACTTAAAATGGTTATTCAATAGGGTCAACCATTTATGGAGAGTTTGTGGGAAAACAAATTGCTGTTGTACAGTCTTGCAAGCAGTACTACGGCTATCTTTGCCTTAGCTCTTGGAATCGTACCCGATATTGCTCAACAATTCGAGATTGTCGATTTCCCTAATGATGTAAGTGACACCGCAATATGTTTATTAATATCAATTTAATATGCAATGCGCTAATTGACACATGTTGCACGTTGCAGTTTCGAAAAATCCTAGTCCAAGTGCTCGTGGCTGATTTTGCTCTGACGTTTTTGGTGGATAGGGCGTGTCGATGGTTATTTGGCGAAGGGAAATACCGAAAGCTGTGATCACCTTATCGCATTTAATATGAAATTGTGTATGATAATTCAGTGTAAATGCAAATATGTTTATCAATCGTTGTCTTGTATAGGTAGTTACCAAATGGTGTTGTAACACCGGTACGCATAGTGATGAAATGTGCCGAGATATTTGTTAAAAATAATGGAAAAAAAATATCGAGTGTTTAAATGACAAGAAGAAACATACGTCTGATACGTTTGTATAAAGAATGCGTCAATTTCAATTCGAAATCTCACATTCCACATTACAATCAATTAAAATATTCATTTCTTCAATGAAAGGAAAACACTTGAAAAGATTTTATTACTCGGATATTGCAGTTTTTGAATTAAAAAATAAAGTATTTCATTTAGATGTGTTGATGAGAAACGCGCTGTAAAATCGGACATCGGACATTAATTTTACTCTCCGAACATGTGGTTTTTTTTCTGTGTGACTGGCAAAAACATTTTCTCGAATACACGTTACTAATGTTAACCGATTATACGTACCGCGTAACGACTGTTACTTTATTAGAAAGTAAGTTGACAAAATACCATTCTCTGAGTTTTTCCAGCGTAATAAGCAATATTTGTAAAAAATTGTTTTCTTCATTCGACAAACATCTGCGCGATGAACGTGCTATGTTTCTCCGCGAAATATTCAGAAATAAAAAACATTATCACCAAGTAAGAATGCATGCGTCAACCGAGTGTCTTTTGATAAACTGCAATCACCGCAAACTATTCTAGTTTATTTGAGAACTTTGTGTATTTTTACCGTAACTTATTTATAGCCAAGACAAAAGTTAAGTGAGCAATGATGTATGATAATAAAGTAATTCATTCGTCGCGGAAGATGTATACCGCTTACGATCAAACACAAATGCCATTGTATTATGTACAATACATCGTGTAACGTGTCGAAGAGGCACGTACAACATCGTCATTGTATATGTATATAACAATACCGTACGCAGCCTCGAGATTTACTACGAACTTGTGAAATGCTTTCTGGCCATAGCATTTGCAAAATAGTCGCAACAAGTTTTCATCATCTTTTTTTGTTTAAAAAAGACAAAGTAAATAAAGATTTTTAAAAGAATGAGAAAAGACCAATGAAAATGTTGAGTTATTGTTGGCTAAGGATTTTCCCCATCAGCGCAATGAGCGTTTCGTCCGAAAATGAGAATGGACAAGTTTACGAGGAACAGCGTAGCTGCGACGGACGAGCGTGAGCCGGGCAAAATAGTTTTATCTCCACGCTAGATGCTGATGAGCATTAATCGTTTTACGTAAAGCCTCGTAAAGTCGAGTCAATGTATCGCGTTTATCGCGTCTCGCAGCGAGCGCAATGGCGAGTGCTGTCAAAAGGTAAACAGTCAATGTGCAAAAAGGCGCTTAGTCATGCCCAAAGTAACATCAGCAGCAGCAGCAGCGAATCTAGGCGTTGGGAGTAACGGAAAGTTTCAATGGCCAAAGCAACGTTGACAATCGTCGAAGATCGAGCGTGGTTTTAGCGTCGGAATTCAAAAAAGGCTCGAAACTCGAAGGCGCCCCACCACCGACGACGGCATAGTCGTCGCGTCCGCGTTTTGCGTTCTCCGCCTTCAGAGTTATAAGCGAGTACGGGCGAGCGGAGCACAGTTGTTGCTCGTCTCGAGAACGCATAATACAGCATACCTATACGACATATCGCTGGCGTTTCTGATTAAGACACAGACGTCCGCCGGTCTGCCGCGATTTCTCAGGCTACAATGTAGTGAGTCGATTGGTTCGCGGCAAACAGATGCACAAATAAGCAGTCAGCCACGTGTCGTACCTACGTAAACAAGACCAAAGCTCACAACTGCACTGGTTGCGCTGCATTTCTCTATTTCCAGATTTTTGGAGCGTGTCACGTGGCTCCGTAGCGCGCGCACGCGCGTGCAGATACCAAAATATATTGACTATTGACCCTTTCGCTATACCTGTATCATCTAGCCGGCGCGCTCGTCTGCTCGTAGGCGCGCTTTCTTCAAAATTTACGTCTCGCGCGTGCACGTATTAATTTTTATATCGCTCAAGTTTCGTTCGGGTTTTCAGTGAGAACAAGGGCTTTCGTCGCTAGCGATATACTTTTGTGCGCGTATCCACTAAGCCGCTGCGATGAGTTGGACGTAGTGGTTTTCGAGCAAGTGAATTGCAACCGAGACTCGACGCTGTCGACTGTTGCATGCATTATTCAACACTTCTACTTACGTACGTATAGACGCCTACTTGACGACAAAACACGTTTTTTACTCCTTCTTTTTTCTTTCTTTCCTTCTTTATTACTTTTTTTTCGCGCTTTCTCTCGCAATATTCGATACGGGCCAGTCGAATCGGCTGTGTTTGTTGTGAGCGTGCTGATTAATACAAGTTGCTACACGTACCGGCGCGTAACCGTAATCGCGACCAATGTGTCGATTATACTTTGACTGCGTGTAAAAATGATAAACATTTTAATTTTCGACAGAACGATTACTCGTGGATTTTTATCGACGACCATAAGAGAACGAATTGTTAGTTGAAACGAGCAAATGCTTATGTTTGTTTAGTAGACGAGAACAAGTTGAAAATGGAAGCGTATTTTCACTGGGTTGATTGGACGGTGTTTGTGGCGATGCTGATGATCTCCGCGGGTGCGGGACTATGGCACTATCGTAAGGCGCGCAACGCAAATACCGAAGAATATTTACTTGGCGGCAAAGACCTCAAGCTTTTCCCGGTTGCTGCCTCTCTCGTAGCCAGGTAAATACACGCCCGAACAAGCACATTCGTCGATCGATCATTTTTATCTGGGCACCCAATTGATCACGAACAACTTTCAGCTTCATATCAGGCGTGACGATTCTTGGCACGCCCTCGGAAATTTACAATTTCGGCACTCAGTACTGGATTACCGTCGTTTCGATCATCTTCTCCGGCATTGTCGTTGCCAATGTTTACCTGCCCGTCTTTACCACGCTCAAGCTCAATTCCGCCTACGAGGTACGTCCTGCTCTCGTCGTATCGCACACCTTGCTTTTCCTCTCGATTACTCACTCATGCCCATTTTTTGTACAGTATCTTGAATTGCGATTCAACCGGGGTGTCAGGATTTTGATATCCCTCATCTTCGTCGTTGACGTGGTAATGTATACAAACACTTTTTCCTCTCTTTGCAGCTCGCTCGCGATTATTTTTCAGCTTGTTTCAAAGTAACTGTCAAATGTTAATCAACACGACCGTCTTGCGCACTCGGTTAGCATATTTCTAAATGCAAACAAAGTCGATTCTTGATACGAACGCGAGTACGTTGTCCGATGTCACCGAAAGAATAGATCAACAGCGAAAAAACAGTTGTCTTTCTGTCGAGGCGTAACGAAATTCGCGAGGGTTTCAGGTGATGTACCAATCCATCGTCATCTACGTTCCTGCCTTAGCTCTCAGTCAAGGTAAGAGAATTCGCGAAAACGACAAACTGACACGTCCACGTTTAGCTATTCCCTCAAACGAACGTATAATGTTTCAGTTAGCGGTATTAATATTCACGTGGTTGGATGTGTGGTGTGCCTCACGTGTGTTTTCTACACTGCACTGGTGAGTAGAGGGGCTATAATAAAGATAACGAAGACGTTAAACGATGCAAATGATTCGAAACGCGTTGCGCAACGGCAATCTCCGCGGCGCCAACGAAAGCTTGTTTCTGACGGAAATGTTTTCATCGATCAAGGGTGGTTTGCGAGCAGTCGTTTGGACGGATGCCCTTCAAGTTGGGGTAATGGTAGGCGCCGTGTTGACGATAACGATCCTGGGAACTCATCAAGCGGGCGGCGTTTCGGAAATCTGGCAGAGGGCCCACGAGCTTAAACGCATCCAATTTCTCAAGTAAGCGCTCGCATATTGAACGAACCAATGGATTAACGAGAACGATCGAGTGTAACGTCAGCGACGTGTGTACGTTTCAGCTTCGACTCGTCGCCGTACACGCGACACACGGTGTGGACTGTGCTGATCGGCTCTTGGCTCTACTGTACCGCTTACATCGCCGTCAATCAGACGATGGTCCAGCGTTATCAGTCATTGTCGAGCATGCGAACTTGCAAAATGTAAGACGTCGTTTGTTCCCTACTTCGACCGATTGACCATTATCGACCGTTCGACTCGAGCCCCTTCGTTTCAGGGCAGTGGCTCTATTCACCATGGGTACCATTCTCTTCATCTCGCTGTGCTGCTGGTGCGGTTTGGTACTGCTAGCCTGGTGGGCGCCACCGAAATGCGATCCTAGAGCCACCGGACGAATTCTAGCCGACGATCAGTTGCTGCCTGCTTTCGTCATGGACATTGCCGGTCATCTCCACGGTATTCCCGGCCTCTTCATTTCGGGCATTTTCGGAGCGGCGCTTAGGTATTGTCTCGATCGAACTCGTGCTGATTATACGATTAATAATTGTGCGAATCGCGTCTGCCTGCCGTTAGCTCGCTGTCGGTTGGCCTCAACTCGACTTCGGTTGTGCTTCTCGAAGACTTTGTCAAAGGATGCTTCAAATTGAAACCAAACGAGAAATGGGCCACGATTTTTGTGAAGAGCGTCGTCGTGATTCTGGGCTTGGTCGCCCTCGGCTTGGTGTTCGTCGTCGAGAAATTAGGAGGAGTCTTGTCCGTAAGCGTTATTTCGTCGTGTACCCCTGGACCAACTGTAATTTTGTGAAATCGAGCGCTCTATTATTGCTTCAGGTGACAAACAGCCTGGCAGCAATTGCCGCTGGCGTTTCGTTTGGAGTTTTCACGCTGGGAATGCTGTTTCCTTGGACCAACTCGAAGGTTAATTGAACAAACTCAGTGTGCCCTAACAATGTATAACAATGATAAATCCCAACAAACAGCATGTTCGTGGTGAACAATCGCACGTGGGTGTCGGGATCGTCGGAATGAAAATGCAATCGTCACGAACTCTCTTTCGGATGCCAGATCGCACTAACTAAAACGCGCGTATTTTGTCTGTTACTGGAATAGGGTGCTTTCGTCGGTGCCGTTATGGGCTTTATCGTTGCTGGCTGGGCCTGCTTCGGAGCCAACGCTGCGATTGGAGCAGGTCTCATCGTACCCAAGAAACTGCCCGTACCTCTCGACCATTGTCCTGCCAACGTGTCCGAGAGCTTTCTCAAGCAGTTCCAACATCCAAAGTGAGTTTTGCCTTGTTTTCATTCGTCCGGATCGTCGAGATCGCCAAGCGACTTGACGATTAAACTCAATAAAGGAGGGCCGATTCGTCGGAATTGATTTATCAAGTCGAACGAGTCGAGTAATCCACGGGCATCGATTGCTCAACCATTTGAGATACGCGAGAGATTCTAGTTTTATTGAATGTCAGTCATCTGTCAAATTAAAGTAGCGTTCGACAAAATAATAAAAATCAGTCTAGCTGCAGTTGCGCGTCAATAGCATTGATGTAAGCAAATTTATGCGTTTAGCGAAGAGGATATCTTTCCACTGTACCGCTTGTCGTATCATTGGTTCACTGGTCTCGGAACTATTGTTGTCATCGTTGTCGGAGGCGCGGTCACCTGGATGACTGGACCGATCAATCCCTCGACACTCAACAAGGATTTGCTTTCGCCCGTGATTCATAGGTAACGTTTGAACGCTCAACCAAACCGCCCCTTTGACAATTCACTTACGGTTCTTTTTATTTGTTGTTTTGTTCACCGTCCGACAATGATACTCAACCGACGACTACCAGGTGGCTTCCGGAGCCAACGATTTACAGCGAAGTTGGCATGTGGCAACGCGACGGCTCCTCCGAACAGCCGACATTGAGCGTGGCAATCAACAATCGTAGACCATCGAGAAACAGTATTCAAAATTCGAATGTGAGTTTACAGTTCGAAATCGCATTAGCCATTTCGACAATTGAATATTCCGTAAATACCATTTGAATTTGCAGCTAACTCAAGAGCTATCAACCGACCAGACTCGCTACTGAAAGAGCGCAACAAGCGAAGGAGATTTTATTCGGAGAGCGTTCTCTCGATTTCTTTCGAACGATAACATATTTATGCTAGTACTTAAAGCATGTAGATGTGTTGCCTGCTGCACCTCGAGTACGTGACAATTTAGATATTGGCATGATAGTTAGGCGTTTCGTAATAGACTCAATGGCTAGAAATTTTGCGAGACCCGACTCTCCGGCGAATCGTTTATAGTGGAAGCTGATTTTACGTAGGGATATAGATGAACAACATTGTACACTTTATCGTATTAAGTTTATGAAATTTGTATAATACTGTTGTAATTATTTTGTATACAAGCAAATATTTTATAAACTTTCAAGATACATCTCGCGTGTGTATACCGTCATTTAACGCACGCAAGTGCAATCTTGTCCAATTTTTAATTGATCAATCGACCAAATAAACGAGAGCTAGAAAACAATAGTTTGTTCGCGTAATTCCTTTGAATATGCGTTTTAATTGAACTGTAATAAGACTAATTTGAGAGAATTCAAGACGCCGGCACGCGATATCGTTTGTCTGGATTTAATCTATGGAAATGACCATGAAACATTGTACAATAGTTGAATACCTTGTCATTGTCTTGATATGGATTTTCGAAAACTCGCACAAGACATATATTTTAATAAAGCAAGACAAGGACGACATTGGTCAATTGAATAAGCACGCTAAAGCTAATGAGGCTTGATAAGGTTAATTGAAGGAAACAAATATTAGTCGCTGGATGCGCAATTCTCGACAATGTGATTCTTAGTCAATCTCAGATGATTATATCTAATAAATAAAATTGGAGTAATTGTTGAAGAATTGGAGCCGTAAGCATGACGCTTGCCAGATAGCCTCGATAAGATAGGCTCTCTCTCTCTCCGTCCCATCTAGATAATACATGCACACAAAGCGAAGTGACAGCAGAAAAGCTTGACTGAACAAGTTGGACAGCGATCGTGGGAATTAGCTCGGTGTTTCGTTCGCTCGCGGATCTACAATCAAAGCCAAAGTCGGGAGCCAAAGGAAAAATGAGCTATTGGACAAGCAGAGGACAAGGAGGTAGCTTGCGCGCACGCACGTACACGTAGTTGTAGCGATATATATGACCAAGCGAGCTCACTCGCTGTTGAATGGGCTTAATTTGAGATAGTTAGCGGGGCTTCAGAGCCACAATCGACCACGATTGCCGTGCTTACAATCGTACGATGGATTATACGTCTATTATAGCGGAACCAGAAACCAACGACGAACCGAGGCGAACAACTCTTGCAAATGAACGACAATTGGATTTTTTCAACTCGTTTGGTCGGGCTTTCACGCCCTCGTGGCGATCGACGGACAAGCCAACAACGTTAACGCTGTGCAACGCGTATGCTCGTGGGCACTATTGTGCTCGACTAGTTTTTATTGGTGACCCGCTGATAAAGGGCGATAGACTTGGCGTAGTTTGGCTCCGAGAAGCGTGGAGAAAGAGCATAGGATATTTGCGTTAGCTAAGGCCAGATCAAACGCTCTCGCTTCTATGAATAAGGGCCTGGTCGAGCAAGGGAGATTGCCGAGCGCGACTGACGGAATAACAAATTTATCGATTCTTCGCTTGGCTTCACTCGCCGATATACCTGCCTTACTCTGCCCTCACTCCTCGCTATTTGCACGGGCCAAACATTGGCTCTCGCGCTGCGAGCTATCGATGAGCCGAGCACAGACACAGCCCTCTCTTGCCTCGTCTTACCTTATCCCGTTACCTTTCTCCCTTTGCTGCTGCTGTCGCAGCAAAATAGCTTTATTTGATATTTCGAACCCTTCGTATCTTTTGTTTTGCACTCGTTTCGGTACGACAGTTTCAATTGTTGCCATCGATGTTTCAATTTCAAACAGACCGCGATGTTCGACAAGTAGATGGCCTTGAGTTCGCTCGTATATTTATTTCGCCTTCCGTTAGATGTCGGTAGATGCGCCAACTCTCGGTACGTACGCTTCAACATGTCTGTTTTTTTGAAATGATAAAATGACAAGTTCAACGATAAATCATCGGTGTTAACAGCGTAAGACAAGCGTCAGCGTGAGTTTGGCAGTTCTCGCGGATGATCCTGAGACATCGCGGATTTGATATCGTCGAAGAAAAGACGAGGAAAACAACCGTTGAGATTAAAGCAAGGTCTGCATAATTAATTTTAAGTTGAATAATCTTCAGTATAAATAGACTGCAGACGCGTTACGAAACGACGGAGGCTGCATGCATTAATATTTATAGGTCGAATAGAATATCTCGGAAGCGCGGAGCTGTGTTTAAAGCGATAGGCAAACATCGCGAAAGAGGAAGTCTTGATACACGCAGCCGCGGATCAAGTAGTAGGAGAACCAAAACATAACAGTTTTGCGCGCGAAGAGAGAGAGACTCGCACTTGGCGAGTCCGTAAAATCCTGGTCGACTGAATCCCTTGCGAGTAGAAAGAAATGTTCATTTTTAACTTTAAAATTAAATGAATTACAAGTACATTACAGCTGATGTTTGCGTGAGTGCCAAATCTGTCGTACAAATCCAGTCAAATTCGAGGAATCGAATGTCGTGTTCGTTGATCGCTCAACATAGCAAAAGGTCAAAGTAAATACAATAATAATGGTAAATAAATAAAACGACGAGTACGGCCGCAACTTTGAATATACTTGCACGAATGATGTTGGTAGATATACAGCTGGAGGGAGTGGTGCGAGGACGGGAGAGAAAGAAAGAGAGAGAGAGAGAGAGAGAGCTTGGGGAAGGAAGTATGCGATAAATAGGCAGTTAAAGGAGCTGGCTGGCAGGCTTAGTTACGCAGCGCGCGCTGCTCCTGCGACTCATTTGCATATCCAAAGCTCCAAGAGTTAAATGTTTGAGGAAGACTCGCGCGTTCGTCCTCCTTCCTATTCCCACAGCGTTTCCTCTACAACTATACCTACTGCAGTTGAACGTTTGTCTTTGTCTCTTAACGCGGAAAAAAAACTACTACGATAAACGTCGATAACGATCTCAATTGAAATTGAATATAGCTGTAATCGATCGAATGTCAGCTGTGGAATTATTTTAATTCAGCATTATGCATTGAGAGGAAAATAGGCAAATTATAGCCTCTGACCGCGGAGGGTAACATCAAAGGTAACATCAAAAGTGCGCGTCAAATAATAGTCGCAGGTGGCGTTCGATGCAGTCGAGTCGCTTATCTTATCGCTTATCTTTTGCTCGACGGAGGCCGCCGTGCGCGAAACAAGTGGGCGGAGCTCGGACAACACTTTTGCTTTTTTTGTCCTCTTTTTTTTTACCACACTCTCGTGGTATACAGTCTTCGACGCGCTCGATCTTTATGCAAATTGCCATAACCGTACCGCACAGGGCTACAATGCAAACAGAAAACGTGTAATAATTATCAGGATGAGACGCTTTATGCCAATCCAACACAACTTATTCACGGATCACCATCGATGCGTAATTGATAGCCAATTGAGAAAATCGAGGCAACGAAAGAGGTTTAAACGATCAAGAAGGAGAGCAAGGGGGAAGCTGGTAATTGCTGAAAAAAACGAGCATGTTCCGAGCGCTTGAAATAATTTGACAAGCCCCAGAGAGAGAGAGAGAGAGAGAGAGTCGGGTCGGTTGGTCCAATTAGCGCAAAACCGAATAATCAATGTAACTGGTTGTGTTGGATGGTGTGGCGCGCCGAAGCCTTTCAGTCTGAATCTGAAAGATCCATGCGCTCGTTGCAACGAGGCATTGGCCAGTGGTGTGGCGCGGGCGAGAGTGACAGGTCCCTCTGCGCGGCTGAACCTGGGTTGAATTGAGGGTTAGGGGAGAGGGCGATCGTGAAACGCTATACTAGACAGTCGCAATTAACGATAACGATTCCCCGCGGAACGCAGCCAGTCGCTAATTAATATGGGCTTTCGCGCTTCGAAATAAACGGGCGATTACGCAACGCATCGCGCAATGTTTGAGCGTTCGACGTGTGTCATTCGCGTTCAATGACAAAGAGTAAGAGACACTCTCTCTCTCTCTCTCTCTCTCTCTCTCTCCCTCTCTCTCCCTCTCTCTCGACAGCCTGATTGATTGCAGTTAATTGCAACGCACACAGACACCTCTATTACTTTGTCCATTTGTCGCACGATTGCAAGCCTCCTGCATGCATTCTCTGCAAGCCGCAGACCCATATCGCGCCTCATCGACCAATTATCCGGCTTTGTGCGCACTCTCCTGCCCACTCGCCCACGTTTTTCTTGACAATTCAATCGATCCCGATTAAAAGCTTGCCAATCTTACCTATATTACCGTTATCGGCTCGATTATAAGACGTTTGCCGCTGTTTCAATTGTTGCGTGCAAAGCACCCACCTATACAGATCCAAGTTAAGCGTGCGTCAACGTCTTAATGGATCTATCAGTCAACATGCACATATGTGGGGCTGACTGACGTCTCAATCAAACGCCAGTGCGCACATACACACATACAGACACACAAGGCCTGGCCCGGAACCCCGTAATCGCGCGCTTCGGCACAGAGCAATTCTGCAAGCCAAGCGCATTCGATCTAAATCCCATCGCGCTTATGCTATTGAAGCTCATTTACTCGCTAATTAACTCCTCGCCTACAGTTCCTCCCTTCACCTCCCGTTCTCGCTGATGGTTTGCGCTTTCTCATCGTCTCTCTCGATCGTTAGTCACTCTTTGCGCTCCTTTGATTCTTCGTTACGTCTTGTAAAAGCCGAGTAATACGTATAATTTGTTACAATCGCTCGAAGCTCGATGATTTTTTTGGCAAATGCAATTTGCAAAACGAAAATTTGGGTAGCTACGACGCTAGAGAAAACGAGTGAGAGAGAGAGAGTTGTTTCGTATGCAAATTCATTTTATTGTCGAGGGGCTGAGGGATACGAGCAAGCAAGAAAGAAAGGGAAAGCGTAACACGCGGTGTGCACACGAGGGACGTCCGTTCGCTGCTGCTTACCGCATGCCTGTAAACGGCCATCTCTCTCTCTCTCTCTCTCTCTCTCTCTCTGTCGCAACTTAATTTCGTCCCATGGCCCCTCACTTTAATTACTGCCAATTGTCCAGCGCGCTGCATGCGAATTATGTCGTTTCGTTCTAGTGGCCAATTTGCCTCGTGCAAGATGTAGATTTGACGCGCGAAACAAAGTAGCTTCTTAGCTAGTTGACGAATTAACTGGCTGCTCGAATGTCTGTCTACTCGTCCAATACGTCGTAGAAGCCCCCAAGGAATGCCTGCTACTGCTGCTGCTGGAAAATGCGATAAACAAATTTACATTACAGAGCTGTAATACGAGAGCTTAGGCGACATGTGTAGTAGGGAGCCAAATGGCATTACTCACGTGTAACTGAAAATCGATAATTAGTTACGCCCTTATAGCGAAAGTTCGAGCAAGAAAAATAAAAGCAGTGGGCAGGGTGTGGAATCGATACGTCTTGGGCAGGATTAAATGAAAATTCATTGGATGCAGCGTCGTTGACCGGACGATCGAGGATATTTATGTAGTTTACCAATTGTTCCGGCATTAATCTCTCGAAAATCGCATTAGCTTTTTAAAAGCTTGCGTTTGTCGGATAAAAAATCTCTCGTTGCTGGGCTTACTTACTTACTTATGTTCTTACTCCACTTAGTTTAATCGGAGCCGCTTGCCTTACATCTACTTGTTTTTCCGCCGGCTGATCCCCACCCACCACCTCCCCAACCCTTTCGTTGGCCCACAGCTAATTCATTACTTAATTCCGTTAGTTCTCTCCTACTTGTTCTCGTCTCAAGGCCCTTGCAAGGCAGCCTCATTAAGCCTCTCTCGGCTTCTTCTCCTTTTGCTCATTCGAGTAATTGCTAAATAAATTGCAATCGCGCTAATGGCCCGCGTCGTCGATTCGCGCGTTTGCTAATTGATTTCTCTTTATGATTTATTCTCAATCGGTCTAGAGTAGTGTTTCTCCCTTCGGTATAAAAAAAGAGAAAAAACAAGGAAAAAAAATTTTAAAAAAGACACATAAATCTTCCGGTGGAGAGGTTGGGAGCGAGAAAATAAAACGTCGCTACGGGTAATATCGCTTTATTGACTGTAAGTTTTTTCGGGCTCGCACAAATCGAGTTACGCATTTTTTTAACGCGCTCGTTCTTGGTATGTGTGTGTGTGTGTGCTTTTTTTTCAGGCCGAAAACCCAACTAGTCCGATGCAGCTGGTCAAACAGCCAAGCTTTGTGAAATCGAACGTCCCGATATTTTTGTCGGCATTCGGAATATTTGTGAAATCGAACGGCTAGCTGCAGTTTTACGCTTGGCCGCATCGAGCAACGCGTAATGGTCTCTCTCGCTATCTCACTTGCGTTCGCAAGCGTTCGCTGCCTTTTTAATTATTACGAATTTGCGCGAATGGCTTGCAAAAAGAACAAAAAAATTTTTTCCGAAGGATCGACTTTGTCTTTGATCCCGACTGCCCACTCGTGTATGTTGGCTTCATTTTGTTGTCGACCAATAACTCTTTCATTAAACAATTTTAATCCGGTTTATTGACTCGCCACTCTCCCTCTCTCTTTCTTTTTTTTTTTTATTATGCTCATCTGCTTTTAAAAGAGCGTAACAAAAATTGATTGTGTAGCTGGTCGATAGGCGTGCACGCGCTCGCGCGCACGCACAGCCGAAGAATTTAATATTTTTCTCATTGAAAATTTCATAATTTTCGGCATGATATCGTTTTGCACGTGCAGGCAAACGGCAGGGTGGCAAAGTGGGGGCTATTTTAATTATTTCGAGCGAATTCAAAAGCAATATGAACAGACTCGGTACATTTATTTAATATCAAAATATTATGCTTGCTGTAATTAAATTTATTTTGGTAACAGGGTGAGTGGGGAGGAGGGTGGAGGAGAGGGCAGCTCGCGAAGGAATATAGCCGTTGGTTGGTTGGTTCGTTCGGTCGCGAAGCGCGTTCGTGAAATTAATTATAAAATATACGCTTGCATAGTTGGCATTTATTCGCCGACGAATTTAATAATCGTGGCGGTTCGACAAAAGCCTCATTAGCGTGTAGCGCGTTACGTCTGTGTACGCGCGTGTGTAAAAAGGTGCGAGAGAGGATCGAAGAGCAAGTGCTATACCGTCGGACGACTTGAAATGAATCGGACAAACGGACAGACGTGACGGGCATAATTCGCCGGTAAGCGGTACTCGAGGGGGAGTCCGTACTGCCTGTTCGCCATCCTTCCTTCCTTCCTTCCTTCCTTCCTTGCTCCCTTGCTCCCTAGCTCCCTTGCTTCGTTCGTTCGGACACCTGTCAATTCTCCGCGGAAAATATTAACCGGCCCGCAGCCCTACCGATGTTATTCGATCTCTATTCGGCCTCCCTCCCCCACGGACCTACAGTCTGTCGCTTATTCCCGTGGCGAGTCGTTGCAACGTTTATCCGGACGATAACAATGCCAACAACGATGACGTTCAAACGATTGAACGTAGTGAAAAGATAGTAGATGCTGGGTAGAACGAATCGAGCGCCAGAGCACCGCAGCAGAGCACGTTTCGCGCTGCACGGGTATACGGGCTTGGGAGCTCCTGTACTTTCAACAAATTCCGCTTTCGGGAGAACGACTGTTTATTCTTGAGCGTAAAACGAGCATAAGGTAGAATAAAGCTGCTTGCGAATAGTGTGGCGTCTGGCGGGCATTAGTAGTAATACGCGGTAGGTAGGTAGGTAGTGTAGGTGGTTGGTTGGTACGGGAGCACCCCGGCCGCAGTGGCAGCTGTATCGTTTCGCGAGATTACGCCAAAAGCAGATCCACGCGTTGGATGATACTTTAAATAAACTCGCTTGAATATGCTTATAGAGCGCTCGAGCGCTTATATTCCAGTTGCGCGAGGGAGCTACTTGCGCTACTCGCGAATATTATACGTCAATACGAGGCGCGACGAGGCCACAGAGCCCAACGTTAAGCGGCTTACAACACGCGCCAGAGTCGCATTGTCCCGAGGATTTGTCCAAGATACACCACCGCCAACCCCTCATCGACAATTTTCAAACGGATCCTCGCTTGTCAATGGCCCGAAGCTTTGGCAGAAACTTGACGCGATCTGTGACCCATCGCTTTTCCCACTCTTCCTCTCCTTCCATTTCGATTACAGCCCGCGCGTATTCAAGGATACAATACCCGGCTTTTACGTCAAATCTGGAAATAGAAACGACTTGTCTATTTTTTCCGGAAACACAATCGAGTCTATGGCTAACGAGGCACGAATGGCCATCCGGCAGCCGTTAGCAAGACAACAATTGAATTAGCGGGCTAACGAGTTGTCGATGTCAAACGTATTCAAATTATCCAGAGGAAAAGCTCTCGACGACAATGTCCGCTATGCACTCGTATCGCGAACAAAGGCGACAAACTCTATTTATTTAAACAAAAGCTAAGTATTGGGACGAGGTATATATAGTGTTTTCGGAGGCTCGCCTGATCTTTGCTCGAGCAGAGTTTTGCTCGCGAGGTCGAGAGAGCAAACATTGGCTCTTATCGTTTTGGGGCGCACGAAACGGCTAATGGAAGATCGCTCGTCGCACGTTGCACGTCGTTCGTCGCTCGTCGCCGAGGTAGCCTATATACCTTATAAAGGAGGAGAGAAAGATCCCGCGTAAATGATTGCGTCGTGTCAATGTTTGCTCTTTCCCTTGAACAACTCGACGTGCACGAGGCGTTTGAAAGCATCTTTTCTTTTTTCTTTTTCCAATTGGCCCGCCGACAAAGAACAAGTACAGAGAACTGTAGGCCTCGCTCTCAATGTTTGCGTTTAGCGAGGAATCGCTAAGCTGCATAAGTAATAACCGAGGCACGCGGCGGCAGCGCGCGGATAATTCAGTTAGGGCCATATAATGAAAGGCCGGCGAGAGAGAGAGAGGAGCTGCGGAAACGGGTGTATCATTATTTTCTAATTGGCCCATTATTCGCTAAATGAGCAAAGAAGAGCAGTGCAGGTGTGAGCAATTAGTGCATTTGCGAGTACCGGCTATTTATGCCAGAGCTCCTCTCTCTCTATCTCTCTTTCCCACTCGCCACTCTGTAAATTGTTCTCATAAATTCAATTAGACCCCCTCGAGCTCCTCTTCCTTTTTCGCGATCTCTCTCTCTCTCTCTCTCTCTCTCTCTCTCTCTTTCTCGTTCTTTTTGTTAATGAAATAAAAGCTACATGCATTTTCATTCAATATTTGAGCTACGACATGTACGAAAAGGTTTTCTCTGTATTTAGTCACAGCGCTAAGCGCTTTCCAATTAATTATTCGTAATCTCTCGTACTGAACTTACACACTCTCGTTAACGTACATAAGCCAAAAGCCCAGTTCACTCGGATAAAACCTTCTAATTTGTAATTTTTACATATTTAAACGTATCAGGAATACAATTCAATTTCTTTCAATAACGTTATTCGTTTGAACTTTTAACAATTTACTACAAGAAATTCTCATCGATAGCCATCCGAGTGGCTAACCAATTTTTTGTACTAATGATCACGCGCGAATTCTCGTCATAAAAAAAAAAGAAAGAAAAAAATCCAAACGTATCCGTGTGCACCCGCACGCACACTGATATTTGGTTCGCGGTAAATTGCAGTAGCGAAAGGAATGCGGTATGAAAAGAGAGGGAGAGAAACACAGATGAAACAGATATCAAATTGTTCGATCAGCTCTTGCTCGCGCGCACGACAAAGAGTTTTAGTACCCACGTGTATATATCTATACACACGCAGAAATATATACGTATATATGGGTGTGTGCGTGTGTGTGTGTGTGTGTGTGTGTAGAGAGAGAGAGAGAGAGGGAGAGAACTCGTCCACGAAAAATTGATTCGAGCGGGGGCTTTGTGAAATGAAAGCTTCGGCTGCCATTAACAATGATCAAAATAATCGAATCCCAGTGTGTTTGATCTATCGATCAGCGAGTCCAGCGTGCGTACGATATTTTTCAAATTTTCGAAGAAAATGTATCGTAATGACGATGAGCGACGACTCGCGTCGTCTAGGCTCGGGCGATAATCGAGCCTCGAATCTAGTGTGTTTACTCGCTTTCGTTGAGGATATTTTAATGTAATTTGCTTGCTCGACTGGAGCTCGAATAAATGTTTGTAATTAACCGAACCGAGTGTTTTATTTATTTGCTTTGCTTGCTCTCGGAAAGGCTATGAATAATTCCAGCCACGGCAACTAAATTATTCACAAATAATGTACATTTAAAGCGCGTCTAGCGTATGCATACGTATAGCTGTATACGCGTGGGCGCCACTAACTTTTCACGAGCCGTAGTAATACGTATACTAAAGCACATCTCCCTCCTCCCCCTCGTTCTCCTCCTCCTTTTGCTGCTGCTCGTTTCTCTCTTGGTTCTAGCTCGATCCTCGGCTCTCGGAGCAGACGTAAATGTCTGCACGGCGTTGGCAAATTCGCGTATGAAAATCGAGACTCTGCTGGCTAATCGTAACTTTATTCTCGAAATAAAAGAGGCTGCGGCTGCAAGCATCCAGCCAGCCAACTCGCTTTTGTGTTTATATACATTCCGTAGCTCTGCTCTCTCGAAACATTTAACGCGGCCGTTTACTTATATCTTCTTCCCTCTCTCCCTCTTTCTCGCCATTTTTCCTTGCCATTTGGGCAATTTTATTTTTAACTTCGAGAGCCCTGTGTTAGCAGCGTGCGACACCGCTCATAGCTTGATTTTGTTCTTTTCGTTGTTCATTTTTCGTGTTGTTGTCGTTGCTTTTGTTATTGTTGTTGTTGTCTTGTTATTTTTTCGAATAAAAGCCCAACGAAAAGCGAACTATCGCCGGATTTGCACTAGTGCAGCAGAGAATTTTTCCCGTGTATACGCGAGTAGCGCGATTCCTGTGCATAGCGTGAGAGAGAGAGAAAGAGAGAGAGAGATTAGCAGTGAGTGCGGAATTGCCGAGTCTGCATATACAACACTACGATCCGCTACATACGCGTTACGTCGTATTTTTGCAAATGAATCTTTGACAGGAGGTATTTTGTTGTTGTTGTTGTTGTTATTGCTACTGTCGTCTTTCCTTCTCTCGTTGCTTTTGACGGCGGTCTAGAACGACGCGGCTTAGAAAATAAAAGCTTCCCTCGAGAAAAAGTCAAATAGAGCTTGTACGATTCATCAGTAATTCATAGGATAGCAGTAGAGTTTCAAGCGTAACACGTATATACAGAGAGCCGTGTCTATCCGACTTTAGCGTGAAAACTTTGCGGGATCCCCGACGCTCTGTCAACTCTGGCGCAGTTTCACGTCAAGCGTGTATCGCAAATAATGCAACTCGCTGGCGTTCTGCTTCCCGAAGCCTGTTCCTCTTTCTCTCTCTCTCTCTCTCTCTCTCTCGCTCTGCTAAATGATAACCTTGTTCGATCGTTTTTTCCACTTTGCAGCTTTGCCAACATTTCGCCAAAATTTACGAAAATTCATGATTGCTGCTCGTACTAGCCACTGTATACCGATCGAACATCACTCGCGCTACATTTTTCCTCTAATCGAATTGGCGCCAACCTTTGTTTCGAATTTTGTAACTGCTGCTTTCTGGCTATGTCGAACGTGCAATTTACATTTTTTATCGATAGCATTGATGATTTTCAACATAAAGTACCACGTACAACGTCGTCTTCAAGTTGACCAAAATGGTGAATCGCATTGCGAAGCCAACCGACACTTGGAATTTTAAGTATTTTTCCGAAACACATTAAAAGCTAAATGGCGAAATAAATTAAAGGTCGTAACTGTGCCTATAATAAATGTCTATGAAAGTATTTCAAACAAATTAAAACCTTTAAAAGTAATGTATTTCTTGTTCAATGCCAACTCACCGATTAACCTTTTTTTATACACATTTTCACTACAACATCTACGACTATCGATATTTTTTGAAAAAATGCCAAAAGCCAAGCCGAAAAGCTCTCGGGATTAAAAAAAAAAAAAGAAAACGAAAACGAAGAAGCATCGTGCAAATGATTGTAAAAATAGTGGGTTCGAATAATAAATACCATAGCAAGAGAGCTCTCGCTGCAGTGTAATCCAAGCGATTGGCACGCCTGCATTCTCTGCAACTTCTTTTTGCATTGTTCTTGAAAGTGAGTCCAGCCCCTCTTGCTCTCCTGAAATCTCGACGTGGAGAGCGAGCTCGCAGCATCGAGCTCTCGGCCCGAAAAGCCCTGAAGCAGGCGACCCGTCTGGAAGAGAGAGAGAGAGAGAGAGAGAGAGAGAGAAAGAGAGTGAGAGCAAAGCCTCTACTTACGTCGAAATGAATCAAGTGCCGGCTTTCCAGGCAGGTGCTTATTACTCTGTGGCGGAGGTATGCGCCCCCCCCCCCTCTACACACACACACACACACACACACACACACACACACACACAAGTCCCCCAGGCAAGTCTACGCCGATATCTACCTTGGATATCTCTTTTCTGCGATTAGACGAGCCGCCAAAGTTGGCCAACCGTCTGACTTTCGATTAGATTCCCAGCTTTGCCAGTTGTAAATCACCAGGATTAGGATACTCTACTTCCTACCATCATTTATTGCTTGGAGAATCTCCTACAACTTTGTCTCGCCGCGATAAAACAAACTTTGGCAAACTGCTTCTCTGCAAAGTTATTTTTTCTTTCCAATAAAAAATCGCATTTTATTTACTTTTTTTAAACTATAGGTGAATTCTCTAATGAAAATGAAGCAGTCTAAGTCATACGATATTTTTTTTCTACCGCACCCACATACCAAAACGTTGAACAAAAGACTAGTGAAAGTTTCGAGGTAAAAAGTACAACCGAACAGTCGCCTCACCGAAGCCTTTGATATATACATGTGTCTTTTTTTCAGTTGCGTAAAAAAAGTTACAACCACGAAAACTTCTATAGTCTAAATTTTTGAAAGAAATCGACAAAAAGAATTGAAATTGCAATCGTTTCTCTAGAGAGGTGTACGGAAGAAATCGCTAAATAAACATAGTCTGGCTGCGAACAAAACGATAAATAAAAGGAGAGACAAGATTCCAAAGAAGAAGTGGATGAAAAAGGTAAATAAAGGTTGCATGAGCATGTACGAATCATCATGGAAAAGCCTGAAGCACAGTGAACGAACGAAGCGGTCCCGCATGAAAATCGTGATTCGTGCAAGTACGATATAGCCAGAAAGAGAGAGAGAGAGAGAGAGAATGAAGCCCTACCGAGAGAGCAGAGTACAAGTTACGAAGCAACTATTGTGTCGCGCTCAAAGTACACGTCGTTGAGCACGCAGAGGCCTATCTCCTTCCATGCGACACACACATGCACATACGACGCTGCATAAACTTGCGTGTACGGGAGTTCGACGACGTCAACGGCCAGACATCTTTGGATGTTACCATGATGTCATGCTAATCTGCTCGCCGCTGCTAATCGTACGATGCTTGCGCAACTACGTATGGAGCGTAGAAACAAGTATAATTGCGAGCGTTATCCAGAGCCGCATCGCAATCCGAGTGAGCGAATAACGCTTGGACAAGTTGGCGTGAGTAGGAGACTGCAATGGAGGTAGTAACTGCGCGAGAGAAGCTTCCTTCGTGCATCAGATTAGCCAGCTCGACGAATTAGGAGTGTAACGCGTCTGATCTGATATTTGGGCTATTGTGCACCGCCAACAACGCGCAAAACTCATCGTCTCTCCTCGTCTCTTGTTCTCGTTACGCTCGTTCGCTTTATCGTCAACTTTCAACCAATCGTAATCTATCCTTGATAAAGTCAACAACGAACATTTCGGTATCTTTGTTAATATTAGATGCAATTTAATTATCTGCGCAGTGGATCGTAAAGAAATTCCCCGTAGCAAACAAGAACAGATCAACGAAATTGTTTTTCTTGGGACTGGACGCTGCAACGATAAATCTCATGCACTTGATCCTCCAGAGAAAGCCAGCGCGGAAAATGAGAAGCGAATAAAACATTGCGAGCCAGTAAGCAATATAATCAAGCGCGCCAAGTTATGGTAGCGATAAAAATATGAAAAGCTGCTAAAAAATGTTGAGAGAAGAAATAAATGATGCTTTTTGGAATGGCACTTGGTCGCTTGGTAATAGCGTTCGTGCGCGTGCATATATATATATATATATAGGCGAAAGTACCAAGAACGTTGAACGTCTCTTTCGCGTGTACGGCGAGCGCCGTAAAACGGACAATTATACAAGTTGAAAGCCTTGGCAAGAGGTGGGAGAAGGGGGCGGGAGAGAGGGAAGCTTTTACACGAGATACGATGCAAACCTGGCTTTTTCTCCTCTCCGAAGAACAATACCGTCCTCGGGCAGATTTCCTCCCTGCGCACCGATAAGCCCGAGTATAAATGAAATAAAAGCTCCACGACGGAATTATCATTCGCTAGCGCCTGAGCCATCCGACCGTATGGCCATGGGATTTTACACGAGGACCCTTGAATATTTTGCGAAAAAAATTGCACTTTACCTTCTCGTTATTGCCGTTTTATTTCCTTTGTTTTTTGATTTTTTTTCTCGTTCAGGTTTATAATGAACAATTGAAATATTTCAACGACGAAAATTCGGTATAATTTTTGATAAATTTAAAACGCGCTGGAGATAAAGCCTGCAGGGTAAAAAGGTTTGTTCGCATACGAATAAATCTTTGCGTTGCTGTAGGGATTTTTTTGTTCGCTCGCTAAGCTCCTTGCTCCTGCATATTATCCTCCTCGAGTCCGAAAGCTCGATAGTTTCGCGACACTAATCCGCGCGCCGAATGATATGCGTACGCGTATGTATATATAAGCGGGTATAATTTTTGTTTTGTTTTTTCATCCTTTTTTTTTGTTCTTTTTCATTCTTTCGACGTTCATCACGGATCAAAAAGGCACTTGGAGAATATTTGATAAGCCGGGAGAGCGTTTATCTCGAGAGCGAGCTTTTGCGAGAGAGATGAGAGTGCACTCGAGATCCTCGATTGTTCGAGGGTTCTTTCGCGAGGATGCCCACCCGCCTGCACTTTTCAACTCGTTACCTCTATCGCTCTTCCTCTCTCTTTCTCTCTCTCGCTCGGTTGTTCGCTCTGGCGTTTATCCTGCAATGCCTACTCGTTGTATTGGATATGCAGAGGCAGTTCGAGTACCATTCTGTTGCCGTTCGCGGCTTATTCATATTTTCCTTTTGTAAACTCGCCAGTGCGATTTGCAGGGAGGCCTCCCCCCTAAAATAAAAACGAGTGCTTGTCGCGTATTAACCGACGAGTCTATTGTTTTCCTCACGATTGTATTTACCAGCATCGTCATTAGTAACATTTTAACGTTAAGCTTGTCAAACAGCAAGCACCTACTTGCAATTGCATGATCTAATGTTAATTACAACAAATATTTGCCCAATGAACGAGTTTATTTGTTTGATTATGAAAGAGGACTTTACCTTTCGTAGCGTTCGTTCAATCAGCTAGATATTATTAAAATGAAATATCTGTAAATAAGTTACTTAACGGATGGAATGTGCGAATTTAAACGACAACAATGTTTTCTGGGTATTACAGTGTATTTGTGAGTGCGACAAAGATTAAGCGTTGCAGTATGGAATGGAAAAGCTCGAGGGAGAGAGAGAGAGAGAGATAGCGAGCTCGTCCTTTTCAAAGCTCTACAAGTATGCTTCCGAGAGAGCCCGAGCTAGCCCATCTCAATTTCTTTCACTTAGCTAGCTTTTATTTGCAGATTAGCCGACTCTACATGTCGTATACGTAGGTATATAGAGACACACATGCTCGGAAACCTTTTCAGTTGGCAAGTTTTCGGGGTTGCTGGGCGATTGTCTGAAAAATGACTTTTCCCTCTGGCTATTCACATGCAAATCTTGCTAGCGCCGTTGGCTCTCCAGCGTATAGCTATATAATAATTATAACAGGAAGAGAGCCGCTCCCTCTTATCCCATTACTCCCTCGCATTGTTTCCGTGCCCCAGCAAGATGACTATGAAGTATAAAATAAAAAAAAAAGGAAAAGCGAAAAAACAGAAGAGAAGATAAAAGATAAGAGAAAGGGAAAAAAATATTTGTCCAAGTTGGGCCAGGACGCCGTGTAATCCGGAGCTTTTTCCGCTCATCCGCGTGCGACAGATTTGCTCGCTGAGAAGCACAGAGTCAGAGCTCTCTCCGCTCTAGGTATATCCTTTTGTCGGCGACTTTTGCTCACGCGAGAGCTTAGCGTTTTGGCCATCCGAGGCTTGGTTGATGTTCTACAATAGTTAGTAAGCTAGCACTGCTACTAGAGATATACAGTGGTCGACATCAGCGACAAGGAAGCCAAGCGATGCTCCCGCCCCTTTTGTTTTCCGAACAAAAGCGCGTTCGCCAACGTGTTTTACACTTTTCAGCACATCGAGCACGCCTCTGCTCGTTGCTTTTCCAGGGCTTACGCTTCACTTGGCTTCGTACTCGCGCCATACGGCAAATCCTTATTGCTCTTACTTTCTTTGCCATGTAACCGAGCTCGCTGTCTCTCCTCATTACGGAATCATCCACCTGTTATGAGCCGAGCTATTTACTCTATTGATTTGAAAAAAAAAACGAGCGCGCGATGTGCGTGATGCCAGAAGCATATCATTACGTTTATCGTCTCGAGATCTCTCACTCGCCGTCGCCGTTGCCGCTCGCTTGCACACACGAGATCTTTATCTCGGCGCCCTCGAGCCATCGATCATTTTCGCCCTTTGCACGCGGATACAACGAAATTTCCACGGCAGCCTCAACGCACAAATTACGTGCATTTTGTCCCGCTTTACTTTATTATTTGTTATTCCCACTTGGCTATTTCGAAAGTTCGCCCCTGCCGTTCGTTTCGAATCAAATATTTATTTGGTTATTCTCGGAAAACGCTTGCTACTTTCGCATCGTTTCACGTGCAACGCCACCACATTGACTAAATTTGCATAACTTACGGATATTATCTTTAACCCACTGCGAGCCGAGCTTTATCCAATTGAGATCTATCACGAAATGCCACGGCAAATATGTGTATATTTAGAGAAATAAACGACACTTGTTCGATTCTGGAGGTGCGCGTCGACGATGCGACGATAAAAAAAGCTCGTCGAGTCGAGCTGAGTCGTGCTATCAAATGTCATTTGTGTAGGATCGAAGCACGCTCGCGTCGATTGGTCTTTTGTAATAAAGGTTCTTTTAGATTGGACGACGCCCAAGACATAACTCCTGGGAGGAAGAAAGTCGATTAGTTTGGACCTTAGGTACTTGCGCTCGGAAGCCCTTTCCCTTGAAAGCAGCAGGCATCAAAGCGCTCAGATCAGTGGCTTCCCTCTCTTGCCGTTAACTAATTAATGCCTCTGCTAGTCCGTCTTTTGCTGTAAACTCTCGGTACACGAGAAAGCCAGCTGAAAAGGGAAGAAGCCTTGAGGAACAGCGCGTGCACGCGTGTGTGGTAGCGAAAAAAAGAAACCAATAAATCCATATTGGCTTGTCGCATTATTATCGTTGTTCCGCATTAGAGACAGCATCTTGGTAGCATCGGTATCCTTGCTCGCTTGGTATTGCTGTGCAAACTTGGGTTGGTTGGCTTTGGGATGCAGGCTGGTATGCAGGTGTATGCGTGGCGGGGGCAGGCAACCAAGAGCTGCGGCGCCAGGTGAAAGAGTCTCCAATGGCGAGTGACTTGCCGAGCCAACTCGCTCCTCCTTGCTTGGCCGAGGGCGTGGCAGCGCCTGCGCCTCGCGTCATCGGCCACCTCGCAGTCACGTGCTTGCGATCGGACTCGCGATTTTTCCTCGATGCTCCATTCCCCTCCCCCTTGGCCCTTCAGCCTCCTCCCTGCTCTCTATTGGCTCGCTTGTTAATTCCCTCGCTCGAGATGACTTCTCGATCGTGTGATCTATACATGCCAACGCTCTTTCTCTCTCTCCTGTGTTTATCCAGCTTGCAAGGCTCTATGTACATTCTCCTCCTCTTCTCCTTGCGTTGTTCTGCTGATCCGTTTGAACGGAGCTACACGCAACGACGAATGTCTCGCCGAAAAATGCCGAAAGATGATGTTGTCGAGGTTGAGGCGGGGGGGGAGGGGGGGAGGGAGGCAACGCTTTTATGGCTGAGTTGCATTCCATTCGAGTGCTCTTCCCGCCTTCGCTAGATGGCACTGGCATTCTTACGATCCTCCGAGCCAACCAACGATATAAACACTTTGCATCTTCCAGCCCTCTTATCGCTTGCCTTTTCTCTTACGCTCATACTCGACAACTGCGCTTCTCGTTCGTATACGGTATCAATTGTCACAAGATACGTTTCTCGTAAATCACAGATGTGACGTTTTTACAGCACTGCAGCCTCGAGAGAGCTCCTGCGAAAAGTCAATAGAAAAAATGCAAAAGACAGCGGTAAATGACGACAAACCAGCCCGTTGACGTTCATTTACCACTTGTACCGATATAGTGCACGCGCTTACTCGAGTGCTCTGTCAATGTATCGGCGTTAGCTCATTCTCGGAATAATGTCTACGGCAACAACACGAGATCCAATTTTTCGATCTCTCCTGGCAATGCACGTTAAATAAGCTCGACCCGTGGTTATAAAATTACCTATAAATAATTGATCGTGCAAAAAGTATAAGAATGCGTTGAATGTGTTGGATGTAAAAAGCACGGGAGCGCGCGTTATAGGTGAAAAGAGCGAGTGAAAAAAGAAAAAAGATAAATGTTGGCCAACCCACGAAAAGTGAAAAGCGAACGAGCGAGCGAGGGAACGAGCGAGTGGGAGGCAGGAGGTAACAGTATCTGTGCGGCGCGCAGAATCGCGAGTTTGGCCCAGCCGCGAGCGCCTCGCGGTACACTTTGGAGTCCAGTCTGCCGGCGGCGAGCGTCGCGCGTATCTCGCTAGTATAACCTCGGTCTATTGTGACATCTCGATCTTGTCGGATGATTGCTTTTGACGATTGCGTACGATATCGATGAAATTGCAATCGTCGAATCGATTTAAAACTGCAAGGTAGAACAATTAATTTGAGCCTATCGACATTAGAAAAAGCATCAGAGCAAAAAAGGAAAGAAAAAGCAAAGAGAAAGAGAGGAGAAACAAGGACAGTAGCAGCGATAAGTGACAGTTGTTTGTGTCCGACGCCGTAAGTTTGCGCAGGGTTTACGATGGGTTGTTGAACGGCGAGGAGAGCACGTGGCGCCGAAGCAGCCGTAGCAGCAGCAGCAGTAGCAGCAGTAGCGGCAGTAGCGGCAACAGCAGCTGTCTGGCTGTTGCGCGTGGAGCGGTATTGGTGAAAACAACCGTAAGTACGCAAGACCCGTACGAAAAGAGCAAGTTGAGCAAGGAAATGTGGTTAACCGATGGTCAATTATCCATTAAGATCTAGTTGAAAGTCCAGAGAGATCGATCGAAGCTCGTTGTCTGCGTAGGAGACACGCTATGGCAAAGCTGATCTTTGTCGAAAACAAAGCCTTCGCTGACGTTGCATCGCATGGGGCTAGTACGGGAAGCTCAAGTTCGGGCGTTTAAATGACTTGGCACACAATTTGCCCATTAACGGGAGGCGCTCTATGCCCGTTAATGGAAGCCATTGTTCGAGCTATCTCTCGTCGGTAATAGACAGTCGCTCGTTGCATACACGCGAAACACGTGCTGTGTACCCGCACCACTCGGCCTCTCCACCGCCTTGCTGCTTGCACGCCCTTCCTTTTTCTCTCGCTCTCGCTCTCGCTCTCTCTCTCTCTCTCTCTCTCTCTCTCTCTCGATAATACGTCTCTGCCCGTAGTAGGTCTTCTTCTTATTCGCTAGTGGTCCACACGCTTCTTGGACTGTTGCCGTTGGATGTGCAAATGTACCAACGACAGTTTGCGTAAAACGCCCGTGGGCCTAGCTCGAGCGAAAGCCAATGCTCTCGTGTGTGTGTACATGTGTTGTACGTGTGACCTTGAATCCAATTCAGAATGTTGTGTAGCCTATGGCTAACCTATATAGTGAACATTATTGATCCGCGTTTAAAAGCATCGCTTGTTCAATCAAATTTTCGAGCACTCGTCTTTATTAAACAACGATCCAATCAATTTGCGTTACCGATAAGCAAATTGGCTTTTGTACGGTGTTTTTTTGAGAAAACGAGGCCGTTTTCAAACCGTTATTCAATCTGGCCGATAACGAAATAAAAGACAGAGAGAGAGAGAGAGAGAGACAGAGAGAAAACGTGCACATGAGAGAGCAGGATGCGTATACATATACATACTTATGGCTCGTGTGCGAATATGAAAAATATGAAATTCTCGAGTGCTTTTCATAAGCGGAGGGGAGAATAAAATAAAATTGGTTTTTGTCCGCGGGCGCGCGATGCTCTCGGCGCGTTAATCGCAGGCTTGTCTCTCTCTCTCTCTCTGACTCGCGCATATAACGGGAATCGAAAGTAGCTTGTATTACCAGCTGCGATTATCGTCATTACTCGAAATGAAATTTTTGTAAAGCCCTTGTAATTGATTGGAGAGTCTGAAAAAGAGGTCAAAGAGAAGCGAAGCAAAGTGGTTAGCCTCGGTATTACGGACGCGAGGCTCGCAAACTATCCGTGCACGTTGAGAAACGACAAGCAAGTCGTCCTGGCTTGATTAGGAGCGCAGAAGCTACGGGTAGGTGGCACAGGATTATAAGCGAATAGAGGAGAGAGAGAAAGAGAGAGAGAGAGAGAGAGAGAGACGAGCAACGGAGGAGGAAGGAGAACAGCTTTCTCTCTCTCACTCCCTCTCGACGCAACCGCTGCTCGCGTATAGCGCGAATCTCGAAGGACACGGCGAGTGACCAAGCGAATGGCTCTCTGCTCTTTCTGACTCACGCTCTTGAATTTAAACATTTCGCGACCTCGACAACCAGTCGAATTAATGAGCCGTGCAACGCCAACACTCTGGCTTGCCTGCCTACCTGCTTGCCTGCCACGCTGCCACCTCTGCTTTCTTCCTTTTTTTCGACTTTTTTCCGCTGCGCGATATTGATACATCTCTTTTTTCGCCCTCCTCGTCTTGTTACCTCTTCTCGACTCTTTATCCTTCTTTAATTTTTATTACTATTACTATCGTTATTTTGTTTGTTATTTTAAATCCCATAATGAGCAGCACAAGCGAAAAAAAGAAAGATTACGCCGATGATGCAGGCCTGCGAGATAAGAGTCGACGACGGCGGCGACGACGACGACGACAGCTGCAAATTAAAAAGGGCGTCGCTTAATTAATTAGCCCTCTCGTCGCGCAGCACCTCTTATTCGCCCGCCTACCGAAACGACTTTGATTGCATTTTTATCGCGCGGCGAATTTATAAGCTGCGTGCTATGACGAGATCCTCTTCAAGACTTTACGCTACCTTGCCTCCAACAACCAAGAGATCCCTTTTTTTAGTTTTTTTTGTGCTTCTTTTTTCACCCTACTTCGAAGGCGTGTAATGCTCTTATTAAACATTGGATTACTCAATTTAAGTAAATTTTTTTAATTATCTGCCTTTTAAAGTTGGCCCGTTGAGTATAAAAAATGGATTGAAACTAACTTAAAATTGTAATTTTCACGATACACGTTATTCGAATTCACCACGTTAATTTGATTTAGAACCGATATTAAAGTTCTTTCACAATAAACAATTGTAAGAATAAAAAGGCGATCGACGAACGGAAAGATAGGCAAAAGCGCTAGACAATAGCAGCTCTCAATCGCTGCAGGAGTAATCGTTCGGTATTACGAGTGATCGCGCTATAAACTGCTTGTATACATTTGCATAGTTGCACATGACAAACGAGCGTGCTCGCGGGGGTGCACTTTTGCGCGTCGCACGCACATAGTCTGACTCTCTCTCTCTCTCTCTCTCTCTTACTCACTCCCGAGAAGTCGATCAATAACAGGCCTCTCTCTCCCTTGAATGCCTATGCCAAAGTATAAAAGCCACTTTCGTACTTTAGTGCAAATGTTCTACAAGCACTCCCCTCTCTCCGTGGCGACGAGTCAAGACGGGACGCGACGCCCTTTTTCAGCTTTCCAGCAGCCACTTAAGTCGTGGAAACGTAATTGTCGCCACATCGAGCCAACGACTCGAGTACTTTTTTTTCTTCTTTTTTCTTTTTGGGGACCAAGGAGATGGATTAAACTGGAGAAACAACAAAATGCTCGATTGTCTCGAAGAGTTAGCCCGAGGCACGATGCTATTGTATTGCTTTTTCGACAAACAATAGACAGCAGCGGATATGGATATGGGACAGCGCGCGCAAATTCTTATCAAAACGCAAACGAAACTTACAACCTGCTCTATGGCATTTTCTCTCTTTCTCTCTTTCTCATTCTCACCCCTTTCTCTCACACTCTTTCTTGTTCTCTCTCTCTCTCTCTCTTTCTCACCCTTTCTCTCTCTCTATTCCCTCTCATCTTCACTCTCTCTCTCTCTCTCTCTCTACTTGAAGAACGCGTCTCGAGAATTCAGCACGCGCGGCACCTTTGGGATTTGATTGAATTTTTTCTCACGAGCGCACGCGCGTACAAGAGGAGGAGAAATGTTTCCGCCAAATGAATCCGTCGAAATATTGCATTCCTTCAAGACGGCGTCTCTTCCAATTTTTGCGTTTTAATAAAACTACCTCCTGTGTCTTCGCACGATATCGTTGAGGCGTCAGTGAGAGAGAGAGAGAGAGAGAGAGAGAGAGAGAGAGAAATATAACGAGTAAAGGAATTTTGTTGATAATTGCGAATGAACACATGGCATTCCTTCTATGAATGAATCATTGATTTTTTTACAACCCAATGTATTCTTGTATCACTAAAAGTTCATTCTTATACTCAAAGCTTGGTATTAACAGCGAAAGCTTGCTTATCAAACGTTGGTAAAACTTGGTATATCAAGCGAGCAACTGAATAGAGAAAAGAGGAGAGCGAGAGGGAGAGAGGGAGAGAAAGAGAGAGACATAAAAATTCATTACGTAATCTCGGATCAATCGTCGCGTGCCGCAGGCGTCACAATTTTTCGTTTACATTTGATGGAAAGCTTTGTACGTGGCGGCGGTGGTGGTGGCAAGCTCGAATCTCGTGAAATTAATAACACGTGTAACGGAGTTGTTGGCGTTGTCAAATATTGTAAAGCGATGTACGGCTGGCTCGTGCATGTAATCAAGCCACGCCAGAGCTTTTTACTCGAAAACATTTTTCATTTGGAAACATATTAAAATCATCCCGCTAAAGCTGCGGGCAAAAGTCTCCCTTGATGGCAGCGGCTTTTTTTGTCAAGCGAGTTACAACGCATTTTTTTACGCAAATATTTCAGATTGTTGCCTCGGTGAGTCAAGTCTTGTAAAGAAACAAAGTAAGGAGTTACGTACGGAATGACGATTAAAGCTTCAACCGATTGTAGCGAGCAAGTGGCAAGTAGAGCGGCTTCTCGGTTGTTCGGGGGGACAATTAGGAAACGAGTAGTGGGATAGGAGTCTCATTTAGCGTCTCGCGCAATAAGAGAGCTCAGAGCTGCCCAGTCGGTCGTCTCTTCCTCGGCTATTCGCGCTCAGCGGCTCGCCGAGGGGGCAGCAGCTCGGATTCAATTATCCGATATTAAACTGCCACCCCCTCCTGCCAAGCGAATCCCTTTGCCGCTGGCTGCGTCTCTCTCTCTCTCTCTCTCTCTCTCTCTCTCTCTCTCTGTGCAGAGAGCGAACGCGCGTGTGGGAGAAGAGAGAGAGAGAGAGAGAGAGAGGGAAAGAGCGAGGGAGCGAACAGCCCTCCGGCTCTCCGCCAAGTATTAGATTGAATGGACTTGCTGTTGTAGTTGCCTGGCTGTTTTACTTTACCAGCTAAACAGCTAAACGCACCTCGCGCGCCCACCAACCTTTGATTGATAAATCCAAGTTCGTAGTGCAAAAAACATGGAGGTAAAAAAACAATAAAAGCGGAAAACAAAATATTTCAATTGCAATATTTGACTCGTACGTTGATTTGTTTGATTTAGAGATTCAGCCACTCGAGGTGAACCACTTTTTACGACGTCGTACAGATATCTTAATGTCGTGGCCAGGTGTGGCGTTGGTTCTTTGTCATCCTCGAGGCTCGAAGCGGCTCGTTAAGCGTGCCGAAATTGAATAAACGAGCTTTTTGTCGAAGCGCTCGGTGTCGTTGCGAGCCGTAAACTTGAGCCATTAGCGAGTTTGAATTTAGGCAAGAAGGAAGAAGCATATTACACACACACACACACACACACATACACATATATATGTATGTATGTACACATGTATATATATATATATATATATATATATATATATATGAAAGCTGTATAGGCTGATAAAGCGGCGAGAGAGCGAGTTTGCCGGACTGCAGTCGTTATTTTTAATAGCTAGTGCAGGTTGCATTGTCGGGGCGTTGTCAATGTCGCGTTAGCTTTGATACTCAACCTAATGGGCTTATACTTACACGGGCCCCCATTATAGAGCTTGGCTGTATCTGGATCGCTGCGCATACACGATTCGTATCGCTAGCCGCTCGCGCCTCTGACATAAGCGCCACAGTCAAGTATAATTGGTCCATTGTTATTGCGGCTCTTTCGCACCTTCCTCCCCTAGCACATTTCCAAGCGATCGTTATTTATACTATTTATTAGCCGAGGCCACGCGGATCAATCCTACACCTATATATATGTGCTACTGTTTTCGTGCTTTTGGTAAAACACGCACGAATAACAATGCGACCAGCGGACTTTGGACTTCCGATCGGGATATTGGATTCGTGACAGTTGCACTTTGACGTACATCGCGACAAAGCCACTATAATATGAAAGCACGATAGCCACTTGACACTCGACAAAACACTTGCTTTTTTTTGCTCCTTGCACGATCGTTCAAACGTTTGTCGCAACCGCGATGACTCTTTCGTCAGTCATCTCCAACGAAACAACAAGGAGAACGTCCGTTGCACCATCGCAAGCGTAATATAGGTGCGAGCTATAGCGAGCGCCTAGGAAATTAAAGGGGAAATAGGCTCGATGATATCGAATAAATGTAAAATTTCGAGCAATCAGCGAGGGCATTGAAACCGCGAATGAGCTAAAGCCGACAATGGACAATCGTACATTATGCGACGGCGATAGGAAGAGAAGGGAGGGATGAGGAGCGAGATTCTAGCAGTAGGCAATTTTCATGGCAAGTTCCGCGCAGTTCGCGCGCCCCGCTGTATAACTGGAAATTGCAGGGGAAATTCGAAAGTTTGCCAGATATGCATGCTTGCCCACGAATATTCCAAATGCGTGCGGAGGTCCGCGAGAGAGTGAGATAACGCTTATCGCATCTGCGCAAAGAACCACATCTCCTATATCGCATAAACAGCCCTTCGGCTGTACACGTAAAAAATAAACGAGTGCTCGCGATACTACGGGAACACGGGACTCAACTAACTTTGACTCTTTTTTTCCTCAATCGAACCTCACCTCGTTAATTTGGTAGATTTAGCCAAAGCAAATGAAGCGCTGATCGAATGGAGACAATGGCATTCAGACGAGTGCTCGCAAGTTCCATTGATCGATTTGCAGGATCAGCGAGAACGAACGAAGCTGACGTGTAATCGAGCAGATCAAATCAAATAGGCGAGTACGTGAAAATGTCGAAACAGGAAAGAAAAAGGAGGAAGAGAATCGAAGGTGCATCGAATACGTCAGTTGTAACAGGAGAAATTTGAAAGGGGAGGAGAGCCGCGGGATATACATATGGTGCTCGAGCAACGATAAGAGTGAGCGAGGGTGAGGAGAGAGAGAGAGAGAGAGAGAGAGAGAGAGGGAGAGAGAGAATTGAATGGATAGTTGCACGAGGGCGAGAGAGGGAGAGCAGAGAAGCTTCGGTACATACAGGAGGCACAGCAGAGATGGCATGTGCTTGCGAGAAACGCTCGATCGATTTATCGATAGATAGATAGATGGATGGATAGATAGACAAGCCTGCCTTGCTTGGTTTACAGTCCTGGCTAATTACGTTTATTAGCCTCCCCTACCCCGCAGGTTATGTGTTTGCTGTAAGCACACATTTGCCGTTCGCTCGAATCCACTGGACTGCCGGCGTGCTATAACTCCGTATATACTACTGCATAGGATGCGCGTATACGCGTCTGCAGATGCATACACACACTTCAACAGTCTTGCGCTCATTTGTTTCTTTCTCGAACAACGTCCATTTGTTCGTTTTAAGCCTTACTTACTTACGAATCCACGGGCACGGAGTTGGCCAGCGTTAAAATGAAAATGTTGAAACCGTGGTTTGTCGCACATTCATATGAGATTCAATATGCCGACACGCGCGCACGTTAGCTATACGATCGAAGGGTTGGCGTCGCCCTTGCTTGCCGCTCCACCTATATAGCTGGCACTTTGCTACTTTACATTGGATACGTGCGTCAAGCGACTCTACCGTAATACTTTGTTTCGGCAAGCGCCTGCTCTGCACAGCCAAAACGTTAAACTCGACACCGTATAAACTAATATCGCGCGAGCTGCTTGCCGAAAGGGGAACGAAAACACGCGGTTTTTCTGGCATGCTTGCGCAATTTTCAACGAGTGATATTTTCGCGGCCGATCGCACGCTCTCTCTCTCTCTCTCTCTCTCTCTCTCTCTCTCTGTATCTCTTTCTATCTCAAACAATTGATTATCCTTTCGACTGCGGAACTATACATCTTCCTTGTTGCGTCTCCCGCAGCAATCTGCAATCTCGCCAACTAATTATTATTCAATTTTATGAAAGGGAATATCGATTTGGTTGGAAATAACGAACAACTATCTAAAACTCAATAAACCATAGGAAAGAACAAGACAAAAAAAATTTCGTACCGCGGCTGGTTCGCATTGAAGTAATAAAGAGGTACATTTTACAAGAAATATGAAATATGAATAAGTTGATTGAGTTTCCATTTGTTGGTACAACACTCAGTTGCCTTTAATTGAAACATCAGTTAGTAGAAGAGACTTCCAATAACCGGAAGTAATAAACAGAAGTAGAGCTATAGATAGCATGGAGCACGCTCTATAAAAGTAACCTCGGCAAAAAGTCGCCCCGAACATACTTGGTTGCAGAATGATATTGGTCGCTTATCGCGTATACGTATGATTAGCGCAAAAAACCTGGCCAACTCGTGGAGCGTTGGCGCGTGGCTCATAAAAAGAACACAACAACAACAACAAAAAAGAAGCACGATAGAGGCTGCGAACACGAGCGAGAGAGCGAGAGAGAGCGAGAGAGAAAGAGGCAAGAGCGCGTGCACGCGAGAATGAAGAAGCAAGAAACAAAAAACAAAAAAAAGAAGAAAAAACGAGCGCGCGTGGCGTCTTGATTTACGCGAGCTGGGCGTTCCTCTCGGACGCGCGCACGGAAGCTACAATTAGTTTATTAATCCCCGTCAGCGCACTGCTCGTAAATATAACAATCAAAATTAACTCGTATCAATAAAATGCTGCTTCTTTTCTCTTTTAGACAAACATCACGTACAAGACGTTATACTCGCGTATCGTAACTCTACAGGCTTATCCTTTTCTTCTTCTTCTCTCTCTCTCTCTTTCTTTTTTTACGAGTTTTATTCATAGCGTTGTCTCGCTAATAAAAATGGAAAGGAGCTACACTCGTTAACAAGCGTTCTTCGTAAAAGAATAAGAGGACGCTCTTAAAGAGAGCTTTGACGGGATATACAGGCGAATTATCGATCGTCGTATAGCGAGTTGTGCATGCGACGATATAGACAAATGATCGCCAAGTCATAACTATGCTAATGAGTAGTGGGTAAATAATTCAACGAACCGAGGGCTTCGGATCATTGCCCGGCAACGGATCATCGAGCGATTGATCAGCTAAACTCTCCATCGGAAATAACTTTGAAAATAATTACCGGATTAATTTGTTTTTTTATCGTTGTTCTTGAAATTATTAAGATAATAGGTTGTACGTTTCAATTCGCCGGTATTATCGACTGATAGCCACAAAGATGTATCGTGGGTGTGGCACTCGCGCTCGCAAGAGAGAGAGAGAGAGAGAGAGAGAGAGAGAGAGATAGTGTGCGTGTGTGCGTCGAAATATATAATGACTCGTTTATTTGGCACGTAATTGGCCTGTGGTGCACCCTCTCACGAGAGCCGATTATAATTCGATTTGTTCGTTGCAAATGTGGCATCGAATTACAATTGTTTGGGCGATTGCAAAGCCGATTACAAAAGTCACATGTCATTCCTCGAGCCAGATCAGCCACCGTTTTAAAATGCTTAGATTAAAGTCTTGATTACAACGTTCGTGCATGGCTTGCTCACGTCTGCTTCTCTCTCTCTCTCTCTCTCTCTCTCTCTCTCTCTCTCTCCTAGTTTATTTATATTTTTAATTAGAAAAGAAAGTTGGAGCTAGGCGTGCAGCTTGCTCGCGAGGTGCGATTATCGTTTGAAACTCCCATTAAAAGTCGTTAAGGATGCTATTGGCTCGATACGTCTTAGCGGATTGCGCAACTTTGCTTCTTTTAAAATTGTCTATTTTTCAAGACTGTGCGCGTCGCGACGCTCCTACCTTTAAACACTTGGCTTTCGCTAGCTCGGATGAAAGTTTTGCCCGACCGACAAAAAAAAAGAAAAAACGCTCACGGTGACCGAGCACAAAGTATCGTATCGATTTGCATTTAGCGAAATAAATATTCCTGCTTGAACATTGTTGCAAAGAAACTCGGCTGAAATTTCACGAGCCACCCCTACTTTTCGGTGTCGGATGTGCTCGTATGCGAACGATTCATTATCGAGATTGAAGCGGGCACCGCTGAAAAACAATCGCTCCACGTCTGTCTGTCTATGCGGAATTTACAAGCGACGTAGAGGCTAATTGATTAGTATTGATTAGAGAGAGCTTGCGCTCGCTCTTGCGGAAGCTTTTAATGGAATATCCTGCAATAACGCCTTTTACGCGAGAGAGAGTGAGAGAGAACGCAATTGCGCCGGGCGTGACTATAAATAAAACTTGCAAATGACCGTGGCCTCTGTTTTTTTTGTATGTGTGTGTGTGTGTGTGTGTGTGTTGGCCTTTTATCAAATTGTTTGCGATAACCGAGCGCGGAGCCCATTTGAAAAATGAAAAAAAGAAGGCTGGCATAAAAATCTGGGAGGTAATAAATTGGGCGCTCGGTGATAAAAATCCGGCGTAAAACGGTGTGGATTTAAAAAAGAAAAAAAAACGAAAAAAGTTGTGCGAATCAATCCCATAGCGTCGGTGGCGACGGCGGTGACACGAGCACCGCGAAATAAAAGTGAGTCGTCGGCTTTCTCGAATTTCCATGCTTCGCGAGAACAGACAAATGCGCACGCCGCGAATATATTTGCTTCCGGCAATAGATTTGCCTGACCCCCACACCAGTCGCAGTAGCAGTAGCAGCAGCAGCAGCAGCAGGAGCAGCAGCAGTCAGTAGTTAGTTAGGGGGTTAGGACGCCCTTGTTTGTCGACGCGTAGAGTCGCGAGGCGCACAATGGGCCGATTGTGCGCCTCGTGATTTGTGAGGACGATTTTTTTGACTTCCGGCCCACGCGCGCGCTATTCACCAAGAGAATCTCTCTCTCTCTCTCTCTCTCACTCTCTGCATGTCTGGCCGTGCGTGCGTATACATATACGCCGGTAGTAAACCGAGCGGTTAAGGGTTGATCGATTTATGGCGAGCTGACGAGCACGACCTAGGGTGAATCTTATTTCGGGGATGCATTGCTCTTTTCTCTCCGTCTTTTTATCCTGTTCGTTTTTTTTTCGGATCAAACGCCAATAGACAATCGACTCTTATGCACTCGCGCAACGTTATTCAATGGCCATGAGAATTTGCTCGTTTTCATTATTATAGTCGATCTCGAGAAAGCACCTCGAGCAATGCTTCAACGGTACGATTGTCGTAAATTTGCCTTATACAAACGAGATGTCGATAATTCAGCGTTTTATCTACCAAGTCGTTATTTATTTTTCACGGAGAATTGAATAATAGAAAGCAACTAGCGATCGTTACTAATTATCCGCGGCTCTCGAGAGATTGCAATATTTTCGTTATTCTATTTGAACAGTCGCGTTGGTCGGGTAAGGACACGCGATACCGAAGGAATGCACAAGCCTCGTAAGTAACGTAAAAACGAAGGATAAGCAGTATCATAAACGCCAACTATAAATTAGCCGTGAAGTTATAGTGATTGGCGATTAGTTCGCGCGACCGGTTAACGAGCATTGCTAACAGCAAGAGAAAAAAGAAAAGATTAATAAGTTACAACGGGCTAATTGCACATTCACAAGTTCGTTTGGATATTTGACGTGGAGTCTATTTATTCAAGAGCATTTCGACACCTTGCAAGCCACTCAAGAGGTTCTGAAAAGTCAATAGATCCCTTGAGGGAGAGCTGGTCTTTTAGGCTACCCATACTGGCGGAGATCAAACAACGAAGCTTTCTGCTCTTGGTGAAGAAGGGAAGAGGTGGAGAGAGAGAGAGAGAGAGAGAGAGAGAGAGAGATCGATGTTTCTTTTGGGTAATGGCCCCAGGATTCGCGAAGGAACACATCCGAGGCGACCAGTTTATGATGCTTTTACAGCTCACTTTGAGTGGTTTCGCGTGTTTTATTTTCCATGCGAGTTACATTTAACACGTATTTACCGATTATCGCGCGAATTAATATACGTTTTACGGCTATTCATTAGCTTCGGTATACGATTAATCGTTCGATTATTCACGATACTCTCTATACACTATATTAACTACGGATACGAATAAACAACCGATTTATTCATTTACTCGTTTGATTTTATTTGATTTTGTTATTTACCAAATCGTTGTACAGATTATCGAAGATCAAACTGATGTTCAATCGTACGGAATGAAAAACGCACTGATGAATGAAAAACACACGACACGTATCAACTTCGAAGCCAAAGGCAAATAGGCAAATGAGTTTTGTCGTTTTTTAATTTATTATAAGCGACGCCTTTGGGAAATTGTTCCAGAGCATGTTACTTAAAATGTCACTCGATAAAAGCGATAGTTAAACGAACAGTTTAAAGTATAAAATACTTGGGAGTTTTAAAAGATTAAACAGATTGCGCGTAGGACCCAACGAAGCGCCCGATTAGCCGTTTATTACAAAAGTAAATAGTCGTCCTGTCGTTGTTCTTTCTTTTCGTAGGACGTTCTCGTAGAAAAAATGGAACAAATAAATAAACGAAAGCCAAAAAACAAGCGAATGCTCAAAAAGAAAAATGCATCGAGGGGAATCTCGAGTAAAAAATAATGAGGCTGGCGCGAGGGAGGCCAGACATCATCGCAATCCGAGTGGACGCGCGCGTGTTGTTTTGTAATTTAAATTAATTGAAAAATATGCAGCCCTCGTCCAGCCAATCATTCGGCTTATTGGTTTTTCCACAGCGATTTGATTCATTATCGTGCACACGTGGGTTATTTATACTCCGCAGTCGTACCGAAAAAATAAAAAAAGCACCGGCTCGACATTGAAATTCCCGTTATTATGCGTATATCTATAGCCGGCTGTCGCATCTGTCTGTCGCACGTTGGTAAAGGCAAATCATCTCGTGTTATTCGCTCTCCTCGTAATGTCTAATGTCCGACCAATCAAACGGCGCTCGTTACTTTATCTGGTTTTACATTTGTCCTGGAACCAATTCGACTTTGTACAATTTATCAGGAGGCCTATTTAAATATTCAATTGTCGCACGGGGCAGTTGTAAATAATGTCGAATTAGTTTGGACCGTCGTAAAACGTTTTTCGAGGTCTATTTTGTAAAGATAAATAAAAATTTAATTATAGAACCGAATACTCGCGAGGAACGCAATATGCCTGAGTGGCTACAAAATATGAGTCACAAAAATTTACTGCTTTATAGCTTCTAAGAACATTAAAAAAAGTTTTATGATTCACTTGTGTGTGTGTGTGTGTGTGTGTGTGCGCGCGCGCGTTCGTATGCATTAAATTTTATACTTCACTACTGCACAAATGAATTAATAATAAATATCTTGGGATATTGCCAATTGGCGGGAATTGCATGTAAAAGCTTTCGATAATCGTAAAGTGCGAGGATATTTTTAAAGAATCTTCTCGAACGATAATCAATAGATTATAGAACGGAGAATCCGCTAGACAAATGTCTCGAGATTACAAAGCTAATCGTTATTTGCAGTGCACCGTGAGTGGGATCGCGGTCAAATGTAAAACCGGTAAACTCGGTCACTTTAAAATGCCTACTTCGACAGGTACACGCGTGAAATCTCAAATGTCCGTATCGGCTTACCTTGCGCGCGACATGTTGCGTCTGGCTTAGTGCGAACTCGCGCGCCCGCGACGATAATTCACTCGGCGAAAGCAAGAGAGAAAAGAAATAAAAGAGAAACGGAAAGGAAACGAAGGAGAAAACACATAACACGTGGAAGGTTGCCTACATAATGAGTCTGCTTGGCGATTGTGTTGCAGCTCGTGGTTGTATTTTCGCAATTTGTCGAGGGATTCGAATTTCTTGCGAGCGCACGCGGGCTCCCCCATTGTGGTGGTCGATAATGGTCCCATTGACGCCAAGAGAGAGAGAGAGAGAGAGAGAGAGAGAGAGAGCGTGCGATGACCGCGAGGAAAGGCACGGAAAAGGTCGTGGGTGTGCGCGTCGCCGTATCGTTTAACTTTGACCGAATCAAAAGATAAAGATACGTGTAGAAAAGGTGGAATTACCAACGACAAATAAGTCGACTCGATACTTATTTAAGGAAAGAATCCATAGAGACGTACACGCGTATACACATCGTTGTCACGCTACACTTAATCATTCAACAGCTTCTGTCGGCGGTCGCGACTTTAAACGATTCGGCTGCAAATTCGTCGGGACGTCGTCACGTCGAACGAAATTTAAATCCTGTTTAATATTGAATAAGAAGGCTGCAAGCAAGCTCGCACATATCCTCCACTGGCCCTAGCATGCCTAATTCATTCTTTGGCTGCTCGAGCGCGACGCCGATGCTCTCCTATATACCTATGACTTGTCAGCCGACTGCTGAATGATACATGCGAGCTCCGTATACCCAACCGAACGCGATACCAACGACTTTTTTCTTCCTCTTTGCCTGCTTCTCCTTTTCCCTCGTTTTACTCCTTGGCTACTGCTTCAAACAATCGAGTTGCCAGCTGCCCTCTCGCTTGACGTTTGCTTTGATAGTGGATCTTGTACAACCACGTTCGTTGCTGGACTCATTGAAATCGACTAAAACGTCGCCCACTACTTCGACGCTCGAAGAAACGAGTCATACGTGTTTTTTCGCATTTTGTCGCGAGTACAGTGCGAGCCAATTGCGCGTGAAATGAAATTTTTACGTTCGATCCGTTAAGCTCGAACATGCGTAAGACGAGCTGAAAATTCCATCATTCTCATTGTAGCGCATGACTTGAAATTCTTTCGATAACTTCAAAAGCAATAGCGTCTGCATTGTAAGATCGATTCTCGGGCTCTCTTTGCCGTGTCAATACATAAAAGGAGTATTACGACGACGAATGCCAGTGAGATACAATACGATAATCGAGCGATCGCCGGCAAGTGATGTGCACTAACAAAGATTCCGTGCTCATTTGCAAAAATTTGGAAAATGAATTGACCCGTGAAAAGAGCGCTCGATTACGGGGCTCTGGCTCAGGCACACGGACAAACTCCATTGCGATAAAGTCTCATCGATCAAGCGTAATATAAAGCCTGTAAATGTGGCAAAAATTGCCAGAAAATAGTCTTCTCGCGCGAGTCTCGAGAATGTCAAGGCCCGGGAGAGCGACACTTAAAGAAGATTGTTTTCCGTTGTAAGTGTGCGCGCGCGCGTGGGGCGTGTGCGTAAAAATAGGTGCGCGAGTGAGTAAGAGTTGGGCTCGGAGAGGGAGGAGAAAACACAGTCGAGTAAAACGACACGATGGTATTCCAACGAGAGCAAAATCCTCGGTCCGTTCCGTGCGCCGCCGTGGCTTGATACCGAAACGTCTTAAGTGCTGCTTGGCTACGGCTAATAAAATACCTAGCGTGGCAACACACGTCTAACGAGTATATTCGATCGAGCGTTTTCTCTTTCTTCAATTGCTGCAGCTTTCCGTTCGATTTGCCGCTCGAATACGTCGCAGCACGATAAGTCCCGTCAAAGATCTTAGCGAAGCTTTTGCAAGGGAAAGCTCGCGACGGTTAAAATTTAAATGGGCTTTTGCAAGTTGTTGCCGAGTTCAAATGATGGTCCGTTTCCGAATGAAAAGCTGGCTCTTTGGAAAATTTTAATTACGCGCATTAAAGCAGCCAACGAGAGAACAGAGCACAGCGGTAATCATCAGTCGAACAAAGCAACTCTGGAGAACCAATATGAAAGTAGCGCAAAGTTTAATTAAATAAAGCTCCGAGGAAGCTGCTTCGGGAGAAACACAACTAGTGTGTACGTGTGTGCGCGCGTGACAACTGCGAACGAGACGCATGCGTCTTGGGCGCGCGCTTTTTTCTTCTCTATTTTTTGCAAAGGACGATTAATTGCTCGCGAGTAAGAACTCAAGGGGGTTAATGGATTTGCACGCGTGCAATTTTAAGCGAGAAAGCCTTTATTCTCGTATATAAGACTCCGCTCCAATTACCTCCTTGCTAGCTCGCTCCCGCTCTCTCAGCCGAGCGCGCGGAAAGGGGTTGCATGATAGTTAATTACAGCCACCCCTACCCACCCACCCGACCCCCTCCCCTCATCTCGCTCTCGCTCTCGCTCTCGCCGTTGCTAATTACTATTTTTAAAACATTAAAAGTAAAGTTTGTTAAATGAGTGGGAGTTAATTATGAAGCTACCGGGTTGGAGGTAATTGGAGCGAACGACAAACAAAGGCTCGTACCTGCAGTTCTCTCTTTCTTCTAGCCCCACTCACTTAGTGCTCTCTCTCTCTCTCTCTCTCTCTCTCTCTCCCTCCCTCTCTCCCTCTGTCTCCGTCGTTATTTCTCGCTCGCGCACTTTATTTTCACGGCGAATTTCTGATCCCCGTTAATCCCCCTGTCCCGCTTTCTTGTTTTTTTCTTTCATTCTTTCTTTCTTTCTGTCTTTCTCTGTTTTTTTTTCATTCAACTTTGCCAATTAACTTGAAAGGCAGCAAGCTTTTCGTGCGTTGTTTCTTTTTTTTTTCCGTTTGACACAGCTATTTCGGTCGTCTTTCTATTTTCGCGATGACGATTCAATTCGCGGAAGGTTGCGCTGCGTATGGTTAATAGCCGATGTCAGTACAATGGTCGCGAGGCCTGTAGCTCGAGCTGCTACGAGGGAAAAACGACTAGGCGCATTATGCGCAAAAGACCAACTTCAAAGGGCTAAACGACTTGTGCGAAGAGCTGCGTCTCTTCTTTTCTTTCGGCTGCGCAAATTCCCCATGCGATCTGCATAATTGATTGCAGCTGCGCCTCTCAAAGGAATGCGTCCTCGTCTTCGTCGTCGTTCTTCGCTCTTCTTCTTCTTCCTCTTTGCCGAAAATTGAAAGTGGATGAGGCTCGATTGCAGGCCTGCTCTGCGCAGCGTATATTATACTCGTAGTTGCGGCGGGCTCGTTGTCGTTATCGAGTAGTTGCAACGCGGCATGGGGGCACGAGCCAAGGATGCGATCGCGTCGATAACGCCAAACGGTAGCCGATCGTTAGTACTGTAATCTCGAGGCTCCTGTTTGCCCATGGCATTCGTTCGATCGAAGCGTTGATTAGCCCTGACCTCCCCATGTTTGATCGAACAAATAATAGCGAGTTACGAATAAACACATCCGACGAATCGTTCGCAGTCGTTCGATATTCCATGGACAAGTTTTAAAAGAAAAGCATTGAATAAATAAAAGCTTGGAGGAATAGATTGATTCGATCAAGCTCGCGCTCGCAATAGCGATGGATCATAGACTTTTCCGGCCAATCCAATCTTTCAGGAGAAGCTCGCGCGACTGCTTCACCAACGCACGAGCAAAAGCAGCAAAGCCATTATACAAATGGCTCGAGACATTGATCGCGATACACAGGCGCAACCGTTCGTTTCGATTGGAAGCTCGATTCTTATTCGCAAAAGCTCTCGATGCCGTGCTGGTTTATCAAGATCGTCGGCTAAATTAAACAGGCAGTGTCGATGATTAGACACGGGCGTTGATTTATCATTAGCGAGACAATGGAGGATATGAATGGGCGATGAATAGCTAGCCGATAAGCGTTAGACACCTCGGACGTGTTTACGTTTAATTACGCTAAGAGAGTGTCCATTAGGCTGGAGCTTCGCCAGCGAATACTAGTTGCCTTAGATCTCACAGCTTAAAAGCTCTCTCCCTTCGTAAAAAGAGAGAGAGAGAGCACGCTTATTAAGTGCCGAGCGATGAATATTTAAGGCGCTCAACAAGTTGCGGATTTTTTCACGAGTTGCAGCACTTTGTTTAATTGCGCGGGCTTATGCCGTACCCAATACAAATCCATTTCATCTGCGCACCCCTTGTTGTTTTTTTTCTTTTTCGCAGTTAATTTTATTAGCGATCGATCGATCGCAATCTGCGGAAATGGATTTTTATTATTCCCCGAAGGCAAATAGCTCCGCGAAACAAACGCTGGCAAGGTAGGTATGGGGGGGGGGAGGGGGCTTTTAGCTTGAGTGGGGGCTCTGATTTATCAATGTATTTATTCGCCAGATATTGCATTCATTCGGTTAAGTAGTTCCAGTGGTTATTTTCATCTTTGTTTTCTTTTTTTATTCGTTATTTTTGATTTCTCTTTGCACTTTAAGAATAAGCAAAATTTCGCCGAGTTTGCGAGAGAAATCAACGTATGCACGTGTATGTTTAATGTAACAGCTATAGCTGGACTTGGCTGTTGGATGCAAATAAATAAAACGACTAGTAGTTGTTGTCTGGCAGCTTGAGGCGATAAATTGATTGTGACGTTAAAAGGAACAACGAGCAAGCTACTGGGCACGCGAGTGTATATCTCGCGCTTAATTAGGAGTCGTGTACCGCTTGATTTTTCGGGGAAAGCTCGATGAAAAAAAGGATTAAAAAAATAAAAAAAGATTCGGGAGCCAGACGAACAGACGGATACACGAGAGAAAGAGAAAGAGAGAGGAGTTTGCAGAAGGTCGAGAGAATAAAACGTGTTGTTTTCCCTGCATGTATAGGCTATGGGTGCTCTTAGCTATGGCTGCACTCATGGCACTGGTCTGTTTAATGCAGTCCATTAGAGTGCATTTAGATCGAAGGATAGTTGAAGCTCTCGCTCGCTCACTGACCAGGTAACGCGCGTTGTCTATCTCTCTCTCTCTCTCTCTCTCTCTCTCTCTCTCTGTCCGATATATGGCCGTCGCCTTTTTGCACAGACACACAACGACATTAGCCTGTAGCGCATCCATGCACCGCACGCACAGCGGTAGCGGTAACCCTTTGTCACGATAGCGAGACTCCAGCGATAGCGATGATGGGGCTTGGACTTGGTATGCACCGCTAACTCTCGTCTTTGATCTTTAACTCGCAAACCTATAACCTGCTATTTTGACCGTCCACTATATACTCCCATTGCATTTAACAAATGCATCCTATGATTTTAACTTGTTTGACTACCAGCAAGCCAGATTCCCTCCCGTCATTTAAGCGGTGCCTTTAGTAGAACCTTTTGTATAAATTGTACTCGATAATAATGTTTTGCCTAAATCAATTAAAAATTGATGTCGTTATTAATTCCTATATGTATACGTATAACTGGAAAGCCAATAACACAAGGGAAATGCTCAAATGTCAGTTTGGAGAGCGCTTAGCTCTCATTAGACGCATCACGCATTTCGATTTTTTGAGTGGCGCGTGCACAGCTGCCGACTGTAATGGAGCGCGACTGCCTCGTTATCCTCGTTCGTTAATTCGGTTAGGCAGCCACTGCTGCTGGTGCTACTCCTGCGTCTAATCATCTCCAAGCTTTATGGGGGATCGGAGTATCTAAATAAAAAAGAGAGGAAGAGAGAGAGAGAGAGAAAGAGTGAGAGTCTTGAATATTAGGAATAAGCGAGCGAGATATAGAGCATGCAAAGTTGAAATAGTTGAATTGGATGCTCGCTCGTTCGGCTGATTTAAAATTGATCAATGCAAATTGGCGCAGAGCGTGCAGGAGCAATTAACAATTCCTTGTCTGAGTTCGGAGGTGGGAGATATAAGGGAAAGGCGCGCTCGCGCATAGCTGGGCTGATGAAGGACGAAATAACACACAGAGAGAATGCGCGATGCTCCGGAGAAAATGGAATTAATTTGCCAGGATTAAATCCGCCTTGTCGCGCTTAGACTCGCTCACTCTACCTCTCTCTCTCTTTCTCTCTCTCTCTCTCTCGTTTCCTCTCTCTCTCTCTCTCTCTCACTCTCCCTCTCTCTCTCTCTCTCTCTCTCTCTCTGTCTCTGTCTCTCTCTCTCTCTACCTCGTTCTCGCGTCTTCGGTTTTGCCAGCTACGCGAGATACACTCTTTGTGATATCTCTCTCTCTCCCTCTCCCTCTCACTTAGCAAATTTAACGCTCGCGCCCCATTGCGAATTCAGTAAATAAAGTCACTGGCAAAAGCTCGTCGCCGCTGCCTCGTTCTGCTCGTAGCATTAATCGTTTGAATATTCCAACCCAAGCTGCACCATTTCTAAAATTGCTGCTACATTTGCGATGCATGTATAGCCGTCACTTTGACAAATGTGCTAAACTATTGCACGTATACAAGTGTCACATGTGGCTGGTCGATGCCCAATCAACATTTGAACAAAATTCAAGCGTTACTCAGACTTGCTAGATTAAAAAAAAATTAAATGTACATAGTTTTGCTCAAGTAATGGATTGATCAAACGAATATTGTTCGTCATCAATGGATATCGAATAAAATTTCAAGGCGAATCTCACCGGGAAGAAGAGGAAGCGAAGGTGGAAAAAGGGTTGAACGTCGAAGAAAGAATGTAATAGCAAACCAATTACAGCAAGTCAATATCGGTTCTCCGACAGCGAGTAGAGAGAGAAAGAGAACGTCAAAGCACCCTCAAAGCCAGCAAAGAATGCGGTTTATTTTGTTCATTAGGCCCATCGCTAGGGCACAAATCAATCAGTGGCCTACAGGGTATATACGTGAAAAAGAAGAGTCGAGAACGACGAGAGACTGTGTGAGAGAGAGAGAGAGAGAGAGAGAGAGAGCATGCAAGATAGAAACTTACAAATGAGGCCGAAGAAAGCTTCGGTTGCTCGAGTTTAGTCTGTAAGCAAAAAAAACGAATCGTGAGTGGAGATGCCAAACGAGAGATTATTTACGTAGCGCTGCGTTCGGTTGACACGTGCTGCAGGAATGTGCTAATGAGATCATTTAACGAGAGAGAGAAAGAGAGAGAGAGAGCCCTTTGGGAGCCCCTCCCTTCCCAAGAGGAGCAACTCGAGCCAAGTTGTGCACGGCGGACAACGGCGCGCTCGTTCGCTCGCTCTCCCGTTGATTTACGTTCGCGTTATTTTCGTGCACGAGACGGAAGTCGCGCCTTGCACGTGCATATACTGCACTAGAGACGACGAGCGCTAATTTTACTGTAAATCGAACGTCGTGCGCAATTAAGCCGTCGTCCAGTTAATTGATATCTCTCGCGGTTGGCTCCCCGAAAATGCATACATCCAAGCAGGCAACGCTCGCCAACGATTCTTAAGTCCTCTGCTTGTCGTTTGATTTACGCGTGCCTCGTTAGCCGTGTACGTGTATACGTGTAAGCACGTCTAGCCGCAACTGGCATAAATAAGCGCGCAAGCCAATTTATAATGACAATTACCATAAAAATTGTCACACAATAAAGTATCCTCGTCAATTTACGAGCAGCCTGGTCCCAACGACTTTACAGCCAATTATTTTATACGTCGAGCTGCGAGCAACAAGCAGCGTCAGCAGCAGCAGCAGCAGCAACAGCTCCTCCTCCAGCACGGGACCCCGCTACTCTTTCTTTGGCGATGGGCATTGTCATAATTTGGTTGGTTTTATCGGGCGTCAGCGAGAGTTTATTCCGTTATGTCATGACTGTCTTGCTTGTAGTTTGTCCTTCTCCTTCTTAGTCGTGCGCATACATTTTCGACACGCGATCTCTTTGGCGCGAAATTACAATTTCAACGCGTTGGCCTATCGTGCTCTTTTCATCGGTACATCTCATTTTTACGTGCCCCATTCAAACGGGCTTGCTTCTACTACTTCTTCCTCCTTCTCCTCCTCCCCTTGTTCTTTTTTTGTTGTTCTTCTTGTTCTTGCAGTCTCTCGCGGTCACGCAAAGACCTTGTCGTTCGTTGAATCGAGTAGCCCTAATGATTCGCCGTAACTGCTGCGAGTGTTGCGAGTGAGTGAGTGAGAGAGAAAGCGCGTAATTGGAATATGCGCGCGCGAGTTCACAAGAGGGCGCTATTTCTTCGAACTGCAAAGCCAATTACAAGTTGGCTGGGGCCCGATAATTAAGCACACCCGACGCAACTCGCCAGCCGCGGCTATACGCCGATTCAATTGACTTTCGCTTCCAAAACAATTGACCTCTCTCGGTGGTGAGATCGATTACACACCGCAAATGATGCCAGAGCGGGAGAGCGGGAGAGAGAGAGAGAGAGAGAGAGAGAGAGAGAGAGAACGAAACAGAGAAAGGACCTCATAATCGCAACTAGTCAGCCTCCTTTTAACGCCGCTACTCCAACTTCTTGCTCGACCGAGTGTGGCGGGCGAGTTTGGTTGCACAATGCGCCAAATGAATGATTGTACATTTGTAGCTGACTGGCGTGTACACGCAAGTCAAACTCAATTTGCTAGCTTGCTACGGAATTCCTAGAATTACCTCGCGAGCATCGGGGGGCTTCTCTTCTGATTCTTCTTACGCGGCTTGTATTACAAGTCTTCTTGGCTGTACGTACTGTTACATTATCCTCGTATCGAGAGATCGTTTAATTTGAAAATAGCTCAAAGGCAACATCATCCCGTAGATTGGTGGTCGAAATCAAAGCGAACTGTATAATTAGCGAGGAGGCCACAATTTGGCTTGTGTCCGAGTTGTTGAAAAAGCACACAGCAGCCCTCGAGGCGGAAATGGGGCGTTGCGCTGCGCGGGGCCAACGAACGCCAATAAAACAAGTAAATTGGACAAAAAAGAGCGACCAACGAAAGAAAAGGAGTAAATTTATAGAGAGCGAGGTAAGGTAAGGCAAGGCAAAGCAAAGCAATGCAAGGAGAATCGGCGACACGTGCTTATTACGACTGGGCGAGAGTCGATATAGGCGTGCACAACACCCGCGGCGACTCTTTCTCCTCCTGCATGCAGTGTACGCTCGCTCGAGATCACAGCTATATAGACTCTCGAGCGTGTTGCAGCTATAATATACGCAATCTCCTATCTGCTGGTAATTAACCGCTTCCTTGAGCTGCAGCACCAGCGCGCGAACGAGCCTATCTATCCCCGTTTATCTCTCTCTCTCTCTCTCTCTCTCGGCGCTTGTACCGAACAAAGGCCCGTTTTCCTCTCTGATTTTCATAAACTTCCTCAGCGGGGCAAAGACATTGGCGAGAAAGGTGTACGCCGACGCCACTCGCGCGGCAATTAGCCCACATAATTTAGGCATTCAAGCGAGAGCCTGCGGCCGCTGCAGGACACGTCGCTCACGATGACAGCGCGCGAGTGAGGAGAATGGCCGGAAGTCGTCAATGGGATGTGTATTAACAACGTAAGCCAGCCGAGGTGATAATTGAATAGATAACCGAGCACACGCACGCACACAAACACACACACGCGGACACGGACACATAGCTAAATCGCTTGTCGACTGCCTCACACGGCTCTTTTGGACTTTGTCTTTCCGTTGCTGCCAGTTGCAATAGGGATATATCGATATATCGACGAGTGATCCAACGTATACAGACTCGCGGAAATGTATAATTGAAAGAAAGAGTAAGTCTTTGAACGCAAAGTGAACGCAAAGTGAACTTTGGCTCGTGAACCGGTGCTCGTTACTGCCAGGAAGGTGCATCGAGCCGGCTCTTGCAGTGATGTCCGCGTGGAAAGAGCGCGTTGTCATATTTTCGTTGCATGCATCAATGTTCGAGGTAGGGTCTTTGAACGGTGCACTTGCGGCAGGACGATTAAGTGGCAAGCCCTGTATCGCGAAGAGTCGGTAGGTGGAGCTGGAGATGCAAGGGGAAAGGGGACAGCGAGGAGGCAAGGAGGAGGCGAGAGAGCTCTAAATTAGAGAAGTTCGGACAATGCCGTAATTGTCGAGCGCACCGACTCGACTCGCTAGCTATGGCAGCCTCCTCTCTACATGCGAAGTCGCTTTGCCCGATGGCCTTTCCTACTTCCATTAAAACTTTCTTATTTCTCACTATATATACCGAGCTTATAGCTTCCTCTATTGCGCAGAAGCACGTGGCTTTGTTGGATTTTAATAAGCGCGCCCGCTGCCCGCTGTAACCAGCACAACAATGCCATATGCGCGAGTAAACGCTACTGCAACAAATATATACTTTCGGTGCCACAACGATTGTTGATGCTCTCTCTCTCTCTTCGTTCTCTTGCGGTTGTACTTTTTCAAGATGTCTCGACGTATGCATAATCATTTCTTGAGGTCACGCTTAGGACTTCAGTGCTTGGATCCAACTGGATTGATTCGCGCTCACATGGCAACGTTTGGCGCATCCTGAAAATTGGCTGCAACTGTGTGATTCTCATTTAGATAGAGGCGACGACGACGACGACGGCAGTGGCGGCGTCAACGTAATAATTAATCTTGCGATGAGGGGGCCCTTTGTACGTTACAGACACATTCGCGATCGATAAGTGATTATGGCTCTCGCTGCTATTGCGCGCAAAGAGAATGCGCTTGATTAATTGATTGATAATGCCTATTAAATATACCTTTACGGGAAACTCTCGTGTAATTAATTTCGCATTTATACTCGCGAAAAGCGAGAGTTATTAATTTTCATAGGAAACGAAGAAGAGAAAAAAAAATGAACGAAACAAGCATTAACCGTGGAACGAGAGAGATAGGAGAGGAAACCATCTTTAGCTTTCAAGATCCAAACAGAAGCCGCCATCAAGCACTCGCAAAATGTGTTTTTAATGATTGTGCGGCGCGAGGCTTCCTGTTTTAAAAACACTCATCAGAAAAAGCCGCGAGAATCGGCCGGAAAGAATTGAATAACGTTAAGAACGAACATCTGCTACAAAATATGTCTTTTTTCGTCGACGTTCGAGAGATAGATGCACAGCACGCATATATTCAAGAAAGTGACCAGTGGGGCGAAGTGAAATCCCTTTAGAGTCGCGCGGCAGAGAGAAAGAGAGAGAGAGAGAGAAACGTACTGTAATATCGTCGATGGAGCCTTTATCGTTGCATATTGTTTCCGGGACGAGTAGAAGGCAATATTATAATATATATATATGGCAAGACGAGTGTCAATAAAATTGGCTGTACCGATCGATGAAGGCGCGAACGAAAATCCTAGCGAAGCTTGTGCAAATAAGCTATAGGTGCTTTTAAGGCCTCAATTACCAAGGGCTGATTGATCAATTACATCGAAATTCAAATGGCGAGAATCGATCAAGAATGGCCAATATCATGCAGATGGGCTTTCCTTTCTCTCCCTCCCTCCCTCTCTCTCTCTCTCTCTCTCGGACATGTGCTGGCATATTTTGCACGTCCAGCGAATTTCGTATTTGCCTTGCGGTTCGCAATCTGATCTTATTTAAATATAAATTACGCCGACTAGCTCTCGCTCAGCCAACTCTGCTCCAGCTTTTTCTTCCAGCTCGTTTCGCGGCTGACCATTACCACAGCTTGATCGGCTTGACTAACGCACATATTTTTCGGACACACACTCTTGTCACTCGTTGTTCGACATCGTTCAAAGTGCAATGTTCAATAGAATAAAACCGATGAATACCCAACGACAGATCGAAGAGTGACGAATGGCCGGTGAACGTTTGCAGGCTCTTTGACAAAGTTACCTCGCGGCTCGCGTACTCGATGAATATTAATTGGCCTTTAATCGACTCGACACGGCCCACCACGTCTTATCGATCAAAGCGCCGATCAGCACTCGTCGCTCGCTCTCCCACTCTACACGACTATCGTTTCAATTTGAAAAAGACCCGCTCTTGCCAACAATCTCATAGCGCGCGGTCAGCCGGCTGTCGGCATCACCGCGCGCAAAAAATCAAATTACACTCTCTCTTTCTCTCTCTCTCTCTCTCTCTCTGACAAAGTATCTAGATCGTGTCGGTCCGATTCGTTTCGTGTACTGCGGAAGAATGCACTGTCGGCTAGTTAATTCAGGTTTGCAGAGATAAAGACAAAAAAGTTAATTCATTTTCTGGCGGATTTTCGCGACACGCGGCGAATCGGAAATGCGCCTCTTCATCGGCAAAAACCTATCCCTGGCTGATTTCTCAATTTCGCGCAGAGTCACAAGAGAAACAAGAAGAAAAGAGTATGCGCGTAGTGCAACGGATGTCTTGATTGAGTTCTCCCACTGTTGGCGCGACCATTGTTCCCTGTCCGATCCTTCGATTAAAATCTCAATTTGGCGCGCGTAATTAAAACTTAAATTGTTCATTAGTTTCGAGAACGTTGATTAATTACCATAAGCAAAAACAAAAAAAAACACAACGAAGCGCGCGCAGCTGGCGTGGTTTTTGACCGGATGATTATTAGGTTGGCGCGTTGTTGGCGCGTAGTTGGCGCGGTGAACGCGTCGACTTTGACTCTTAACTTTATTTTATTATTTTTCCAATTGATTTTTTTGTCGTGTATTTAATTTGGCTGGGTTTTATGAGCTGCTGTTCCCTCTCACGCGTCTCTCGCGTTGGTGGCTAGGGGCATTCATCCCCCTTTGTTTTCCGACTGCAAATGAGTGGTCTCGGCATCACCCTCGCAACGAAATCCTCGCTGAAGCAGTGGCGGCAGCGGTGGCGGCAGCGGCGACGACGACGACGACGAGCATGCATATTCATATGTGGCTGTGTGTATGTACATGTGTACGTGTAACTGTATGCGTGTGTGTGCACACGAGAGGTTATTAATTAACCGGAAGCCTAATCAAGGCTCGTAGTCGAACGGGGGCTCGAGTGCCGCAACACCCTTCCTTCCTTCCTTCCTTCCTGCCTCCCTGCCTTCCTTCCCTCGTTCGCTCGCTCATCTCTCCCTCTCCCGCGCGCGCTTGCTCGCGAGATATATCCTTGTTACGAGACTTTGAGTCTCTCGCTCCACAGGCAAACCGCTACGCCTCGACGCAAGCCTCATTGGAACAAACCAAAGTTTATAAGGCAATATTCAGTAGTGTACTCGCCACTGCCAATCGAACGTTGCCTCGATAAAAACGAAAACCAACAAAAATTACTATCGACGTATTGCTCGTATACTTTTAAGTCAGTGGGTCGAATGTGATTCAGTGTGCAAGCACGTACAAAGAGAAACTCGGTAGCAGCTCTCATGCGGAAACGTGTCGGTGGCAGAAGAGTGAGTGAGAAAGCGAGAGAGAGAACGAGAGAGATGGATATAGCGAAAAAAGTGCGAGCCAAATATACAGTATAGTGTACGCGCTCGAATAATAAAAAAAAAGACAACAAAAAAGAAAAAGAGGCAAGGAGTAAAGCAAAAACCAAATGAACAAGAGCTTTTGTATTTGGGATTTCTGAGAGCGGGTGGGGGAGGACGCGAGAGCAAATTCGTAGCGAAGCACTGTGGCACGAGGGAGGAGGCAAAGAGGGAGGCAACTGCAATTTGTACCTCTTACTGTCCGTGGGAAGAATGGCTATTGTCTTGCAGGAGAGACAAACGAATTGAGCCCTCTATGAAGCCTGGCCCGCGCCAACGGGAATCGATATTTTTAATTTCAGTAGAAGCCAAACATCTACGACGCCAGCCAGAGGGACTCACGACTCGCGACGATTCGTCCTCGTTAACCCTTTGCTCTTCTCCACTTTCGCTTTCCTTTCCTCTAACGCTATCCTCGCTCTTTGCTCCGTCTCGCCCTTTCGCAAATAATTCCCACGTAATCCACCGTGTTGAAGCGTTGATGACCAGTAGCTCGACAAATTGACAAATTTTCCGCCGCACGTTCCAGTAGTTATAGACGCACATCGTTGAGCAGCGACATCGAAAAGAGCAAGGGTCGAAGAAGAGGAAAAAGTCTTAGCCGTTGAAACACGAGAGAAGATGATTTCGTTCGCTCGTAACTGACCGTTCCCTGGAGGTTATTATTTTTTCATCAGAGGCCGCGAGGGCGCGCGAGCAACTCCAGACGAATGGAGGCCGCGGCCAAGAAATTGCATCTTCTCTCGCTCTCTCTCTCTCTCTCTCTCCCTTACCGACCCTTGCCAACTGGCGTACGTGTGCGAATTGAAAAGCGGCTCCACGCTTGAATAAAATATCGTCCGAATTTATTGTAACACCTGCTGTAAAAAAAGAACCCCTCGCACACACACGCGGACACGTTCGCGTATAGAGACGCGGGCGCGCAATTTAAAATGCAATTAGGGGCAGCGCGCGATCGAGTGATTTATCGGCGATCTTAATGAAATTCCCTTTCGCACCTTAGAGCGATACACAAATCCGGGAGTTAATATCAGGGCTGGAGAGGGTCCGCCCGCGCTGCCATCGCCACCACCGCCGTAGCATAGCTGACGAGGAAAATTAAATTTTCTATTTCAGATCCTATACATGTAACGTGGCGCGTGGTCGTAGCAAGTTGAAGCTAGAGGGAGTTCTCAGTTCTCGACCCTCTCCCTCTATCCAGGAAACGACTTTTTCCCGTTCGCCAACTATCAGCGAAGGTGGGTAACAAGCGAAATTAAAGTAAATAATAACTTCAATTAAGCTGTGGGACGGCATGGACTCGCCAGGAGAAAAGCCAGGGAAAAAAGCGTAAGCGCAACTTTTAGCAGGAGCTCGCCGCTCTCCGGCCCCTTATATTCCGAGAGCAGCAAGTTGGCCACCGGCGGAGCGAGTATGGGTGCGCGGGGTTATTTTAATTACTGTCCGCTGCGGCTCTAAATTAAAGAGGCCGAGCCGTGCCTGCTGCCGTCGCCGCCGCGAGCTCAGGCTAAATCGTCCGAAACTGGACTTTCTCTCTCTCTCTCCCTGTCTCTCCAGCAGCCTCCCTTGCTTCTCGGATTAAGGAGGCAACCCTTGCTCTGCAAGAATTTCATCGTTTCATTAAGCGCCACCCGGATTAATGGGCCTCTTTTTGCGAGATGTTTAATGTATATATATATCTATACACACGTATATATCTAGCTGCTGCTGGTGCTGCTGCTACTGCAAGGACAAAGGGGGTGTGAGAAGAGGCGGCGCGCCAAGTGTTGTCGGCGCTTTTCACGAAGCTCTCTCTCTGTCTCTCTCTCTCTCTCTCTCTCTCTCTCTCTCTCTCAAGTGCTTTCGCAGTTGCCTCGAGTGCAGTAAGAGGCTTTCAGAAACGAAGGCGGAAACGGCCTTTTTAATAGGGTCGAGAGTTCGCCCGATATATACCCCCTCGACGCTGCTTCTTCTTCTTCTTCACCGCCACCACCACCACTTCTTCTTCTCTCACTCTCTCGCGACGAGGAATCAATTTCGAGATCGCGGCTCGCGATTTTTCTGACACTTTACACTCTTAGAAGCGCTTTTTAAAAAGCTCCGCAGCCAAAGAGAAGCTTATCAAAGAGCTATCAAAATCTTCAAATTCACGCATACGCCACTTTTTTTGTCCTTTGCTTGCTTTCTTTCTTTTATTCTTTCCTTTTTTCCGCTTTTGCCGTCGGAGGGTCTTCGCGCGCCGAGGATAAAGTTGGAGCAGGGCTTAAGCCAAATGCGAGTTTAAAACGCCTAATGCTCGGGACGTAGGACGTAACTTTATTCAAATTTTCCGGGAATTAAAAGAGAGTTTGCAGTTTCGTCCGTGCTGGGAATCGGGAGGCCTCTCTCTCCCTCACCATTCTTTCCGTTAGAGACACACGCCAACGAGAGAGAGAGAGGGAGGGGGGGGGGGGAGAGAATAGGGATTACGAGATGGTTGTATTTTATTTGCAGCCTAACTGGCCAGAATTCCGGCATACAAGGCTTATGTTGCACACAGGCCAGTAGCAGCAGTAGTAGCAGCAGCAGCGAGTCTTTGCCGAACTAAAGTTTCGTATCAATTTTAGCCTAGCGAGGCTTTTCCAGCGCTTTTTAAGCTGCCCTGTACCGGCTGCTCTGGCCCGTGTTGCACAATGTACACCAATTTTATTCATGCCATACCTAGCCATCGCGCCGCCTCGCTTATCCGCGATAGTGGAACAACTTTCCAAAACATCATATTTCAAAGAGGCTTTATTTCTATTGCCTTATTTTTCCAGCTTGCCTACCTTTTTCGGTGACGTTTCAACGAGATGCTTGACGTTTAACGATCGATACAACTAGAAATTGTTGTTATTCAGGTGTGAACTGCGATGTTTGGCAGTAGATGTAAACGTCACAATAGCGTTAGACTGCGAGGGGGAGGGGGAGGGGGTGTTAGCGTCGAAAGTGAAAAGCTTTCGAGTGTCCGAGAGGTGATAGGCGGTTAAGTGGGCCGGCATGCGAACGCTTGTAGCGCTAATTGCCTTAATTCGATAAACCCGTTTCTCTGGCTTCATTATCCAACCGCTTGTCATATCGGCTTATCCTTTTAGCGTTTTTTTTTCTTTTTTGTCCCTCAATGGCAAATTCGTTTATTCAACGAAACCTTCCTCCCTCGATGGAGATGCCCGCTGATTCTCGCGTGGGAAAGTGACAATCTCAAGGCGACAAAACTCTATCGTGTACGAACAAGCCAAGCTTTTCCACGAGTGCACATCATCGCCACGGCAAGGGCGCACGGCTAATAAAGGTGTTATTAAATAGATTGAGATTAATTGCGTGATTAGTGCTTTACGCGTAATTGGATAGCTCGGTAAATTGCGCGGCGTGCCGTACGTGTTTACATCGCTCCTCCTCCTCCTCCTCCTTCTCTTCGTTCTTCTCCACCTTCTTCTTACTTCTCTCGCACACTCTTTTGCCGTACTCTATACTATAATCCCTCGACGCAATCTCTATATGGCTGCCCTGCTCACTCGTTATCCTGCTATGTAGCGAGTCGTCGTTTTGATATATTATTCCTTTCTCCCGCGACTATATGATTTACGAATGATCGTTTAGTTGCTCTCGCTCTGCACTCTTCCCGTGTTATTTCTATAGCGAGAGCAAGCAACGACGACGACGACCGACAAAAAAAACTACAAACTACATAGTTCCACCTTTTCCGCGGGCGTTTTTTTTTCAATTGTTCTTTCTCTTTTATCTCTTTCTCTCTCGCTGTTGCTGCTGCTGCTGCTGCTGCTGCTGCCTACCAGTGACTTCCGGCCGGCAACGACCGCTCGGCCAGCCGCGAAACTGTTATGTCGCTGAAGAAATTAATTTCCTGACGGCGTGTTACGCTCTTTTTTATCAGCCAACCACTCCAGATCTCTTCATTAACGATATACCTGTAGAGTTCGTTCGATAATTATGCGATTGTTATATTTAACCGCAGCATTCCGACGACTCTTTTCCTAAAGTCATTTCGCATTTTTCCCCTTCGGATTACCGCGCGTCGATTGCGATAGACAGAGTGACTTCGTGTCTCGTCAAGTATACAGCTTTTCAAGCACGTACACGTTAAATAGAGCGCGAATGAAACGAGTCAATTTTTTTTTAATATAAAGTTGTCAAGAGAAAGTAGATTCCATTAAACGTGAATATATTTAAAATGATGTTGGAAGAGTACAAGAAATAAAACAAAAGTTAATTTCGCGTATGTCTTTTTGCAGAGTGGCTTGCAACAGTGGAGCTATCATAGCAAAGGAACGAGAAGAAGGTAAGTGGTAAGTGTGTGCATCTGTTGAGATAATCCAAAATTAGTAGAGAGCATCGAGAGAGCGGTTGGTTATAACTGCTTAATCTAGTGCGCATCGGTTACCATGTCTAACAGCGCTCGTGAATTTCGAATTTCGAGTAGTAACAGAGAGAGAGAGAGAGACGTAGAGAGAGCCATTACGTTGCCGTTCACTCGCGAGCTAGCTAGCTATCTGCATAGGCTGGCTCGACTCGAAAATGCACTTAAATACTGCTGGCGCTCTCTGCGATGGCGCTGCCATTAATGAAAGCTCTCCCCTTTCCCTTCTCCCTCTCTCACTCGTTCTCTCGCTCTCTCGCTCTCTCATATGCGGAAAGTAGTCGTACAATAGCCACATATAGCCAGCCGATCGTCGAGAGATCGGTCGCTTTGCTCCTTGACCACGTGTCTATGTGTGTGTGTGTGTGTGTGTGTGTATGCACGCGCACGTCTGTGTACACGACGAGGTGGTGGTGGGAGCAGTGGCTGCGGCTATCTATCCGTTGCCTTTTACGCTAATTGATAAATCGTGTTGCACTAATGAATGCATTCCCAGCTCTGCTGCACGGATCATCAAGGAAATTCAAAATCTTACGAGATAGTCGTCGTCGTCGTTGGCACGCTCTTTTTACACTTGCGATCGTTATCCCAGTTTCCTCGTTATACGGGCATCCAATTCAATTGCTACAAATTACAATCAAACATGGCTTATCGTTCACATCCCGATTGTGCTATTTCACTCTTCCTCTATCTCCCTCTCTCTCTCTCTCTCTCTCTCTCCATTCTTCGTTGCCGATTGTTTTCTTCTTGTTTTGCACGTGGCACACGCATTTATCTCATTCATTACGCAAACCGATCTACCATCTTCTTCTGCCCACTGAGCCATAGAAAGTATCCGATTGCACGCTGATTCGTTTCGAAATCCAACCCTCGCAATTAATTGATTAACAGGTGCACACGTATGCACGCGTGCACGACATGTGCGTTTGACATGAAAGATAGAGAGAGAGAGAGAGAGAGAGAGAGAATAAGAGAAAGAGAGAAAAGAAAATAAAAAAGGAAAAGAAAAAAGCTACTGCGCGCTAGACCTTGCCGCCTCGGCTGATTGGCTATTGTCCGGCTAATAAGATATTCCGGGCGGAGGAGAAGCGTGTCTCGCTTGATTTTGCAGTCGCGCCCAATCAACGCCTCTTTTTCGACGAGCTGGACGACGTCGTCGACGACTACTGTTACTAGCCTAAGGATCAAGGGCGATCTTTTTTCCTCGTGCAGCTCGTTTTTCTTCTGTGGCGTTCGTAGCGCAACGGTACAGCAGAAAGAGAGAGAAAGAGGTGTCGAGCGACACGTTCATTACTGCGCGACAGAGCCCAGACCAACCGACCGAGCCAACCAAGAAAAAGAAACGACACGCTGGATGAATATTTCTACTTTTAACTTTTCGTAATTTATTCAGCGAGAAAATTTGATCAGCGTACCCTCTGTTGTTTCTTTTACTCCTTTTCTCGCAAAGACACCCGTACCCCACCCGTCTTTATTGTATTTTCTTTCTGCGCACGCATTCTAATTAATTTAAACTTTAAATACATTCTATTCGATTCGGCTCGATTCGATTCATTTGTGCATGTTTGAATTAGCCAATTTATTATGCTAGCGTTACGCGGGTTGCACGGTTTTGTTTATTTGACATTTCACGCGTTGCGAAATTTAATATCGCAGCTTTCGATACAATATTCACAGCTTGAACGTGCTGTCCTTTCAATGCCTGTATTAATTTGTATAAAGCTAAAAATAATTATTCGGCTACAATACCTTTGGATTGGTATGGTAATATTATTGAAAATAACCAGCGGAACAATAAGTACATTTATGACGGAGTAAATATCAATGTATCAAGTTTTTCCGATTTCCGGATAATTCATAGTCGTTTCAATAGTATATATTTAAAAAGTTATTGCCACGCAAAATTGGGATCGTATCAATCAAGCGACGACAATGAAGCGACAAGAGTTTGCCGCAAGCTCAAGGAGAAGATGCAGAAAACTTCAATCGGTACTTTCAATTCAAATGAACATTTGTGTCTATACGTCAGGTTTGTTGTTTTGAAGTGTGCGAGAAGCACTTTAGATAGCGCGAGATCCCTCTCCTTCTGTGGCACTTGGTCAGCTCGATAAACGAGTGTATGCGTCTGTGATCATGTTGCGTGCCGTATACTCAAACAACATGCGCTGGAATTAGCTCGAGTTTTCGTTAATTAAGCGTGTTCGACGACCCAGGTTCGCGCTCGGGATTTATTTTCCAATTCTGTCGCTGCGATATGCAAAATAGTTAAGAGAGAAAAAGAAAGAGAACGAGAGAGAGAGAGAGCGAGTCCCGGATGAAGATGTCGCGCTGGCAAATAAGTGCACGTGTAGGCGAGAGAGAGAGAGAGAGAGAGAGAGAACGTGGGTTGCTGCGGTCCGGCTAATGCGAATATGCTGTCGTCGCCGATAGAAAGAGACAGCCGATAGCGAATCTGTGTACGACACGGATGTCGAATTAGCTCTCTCGCTCGCTTTCTCTCTCTCTCTCTCTCTCTCTCTCTCTCTCCCTCTTCCGTGGTCGCGCAATCGCGCAATACGCATACACAACTGATAAATAGTTATTGCTTGATTAGGATGAACACACGTTGTATATTTTACTATACTTTTCTTTCTTTTTTTTCTTACTCGATCGATCGATCCGCCGTAGCGTAGTTATTTATCGCCGCGTAACCCTCAATCGACCAGTTTTATTGCGAGAGAGGCAAGAGAGAGAGAGAGAGAGAGAGAGAGAGAGAAGTTTAACGACCGACGTTCATAAATCCGCGACGGCTATATCCAACCTGGCGCAGACTATTAATTCTTCCATTGTCCGTATCGCAAAAATTTCGGCGCATCCAAGGAATATCGTAAATAAGAGGCTTACTCGCGGATAAATCAATCTTTCTTGGCAAATCATTGGATTTTCTTTTTTGTTTTCTTATTTTTTTTACTTTTTCCAAGAGCAGTCAGTCGCCATGTTTTTTTCTGTTCTTTTTTTTCAGTACGCAGCCAATATAACTTTACGGGCGATCGATCGCGAGGGTCGTTTCGTATAATTGAAAATATTTCAAGTGGTTGAATCGAGTTAGCTTGCGCACTCGTTTTTCTCGCACCCTCAGTAGGGGCCTAATTTATATGTTAATTCCAGCAAGAGCGCACGTCCAATTCGACAACGAGCGTGCTTGATATAACCCACAAGTCAAGAAAAAAAGAAAAACTTGTACAAGTCGATCGAAAGATATAAGTAATCTGTCGCCATGAGACATTGCAATATCGTACAGGAATACATGTTATGGATGTAAAGTCAGTGCCAACTTTCATATAGCAGCATTCGAACGGTAAGAATGTCGCGTGGGTGGGCTATATTTAGGACCCACAAATTTATCGCAGACTCGAGAGCGCGCGGCGGTCAATTAGTCGATATAGCGTATATACTCGAAGGCCAGTCTTTGGCTTTCTTAATCCTTCTCGGCTCGAGTTTCTCACGCAAAAAAGACGACTTACAAAAGAAAAAAAAAGAATTTGTAAAGCACGTCGTAGCTTCGACTTTCACGACATATGTCAAACATCCGTGCAAAAGCAAAGCCGACAAATGTGCAATACACGAAGCGGATCGTTAGACTTAAATATTCTTTAGTCAGGAACAACTTGAAACGTATGAGAAAGTTAAATAGTACTCAATTATCTGAAAATGCAGTGAAAATATTGAATGTCGTAAATTTTTTTTTGTTTATTTCCACGACATTCTGACTGCAAAGAATTGAAAGTACAGTACCGTTACAAAAACCAGTTTGACAATTGCATTCTAGCAATCGTATTTTAAGAAGGAAACACTTGTGGGTGCATTAGTGGTAACTCGTGATCCTCGGCAAATAATCGCCAAAAAAAACTGCAAAAAGGGACAAAAACAGAAGAAATTGGTTGGGACGCGGCGAGAGGAAGCCGAGAGGAAGCCGAGAAAGAGAATGAGCTAACGAGGCGCGTGTATTACAGAGAGAATCGGGGCCCGCTGGTGATGGCAGCATGTCCCTTTTAATTTCTAGCGTCTCTCTGTCTCTGTCTGGCTCTCGCGTTGGGTTGGGCTATTAATCGCGCGTAGATATTGTGGAAAGGGTGCAGCCGAGCGTTGAATTGGCCTCGTGGTCGCGCAACCAATTAGTCAAGCGATGATTGGCGCGTGTAAACCGAGAGAGAGAGAGAGAGAGAGAGAGAGTGAGCTGCAGGATAGGTGTGTATGCATGCATACGCTCCTGCCGCTGCTGCTTTCTTTTGCGATTTCTAACGGCCGTTGTTGCGTAAATGACGTTGCGCAAGCCAATGAAAATCATGTCGCTTGTCGTGTACATCGTTTGTCAATGAACTCACTTTCAGACTCGAACGATATGCCTAGTCATACTCCCACGGTGCGTTGAATGGTGAGAACGTCAATGTATAGAGCCGAAATTTCGATCGAGCTCTGAGATATAATAAAGCGATTTGCGGCATCTCGCGACACATTCCGATTAATCTTTCCTCGCGGGTTTTTAACGCGAGTTTAGTTAACCGCGGAAAGGAAGAGAGAAATTTAAGGAAAAAAGTGGTACTGTGTCCGTTAAAAAATTGGCCTTTGCTACGCGGCTGTGCATCGACCAAGCTGCCTCTCGCGGAATGTCCTATCAATTAGAGACAGGTTTCTTGCGCGCCACGGAGAAACTTAATACGGCGAATCGTTATTTTCACACCGCAGTCTATTTTTCGCGCTACGGCTCTATCGAATTAACGATTGTTCGAGTAGCCGAGCCAGACTCGATTTCACTGTACGCTCATTTGCAATCATGACCTTCGTGTAGTGAAATCTTGTCGTCACCTACGATACACTCGGCGCGTTTCGATGGAGATTAGACTTATTAGTTATTTATCGAAGTGAAATTGACGTTTGTGATCGCGTAGATCGCTAAATCTGTACGATCTCGCGAAGACTGGTATCGAGTTATTTTTCGCGTGGGCTTGCAACTTGTGTGCAAGCGAGTTGAAGCCAAGAAATAATTAAAGTGCTGCTTCATTGAAAGTCACTGCAAATTTGCACTACAACTGATACGATCCTGTAAATAACTTATTCATTGGCCAAATGAAGAAAAGCGCCATCACGAGATAGCGCAATTCTATTTATACATCATAATTGAAATTTCACGTAATGGAAGCAACGACCGCGACACTTAATTATATTACGGGATGCGCGACAACGAACAGCGCGTTTAATGAATTATTCGGTATATTCGTTCCGTAATTATACTGTCGTTAAATAGATAAGAAAAAACCACAAAGACTCCCCATTTATTGTTTTTTTTTTTTGCGAAGGAAGTAAATCTCGGCGACGATACGCGATGTCGTTGCGTGAAGGTAGATATAATTTTGGCTCGTTTCATTAGCATTTGCATACTGGTCTCCGAAAGAGAGCTGCGCTCGATTCGAAAGGAGGAGACGATCGCGAGCAAAGCTCATTTTCATAAATTATACGAATGCAGCCAAGCAATGTCTGTTCCGCGATGGAGGTCGTTAAACTTTAGTTCTAAATCAATATGCGTTTATTGAAAGGCGTAGGCGTGAAAGTAGCAGCAACAGCGGACTGTCGGCAAATGAATTTGCACAAAATGATTTGGAGGATTTTGGAATAATTAACGGCGAGCTATTGGTCGAGCTATTGGCCAAGCTATCGGGCCAGCTAATGTCGCAACACGTTGCTCTCGCCAAGGCCCAACCAACAGAGAGATCGGGCCGAGGGAAGCTACGGAGATTATTGCATTGAACATGGGGCGGTGCAAAGCAAAAGACATTGTGTGATAAGTAGGCTGCAAAAGTCCCTTGATAAACGATCGTTTATTTGCAAATAACGCGTACAAGGCTTTTGTTTGATCGGAATAAATAAAAATAAGAAATAAGCGTATAATTAATTCGGTGCGAAATCGGGTTAGAGATGCGATGAGATACGCCATGTTGGCTGCATAGATCCGGGTGAACGGCTAGCGTATATATAATGAAGTGTCAATCGTTGTACTCGGAGCAAATGAGGCATTATAACGTTGGCAAGTGCGATTCCTCGCTAAGACACGATTATTAAGTCTCACTCTTGAGAGGATAGGGAGGAGTTGGAGATTTACAATCGTGCCGCTCGCTCGCTCGAGCCAAAAACGTTATTTATTGGAAGGGTCCCATTCGTTCCGTGTGCGAGCCGATTAGGCCGCCTTGCAGGCCGCTCGCTCGCTATAAATTGCAATTTGCCACTGTAAGCGCGCGCGCGCGCGCGTGAGAGAGAGAGAGAGCATCAGTGTCGCTGCTCGTTTTACAGACACGTTAATTAAATCGTTTCTTTGTGGAGCACATTCTTTGCCTTTTCCTTTGCTCGTTTTTCAAGAGCACGCACGAGTCGAGATTACGATTTATGATTGAGCGCTAATGTCAATTTGAGAGCGAAAAAACAATGTTGAAGGTATGATTCGTTGTATAAAAACGTTGGACCGGATACGAACTGAAGCTTGTATGGCTATATATAAGTATATAATTTGCACTTGCATGGCTGATTATTACATGACGCACACTTGATAGGCGATGCCGAACAATCGTAGAGTAATTTGATATTTGTAATGAGCAAGCAGGTCTCCTCGAGTGTATATATATATCTGTAGAGTATATAAATACGAGCCGCGATGTGGATGCATACAGCCGGCACAGCTATATACATGGATGATCGCGAGAAAATAATGTGAGAAACGATTTGGCGAGACTGAGCCAGCGCCATCATTACGGCGATCTCTTTCCCGCGCGGCTGATCGATCCCGCGCCGTGCGTCCAACCCAGCTAACTCCTTCGCCCAAGCGAGCCTGCAATTACTAACTATTATATCGCGCACCGCACCTCACCTCCCGTCTCTTCCTCTCTCTCTCTCTCTCTCTCTCTCTTTCTCTCTCTCGCTTTCGTTCTCTATTGCCCTGCATCTTGCCTGCTTTACTTGCCGTAATCTCGGCACGATCGCCCACAGAGACTCAATCGTACATGCTCTCCTCTCTCTCTCTCTCTCTCTCTCTATCTCTATATATATATGTATATATATATACACTCGCCACCTCCATCATGACAATCACTTTCCAATTCAGACGATTCCGACTGTTTGCTGATCGATCCCAATCATCCTATCTTACACCTCTATTCCGTTCGTATTTTAGCTATTTTATAGCTATCATTTCTTTTTTATTCGAGATTTTTTTACCCAAACAAACATCTTGTCAAATTCGTTGTTTTTTCCTGCGAACGTGTGCACGATTCTCGCGGTTTCACACCTTAAAATCGCCCTTGAACTCGTCGTTTTTCGAAGGTAGGTACATAGTGTACCAATCAAACAAACCCACATTTTACGACAATTCTTCAAACTCTACTCTTGGAGCATTTCGAAAAAACAATGACTCGAGCAAACATGTCGACCCACCAAGGACAGTAAAGCGCTGTAAATCAAAAACTACAAAACGCCCAATTCCAAAGAAATTTTTCCATGAAAAACTGTCTAGTTCAAAGCGTGAAAAAGGGCCAAAATTAACCGATTGTCCTATCACAACCATATCGGGAATTTCACACGCCAGCCGCACTCTGTAAGCTTTTTTCCCTTTTCAAATTTTTTTTTTACTTTTGCGATCGCTCTAACAAGGGTTAGACTTATTTTCACGAGTCACGAACAATACACCATACTTTTGAAAACGCGCGCGAACGCGAAAAAAGCGTCATCGTTACGGCCCTTTATCTCACTAAAACGCATTGTCTCTTTTTTTCTTTGTTTTTTTACTTTTTTTTTATTATTATTTTTTGCGAATCCACGAGCGAGACGTCTTTTATATTTTGTCCGCGTTGCGCGAAATTCCGTATTACGATGTCCGATAACGCGTGGTCGAGTTCGCCTGCTGCCAGATTCATTGTGGCAACTCGTTCGCGGTTTGCAACTCTCTTTGTAAGGATGTACGGACTATCATTGGATGTTGCGCTGGAGTCTTTCGCTCGGTACGATAGAACTCGTGTATTTAAATAATCTTTGAAAAGTGCTCAATCGTAATTGACCAAGCGTGTCAACGAAGGGCACGTATAAAGCTTTAAGGTCTAAGAGAGCTAATAGCGAGGACAATAATCCGTCTGCTGTTTGGAGTTTTCATTAGCAATTACTTTTGTCGGTCGCACAATTGGTTAACACGGGCCCGTTGCTAGCTGCATGCTTACTGCAATATAGGCTCGCGCATATACACAAAGCGAGAGAAATGGAAACAGCGCGGCTAGTAGGTAGGAGCTAGGGAGCACTATAATTACTTGGCCGGTAATACATGCGTTGAGTGGCAGGCTTGTATTACCTTGGATAATTCGCGCGAAAGCAAAACACATACTACCACATGAATATATGTAGATGTATACGTATGAAGAAAATGAAAATTGTAAAATTGGAGCATGCGCGCCGGTGGTGATACTTTGCTATTATACAGCCAGTGTGCATGCATGATGGTGGCACTCAAGCAAATGCCTCTTTTCGGGATAATAAATCGCGCGCTCACGCACACAAGGAGATTGCGAGGCAAACATAATTCTTGTTTGTAGTAGATAAGATAGACAGCCAGAGAGAGAGAGAGAGAGAGAGAGAGCGAGAGCGAGAGGACGAGCAAAGGGAGGCTAAGGGGGAGAGCTTATGCCTCTATCGCCGTGGCTTATCTCAGGAAGTTGTCGGGCAAGACGCCGTACCGGGACAGCCCGTCTCTCGCTCACACTGCGTTGGCCCGCGTTTATCTTTTTCTCCTCTCCTCGCTCTCGGCTTGTGTTTATGGGGAAAGCGCGCGGAAAACATCACAGTTTTTTTTCCCTTTTTTGTCGTCGCCTATCGCACTCTAATAATCCTCGCTAGCGAGATAAACACGATTTTTCCACGCGACGGTACAAACGATCGACTTGTCTTTTGCTCCATGATCCTGAAAAGCAAATTAGTTTGCCTGCTATGGTGTTGGTGTCCGTGCAGCCAAGTTTGGCCAGCGCTAAAAGGATCACACCTTTGTAAAGTGCCTCTTCGCGCCTCGCACCAGTCGAAACGTTGACTGACGCAAGCAATTAGTAAAAGCGGATGCTCGCTTTGTTTGCACGGCCAATTTCGAGGCTGCGTGAATATCTTATGTGTGTATATGTATCCGAACACTTTTCCTGAAGTGAACGTTTGCTCAGCGAAAGCAATATTCCGTCGTTTCTTCAACGAGCCCTTCATAGATGTGTCATTCTCTCTCTCTCTCTCTCTCTCTGTTTTTCTTGCTAAAACTCACAATGTCGAAAGGTGTCTTCCGCGAAACAGTAGCATCGAAATAAACGATTTAACAATATGGGTCGATTATTTGGAATTGGTTGAACGTGCGTGAAACGGCTAAAACGTGAGAGCGTAAGAAAGAGATAAAGAGAGAGCTGATCGAATGCTGACAAAAAGTCTCATTGAAATTACTCCTTTCGCTTCCGTCTCGTGAGCTACCTCGTCTCTTTTTTTTTGTTCTTTTATCCAATCTCCCCGAGGGCTATCTCGCGCGTACAGCTGAAATCCATCTAATAATCAATGTAAATTAATTGAAGCGATTGTTTCCCAGGCTTGGCTTGCTCTCCACTGGCACTCGAGTGAAGGAACAGTTGGTCGGTAGAGGAGAGGGACGGGGGGATCATTCGAGCGTGGAACGAGTCCTCCATTGGGTGCAATCAGTGCAGGCTATCTTAGATCGAAAGCCCCGTTCAATTACTGGCGTTAATAATTAATCTCGCGCGCGAGCTCGGCATCTCCATTTGTTTCTCCGAGCTTTCGTCACCGTTCGACTCGTCTCGGCTTTCCGTTTCTACACTTTCTTTCTTTTGCTTTTTCTCCGCTACTCTCTCTCTCCCTCTCTCTCTCTCTCTTTTCCTCTCTCCTTATCTCTCTTTTGCAGATTACGTAAAAGGACGCACACGATCGTGCTCGATTAGGTTGCTACGTGTACAGTGTCGACGTCGCTTCGAGTAACAATAAACTTTTGCCTTTCAATTAGTCCACGACCCGATTACACTTTTGTTCACAAAGCAAAATAACAAAGAACAAGCCAGGTTAATTGAATAACGATAAGAGCGGCCAGACAAATAGCTCGCTTTCGGGATTAATTAATATAGAGCTGACTGCACGGAACACGTGTCGAGTTTTAATCGAATTACGCCGAGAGCGAAGCGGCAACAACGCCGCGTCGTAGCCGCGGTGTCATCGCCGCCGCCGCCGCCGCCGCCGAGTCGACGACCAAAAGGAAGGCCCTGTAAAGCGAAACAAGAGAGCGAAAAAGAATATAAAGAAACGAGAGAAAGAGAGAGGGAACGAAAAGATCGGTCTTCTAGAATGTCCTTTGTCGCGGTTCTCTCCCGCCGAAACTCGCGATGCCAGGCCCTTGAATAGCCCAAGCGGCCAGCTGAGTCTGGAATGCTACAAGAGAGGGGGGGGGGGCTCAAAGAGAGAGAAAGAGAGACGAGACTTGCAGCTACATCAGAATTTTTTTATACGCTTGTATATTTCGCGCAACATCTCTGTTTAATCAAAAATTGTTGAGTTTTTGTAAAGCCGACGTGCTTTCCTTCGAGCTCGATATCGCAGCCCACTGTGTTACTTTACTACCTGCCACTATTTTATTGCCTGCGACATTGCAAGATTCAATAACGTTTTTCTTTTTTTTTACATTCCTTCGGACATTTTTCTTGGTCGATGTAATAGATGATACTTTCTGCTCATTGCCGCTCGATAATTCTTGAATAAGTCGTTGGGGCTTCAAGAGAAACACGATAACCTCGATGGTTTGGAAAAGATTCCTTTGAGCGATGCTCCCAATTGAACATCTGCATTCTAATAGCTAGTCAAATACCATTGACGCGAGATTACTCAACTATACTCGTAGTATTTATTTAATCGTAGTGCGTTGTCAGAAATAGTTATCAGTGGTCTCGATTAATATTCGCGCTACTGTAAAACAGCTCGAGGAGTACGAGAAATAGACGTTGCAAGAGAAGCCTTGGTAAAGCAACATGTTTGTACGGGTACAAAGCAATAAACTCGATAGAATATGAAAGAAGATTGGAAAAAATGTGAGTTTAAAGGGCATTATCCACTGATCTCGGCAATAAAACTACGAAGCAAATGTCAGTAAATGAAATAGGACTTGATAAAAGTTGATCAAGATTTTTAATGCTCGCGCGTATCCCGCTGCGCGAACAAACACAGAGACTCTGTTGGCCGAGGTTGTTTGTACGCTGCGGCTTAATTTTCGGAAAATATTAAATCATCGTTCGGTTTGTAGCAGCGGGAACCCATATACACGTGAATAAAAAAAACATATTCATCGGACGTGGGCCGTGTGCATCGGTAAAATACGTCGCTGCTTCGGCTATAAAAATTATTGCGAAGCATTGTCCCGACAAGAGAGCAGCTCTTCGCTCGTATCCTTATTATTTATGCGGCGACGAACAAAGAAATCGGCGCGCGCAAAACTGCTCTCACTAGCTCGTGAGAGATACTTATCCGAGCAGGCGAATTCGGCCTGTAACAGCGAGATTTCCATCTGTTTTCTCGGAAACAAACGAGAAACAGGCACAGTGGACAGAAGAGAGAGTGAGAGATAGAGAGAGAGAGAGAGAGAGAAGGGGAGAGCGATAGCATTATAATGAATCGAGCGAGTGAGCGAGTTGCCCATCAAAGGACCACTTTGAAGCGTTATCGTGTTTCTCGCTTTGGCTCTTAAAGTCAATTTAATTATGCCAAGCGCCTCGCGAATATTTCTTCTTCTGTCGTTCGCATTCACTGGTTTTGTTTGGTTTGTCGATTGCGACGGAAATTTCATTAAGGAATATAACCATTTAATTATTGGCGTAATTGAGTTTCCTTCGAGATTGCTATTTCTATCTCGCGTCGTCGTCTTAATTAAAGCAGCTCAGTGTAAAAATCATTAGCACCAGAATACAAGCGCGCAACTGATTAATGACGTGCAATCGTTTGATTTATGTAGACGCACCAAACGCTCGAGAAAGAGAGCGAGAGCAAGGGAGGTAGGGAGGGCCTTGAATAATTTAACAGAGGTCTTGCTTCAGCCTCAAGATTAAACGAGACGAGAGATTTTCGTGAGGTATGCACTTTTTCACTTGGTGACGAGCAGAGCCTCCACAATGCCACGAGTACACCTGTTGATGGAAATTTGCATGTGAATGGAACGACACTCTCTCCCTCGCTCTGTATTTCGTCGTCGCTGCGCGTCTCAAGCCAAAATCATATTTTCTTAAGCACTCTATCATCGCCCAGTGATTTTCGGATTTAAGAGGATGCTAACTGCTTTAAAAGAGACCCCTCCCCGGCTCCTTCCTTTTCGTTCTCCTACGTAAACTCAACTCTCGTGTTTTTGGAATGCACCGAGTAATGGAGGTGCCTTTCATAAATATTCAACAGTTAATTATTCAAATTTACAGAGTTTTGTCAATGAAAACTAACGTTTGTCACTTTACTTTTCGTCGCAACAACTTTGAATAATAGTCATATTACTTCGTTAATACTCGACAATACATTGCTTACTAGATTCCAATCCTCCTACAATATGTACCAGTATAGTGAGAGTTATATAGACGACCAATTTTTAACTCGAAACATCAGGTTCGACATCACGCTCAATTTGTTAAAGTTAGATCGATCGAAAATCGCTTTACCTTGGATGCGAATTCAGTCGTTGTTCGAGTAATGAGTACAATTATTCGACGAGTGACAAACAGCAAAAGTGACATTTAATTAATATTCAGCGATGAAAAAAAAAACAATCACGCGGGCGTATTTTAATGAAGCACTTGTGCGTGGATAGCATCGTTTCCATTAACAATAAAGTTTATTTTACAACAACATCCCAATGGGAATGGATGTCTATACCGAAGCCCCGCTACAATCCGCAAATAAAGCCCATCAAATGATGTATACCTGGATGTAATAACTCGACAGCATCACTTGCACTCTCGGCCGACAAAACATAACAACAGCCAACAATGGAGTATGAGCTCGAAAAGCAATTCAATCAGAGCCATCCACCCCTCCCACCTCCCATTTTGGCGGTTGGATTAATGACGAGACACAGCATTGTTAATCGAAACATTCTTTTTCCGTGATTTTTCTGAGCTGAAAGCAGTCTTGATGGTGATCAAAAGAAATAAAAAAGCAGCTCTCCATTGTCTCATTAACGAAAATCCCGAGGTTATTGTGCGAGTCGATAAAAATTAAAGGTCCATTCAGCCCTGTCGGCGTGTGTAGACGTAGCCTCCAAATTAGGTGTCTTTGTACTCTCGTCGGCCGTCGCATATAGAGAAAGAGAGAGAGAGAGAGAGAGAGAGAGAGAGAGAGGGAGAGGGAATAAATAAGTCTTGAGTGAGAGAGAGAGAGAGAGAGAGTTGATGTGCCTTCTTTAATTTGGCTTCTCTTGTCCAGCGCAAGCTCAATTAAATGAGGCATATTTGTCTGCACAATAGCTAGTTGGAAAAGGAAGAAAGCGAGTGGCGGCTGCTGCATCAAATCGATTTGAGAGCAGCTGTCGACTATTATTCTCAAGGAAGGACGTTTCGCTGAGGGCGTTTAATTACGCAAGCTGCAGGCTGCATCGAATTAATCAATGATAATGCTGTTCGTCCGCGATATGGATCGAAAAAATAAAAACAATGGTGATAGAGAGAAAGAGAGAGAGAGAGAGAGAGAGAGAAAAAAAGATTAAAAAGTCAGCCTGTAGCAGTTCCACATTCCTCGACGTGCACGACGGGTGGCCTTCGCGCAGCCTCTCTCTCTCTCTCTCTCTCCCCGTCTGTGCATGTGTGTTTTTGTGATTGATCACGTGACCTCGTCATTCGGTATAATAAGATTGCTTTTAATCTGGCTGTGAGAGGAGATTGCTTCCTTCGTCCGTCAGAGCATTCCACGCATACCTAATTACGTCTAACGTTTTACCCACTCGCCATACTGTAGATATATGTGATCCACCCTCCGATATTACAACCATAGCTGCATGACAAATGGTCCGACAGACCTGCATGTCGATTATTATCACACTTTAATTAGTCGTACTTCACGCTAAACTATCAACCAAGTTAAGTACTGAGTTAAGTAGTAGCAGCAACAACAACAATAGCCACCAAGCTCGTTTATTCATTCGGAGGCAATTTTATATCGCACGTTTTGATGGATTCGCGACTTGATTTTTATCGATAGTTCGTCGAGCAATGGCTTCGCTTGCCTTTTTTTTGCCAGCAAAAAGATACGCTACCTATAGTGTCATACGATATTTACCTACGAAACTGGAGCACACCATAGAAATGAAGTTGCAGTTGTAATTATTTGGGTGGCGGAGGTGGAGTGCGCACGCGAGAGGGAGAAAGAGGAAGCAACGGGCTTGAAAAAAAAGCGCAGCAATCAGTGGAGGAGAGAATCCCCGAGTTTATACAGTGAGTTTGCTCCGAACGCAAATGAAGAATTGTCCGCCGAAGGGCGCGCGAGGGGTGGCCCCAACGATGAATGGAGTGTAATGCTGGGTCTACCTTGATTGTTGCCAACCCCCCTCGCTCTCTTTCTCTGCTACTACTGCTGTTGCTGCTACTGCTGCTGCTGTTGCTATTGCTGTTCTCTCTCGAACCCATCGGCATTTTTAGAGGCCGAATTTCCGCGCAGGTACTTTCGACGCAGAAGCCTCTTTATTTCGATATGTCGAGCGAGCGGCCGTGGCCGGTTGGATCTTATTTGTGCACCAGTATCCACACCTCTTTGAATGTACTATATATATATTTGTTTTTGTTATTTAACAAAAAAAGTATACCGGAGATATTGTATAAAACAAATTCAAGTCACAACATCTAATGCTTTATTCGATTGGCATCACTGTCGATACTTTTGTAGTTAAACACGTCAAGTATACAATTGAAAATGTTGATCTTGAAAAATAAACACATTGAATGTTAAAAGGATACATACGAGTTGTTTCGTTGGCCAAAAGTAGAGTGACAAGAAAATCGTGGGCATTTCGAACGCGCCACAAGGCCAGGTGTGTTAGCGTGCATGGGAAAATGCCGAATTAGCGCGATTTCCTGAATCTCGTGTTTGGTTCTTCTCTCAATCCCTCGACGCAAAAGAAAGGTTCTTTCTCTGTGTAAGCTGAGTGTTGAGCTGCTCTAATGAGGTTCTCCTCGCTCGTCGATTTTCGTCCAATTACCAGGAACGCGAGCAATCAACATTTCATTTGGCCTCGACATTAAAGAATAAGCGCGCACACGCGTACAACGTATATACGCCGGCATATAAATAATAAAAGCGCGAGGGTAAATATAATTAGTTGCGGGCTATAGGAGCAACACATGTTTGGTAACAATTGAGACTCTTGAAAACGCGGCCTCTTTTCAACCAGAGTTCCCGCTCAATAATTCAGTTTGGGCGCGCGTTGTAAGATCGCTGCTAGCCAATTTAATCTAGTAAACACGCTTAATTGTGCAGAGCAGAAAATATCATTTTTTTTTCTTTTTCTCCTTTTTTTTTCTTTTTCGGCAAAAATTGGACTGCTGCTGCTGCTACTGCTGGTGAGTTTGTGATGCATACGCACATGTAAGCTCTCAGAAATAATAATGTGTGCTCTCGAGGCTCTAACGAACGTACTGAGAGAGAGAGAGAGAGCATGCCGATATTTCGTTATACACGCCGAGAGCACATAAGTACGTAGAACGTACGAGCAGTCGAGTGGCTGCTCCGTTTGAGCAGCGCAGAGACATGGGGCGAGATAGAAAAGCAGCGGCAGCAGCAGCACGTGTATGCACAAGAAATATTCCATGGGGGTCGCCCACGGTAATTGGCCCTCTTGATCGGCCTGCCACTCTATCTCTCTCTCTCTCTCTCTCTCTTGCTCATAACCTACTGCAACCTCTATAAAGTATATGTAACCCTCCTCCCATCGCACATGCATATATCCCCCCTCGCGAGAAGGACCGCTTTTCAACATTTTTCATCGCATCATTGGCTCTCCGCTCTCTAGCCAGCTATGCCTTTTCTCCACCTTTTGCCGCATAAACTCTCCAATGCTGCTTCGTATTGTACCGTTGTCCATGCCGCGATCGTCTAATTAGACGCTGCATTTTTCTTTCCAAAGAATGGTGCACAGCATCGGTGAGATTCCATAAGCAGATCTGAGCGTGCAAATGTAAATTAATCGGGCTGCAGCGATAGTCATCGGTCAGGGAATTAAAGTAACGAGCGCACGTACAGCCTTACCACTTCATTTGGATGAAATTAGAAGCTGAATGGCCGGCTAATTTGAGCTCTTACATATTTCAGCGTTGCGGTCGCAATGATAAATAACTGGTCTCGTATACGATCTCGAAGGGGACTACAGGGCCCCGTCTGCTATAAATTCCAAGAGGGCCTTCTCTCTCTCTCTCTCTCTCTCTCTCGCGCGCGCGCGCGCTCGGTCTTTTGTGGGCTTGTGTGTTAAAAAACGAAGCTCGCGAAGGAAATTGAAAAATCCGGAGCCCCCGCTGCGCCCCTGGTAAATGACCCGTAATTGGAAGGGAGTGTGCAGGCGCGCGTTAAGCAACGCTTCGAAGAGCGACCGAGAAAGAGAGAGAGAGAGAGAGAGAGAGAGAGAGCCGCGCGCCACTTGTTTGCTTTTCACCTCTCAGTTTCAAATTAGGGATGCTTTTCATTTGGCCGACAACCGACACGCCCCCTCGCGGCTCCCGTAATACCATACACACAAAGTAGCCGCTACCGCGAGTGCATCCTGCACCCGATCCCATCTTTTTTTATCTCTTTTGTTTTTTTCCTTTTGCCATCCTTTCTTTTTACCTTGTTGCTTTCTTATACTTTCATCATCGTATAGGCATGCTCATCCCGTACGCTCCGATACATCTTCACACTCGGCTAATCAATCGAGTACTCGGCACACATCGGCTCTCTCCGCGACTTACTTTTTTTCACTAATATTATCGGCATTTTTATGCAAAATATTCATGAGCCCGTGAAACGTTGTGCAATTTTATCGACCAATACGCATCAAGAGTAATGCCATGCCAAACTGGTTTTTCTCCCGAATAAAATTATTCATAAATAGCGATACGCGCGTGCAAGCTTGCATCGTTTTATTTTTTGAATGAATTTATTAGTGCTTTTGACGAGCTAGACTGTCTCTCTTTCTCTCTCTCATGGCGATCGATATTCTCTCCCTCGCGTGCCTCTACATATCCTTTTCCACGTCTGCAAGGATAACGTACTGTGACGGCCGTGGTGCGGCATCTTTTACGCGTCCCCGGTAATTATCCGAAAACCTGGTCAACTCGATGAACCACCATTGTCTTGTTCCATTATTTTTTATTTTTTAACTTCTACTTCTTCTTCTTCTTCTTCTTCTTCTTCTTCTTCTTCTTCTTCTCTGAGGCACAGCCGCCTCGACAACCGTCCAGTTGCTTGTTTTTTCGGAGATGCGAGCGCTCAGATAAAAGTTTTGACAAGTGCGAGAGAGAGAGAGAGAGAGAGCCTCGCGGCCTGTAAGTACACCCGGCATCTGTGTTTTTGTTAGATAGGATCCAAGAGGGAGAGAGAGAAGCACACAATGGCGTGAGGACGAAGGTGCTGGGAATAAAGGAGCTGCTCGGATGAATTGAAGGATCTTTTTTACGGGGTTTTCATTGGATAGACTTTTTTTGCCTCTCGTTGCTTACGTGCCAAACTTTTAACGTTACTCGGCGTTCTTGCAAATTGAATCTTGCAGCTCACTAGAAATTCGCGCAATAAATGTCAATACTTGGGCGTAAGTAGAGAGAATTTTCAATATTTCGTACAAATCCATATTCAGATTAGATGAAATGTTGCAGATTGAATTGTTTAACTGATGACGATAAAAGTCCGTACAGAGTTTGCAAAGACTATGGCAATATTAAAAGCGACTAGGAGTGCGAATACGCTTGGAGGCTTGATCGGATTGCAGGTTGGTTGCGTCTAAAAACTGTCTGGCTTGCTGGCTGGCTGGCTGTGACCTACATATATCCATTGCGAAGCGAAGCAGATGAAGAAAGAGCCGTAAGCAGCAAGGAGATTCGTTAGACTACAATATACTCTGAACTGAATTGGAAGCGCGTCGACTATTCGTTTACACTTTGGCTTGCACAAGCGGAATCTAAAATTAACCACTCTTGCTCGCACACTCGCTCTCGCTTTGCCCGCATAAATGCTGTGATCATTAGAAGGCTTTAATATACATCGTGGAAAAAGAAGAGACGAGAAAAAGATGAGCGGCAGAGAGAGGGAGAGATAGAGATTTGCAAGTGTGCAATCAATGGAGCAGCTGACAATCGGGCGGAGCATAATAAAAATAGGTAATTACTCGGGAGTAATCGGGCGATCGTCGTCGGGCTAGCTTGCCCCTTGCCCCTTCTCCTATCCTCTTTGGCTCGTTCAATTAACGCGATATCGCCATCAGCAGTACTCTCTCTCTCTCTCTCTCTACTCGTAGTCCCCCGCGAAATGTCTCGCCCCTCCTTCTCCTCTCTCTCTCTCTCTCTCTCTCTCTCTCTCTCTGACTCTCTTGTGCTGCTCCCATGCAAGCAACGTATATAATACACGTTCCCCTCTCGCGCAGACTCGCGAGAGCGCACAAGCTCGAAGTGGGGAAGCTTTGGCTGCGTTGGCCACCGGAGCAACACACTCGCTCGGCCGCCGTCGCTCCGAGCGCAGCGTATAACTAAGCTTATACTCGTTTCGTTTGGTTAGAGTAGCAGCAGCAGCAGCAGCAGCAGCTCGTATCGTCGGTCGTGACTCGCGTCGTCGTCGTCGTCGTCGTCGTGGTCGCGTGTACAGTGTGAGCTACGATCAGTGTGCATCATTACGCAACAACAACCAAGTGAATAATTACGCTAACTCGCTCGAGTGAAAGTCCGCTGAAAAAGAGACGGACGTGGATAATACAACATGTGATTAGCAGCTTTTGAGAGTGGCTTTAGCGCTTAGCGCCCGAGATAAAGAAACAGAGAAAGAAAGAGAGAGTCTGTTAAATCGATAGCCTGCCACAGCTACACATGTATACCAAATAGAAAAAAAAAGTGAGTGTTGTTGATGTTGTTCTCGTTCTTGTTCTCGTTGTTGCCGTTGCCGTTGCTGTTATTGTTTGGCCAAAGGGGAGGGGGAGGCGGTCAAGTGAGTGCTATTAATAATCTCATTCGCAAGCGATAAGCTGGCTGCAGTTGAAGGCTGATGTGTTGGAACAAACTGGTGAGTGAGTGTGTGTGTCTGCTCCGTCCGTTCGTCCATCCAACTGGCCGTTTGTGTGTGCATGTGTGTGTGTGTGTGTGGGTGGGTGGGTGTGTGTGCAAGTGTATGTCTGTAGATTTAGCGCGCTTTGACGCAGGCGCGATCGTCGTAGCCCTGCACGTGCTCTATAAAGAGAGAGAGAGAGAGAGAGAGAGAGAGAGAGTGAGATAGAGAGAGAAAGAGAGAAAGCAAACGAGTAGTCTGGCTGCCGGCCAGTCCTCGTTGCAATTAGGCCCAAGCACCAGCACCAGCAACAGCAGCAGTAGTAGTAGTAGTAGCAGCAGCAGCTCGTTATTGAATTCCGAAGGCTTTATTTATTAAAATTTTTCACGAGCCACCAAGAGAGGGAGAAGCTTTCAGGCTTTCGCCTTGATGCATTAGCTTGCATGCACTCATGAATATTATAGCGCGGGCGTGTGCGAAAGAGGATGGCCGATAGTGGATGCTGTCCGAGAGATACCGAGGGGTTAAGGCTCCCTCCACCCTCATACCCCTAGCCACCCCGTACCCCTCCCAAAGCTCTGTCCCTCTCTCTCTCGCGCGCGCTCTGTGCAAGGTATAAGGTAGTCCATTAGCGTTAATGTTATAAACGTTAGCTGCCCCTGCTGGCCGTTCTCCCGTCCCAAAGTCCAAAGAGCATCCTCATTTGCCTACGAGACCCCCTCGGACTCATCGTATACACTTTCGTCGTAGACGAGCCAACAACGAGAGAGAGAGATAGAGATAGAGAAAGATTGCAATTATCGTGCATGCGACAGAGTGAGCAAACAGCCGGCGACGTTTAATAACGAATCGATACAGGCAATAAGTGCTCTCGACGCACTCGCACACCAACCCCTTTCGATCCAAGAATAAGATGAGGGGAATAGCTGGTACGTGCTATGTGTGTACGAATGTATATGTGTGTGCGCGCGCGCGCTACTACCCCTCTTCGAGCAATAACATTAATTGCTCTAAGCTCAATCACGCTGAGCGACGCGTTATCAAATCACTCTCTCTGGCCCCAGAGCAAACTTTCGGACCGCGTTATCGATGAGTTATTAATGTTGACTCTCCATTGCATTGATTTGTCTACTCGAGCGAGTAGAACAAGCTGATTTGCAAAATAACTTGTCCTCTCGCCGTTGCTGCATATCTCACTTTCATCGCAGGCTTATTGAATTCTTCTTGGATATCTTTTGTGGACGATATCTAATAAATAGTTTGTTGCGTTTGCAGTGTCGAGTTACTGGAAATACTTGAACAACAATTGACAATTACGAATGTACTGCTACAATGAAAGACGATTCAGTGGCATGCTTGAACGGTTGACTAATCAGACATGTGAAAAGCGCGAATAGAAAGCAATGGCACACGAGTGCAGATGAGGTATGGAAAAAGGGCAAGAAAAGATAGAGGAAGAGGAAGTGAAAGAGAATAAGAAGAAGAAGGCCGTCGGGCGGGCAACGACACGCGGATAATCGGGTATATATCGGCACGTGGCTTGGCTGGCTTGGCTGCGGCGAAACTAGCTCGCGCATCGATTTTCCCGAACGGGGCGGACCGTTGCCGCCGGGACGACTTGAGAACCCCTGAGAGCAGAACAGAGCGACCTAGGAACGGCTCCGCCGCCGGCAACGTCCTCTCTCTCTCTCTCTCTCTCTCTCTCGCTTAATTAATTACCATCCGCGGTTTTAATTAGCTTGGCTTTTCTTCCACGATTTTCCTTCCATGTGCCTTTTTCTTTTTTTTGCTTTTTCTTTTTATTTTCAATTTTCTTGTTCTTGTTCTTGCTGTTGTTGTTTATCTATCGCTAATTAATGAAACAACGCTGCTGTCTTTTCTCTAGAACTCTCGATGAATAATCATACGAGTACGAGGCGCGTTTTCTCTCTCGCTCTCTCTCTCTCTCTCTCTCTCTTTCTGTGATGTATTATTCTGAAAATCAGTATGAACGTATGCCCGAAGAAAAGGGGGAATGTGGCTCAAAAGTAAGTTGATGAAAATCTTAGGGAAGCATTAGCTTTTAGGGGGATTACATGCTTAATGCATCGAGATCGAGCCGTAAACAATATCGCTCGATGAATTTTCCGAGCTTTCAAGGGGAGACGAGGAGATTCAATTAATTACGCTCGCGTGCTCTCGCGCAAATATACTCGTTACCCCTCTCCGCCTCTCTGCCCTGACAATCTATTTAGTTGCTGCGAGCACTTAACAAGTGCAAAATAAAAAGAAAAACAAAATACGAATTGCCGTAAATCTGACGCCGAAGCTCGTGCGCGTGTGCGTAAAAGCCAAAGTAAAAAGCTCTTTTCGCTAATTGACAAGCAGAGCGCGCACGTGTATGTACATTGTTGCAAGAGCACAACGCTTCTTCGCCACTTTCTTATCTGAGACGAATGTCAATTTTTGTAATTACACACCAGCCAAACGCTTATCTACGGCTATTTGGCTTTTCGTATATTGACGTAGTTCTTTTCATTAACACCCACAGAGATAAAGCTTCGGGTTATCTTCGTGCCTTGATGAACAAAACGCCGCGACGCCAGACTTGGTGCGGAATCACGAATTCTTCTTTCGTATCGCCTTTGCTTTATCGATATTACGCAAACTCGAGGCTTTTATTCTTTATCGTTCGACGCCAATTGGATCCTTCGATTGTCATTCTTATGGCAATTCGCTGGAATTTATTGCTCAACTTTGCACTGTTATTTCAAGCAATTGTAATACTTGACTTGAAACGAGAAAAGTGCCTTGGGTGTGCGTAAGTCGTTGCTCGATATAGATTAACAGAGGTGACGTCGTTAAATCAGTACAAACATGGAAATATTCGTGACGTTAAGATCACATCTATCGGTTCTAATCACATTAGTTAATGAGATCGGCGATGCAATCTCCTGCTTACCAAAGCGATCGTCCTCTGCAAACATTTTCCATGCAAATGAGTCTTTGGCAGAGATTTATCGCAGCTCGTTGTCCGCTCTCTTCTGCTGTGCGACGGTGTCTTTCCATCGAGCGGAAAAAGAAAGCGTTGCTGCTGGGTAGGGATAAATTAGCGCAACAACCGCTAATTTCGCGCGGCAGGGAATTAATTTTCGTATTAGCTCTCTCGCACATAAGAGCCTTGGCAAGCTTGACGGCATTGTCGCGCGCTTGCCGACGGCGGCGGCAAGACGACGATGTAGAAGGAAGAGGTGACGGAGGAGGGGGGGGGGGAGAAGGAGGAGGAGGAGAAGGGAGGGAGCCAAAAATTTAATTAGCAAAACCCGGAGAATTAATTGCGAGGCTTGGGGGCCATCTTATTGTACGCCGGGCGCGGGCCTGGGGAATGTAATATTCACAACACAGCAAGCTCAGCTATGGCTGCGGCCTAGTCTATAGCGACGACGACGTCGTTATTAATTATATGACACTGCCGACGCCGCTTCTTCTTCTCTTATTCTCCTCCTCCTACTTCTCCTCCTTCGTCTTCTTTTTCCTCTTTCTTTTCTCTCGGATAACGCGTAGGCTAAACGCTTTTTCTATAGTGGTCGACGCTTTGCTACACCAATCGTCAGAGCTCTATTTACACTTGCGTTCGTATTGGGCATACGCTCGACGTCTGCGCTCGCGCATGCCGCTAATGCACTTGCTTTTGTCGTCTCAATGCTGAACCATTAAAACTCATCTGGAACAACGTCGTTCGATCGTCGGACTAATTTTCACGGCACAAATAAAAAAAACTCTTCGGACTGTATTGGTAGAACGATATAGTAGTGCGCCAACTTTCAACGCAAAGTGCTACTCTCATTTGAATGCTAATTTGAAATTCCGCATACAAAACTATTTCAAGAACGCGCACACGCTCTTCGACTAATTTCGAAAACACGAGCGGCTTGACCTACGACCTCCACCTTCCCTCCACCTTCGCTCTTTTCCTCTTTCCCACTTTTGTGTACATGGAAAAAGTACGCGCGCGCACACACACACACACACACACGTGCACATATACGACGTTTGACGAAGACGTACGAGGCTCCTACGTATTTTTCTTCGTGCAAAAAGTCATTGGTTAATGCTTTGGAAATGAGTTTAGTTTTAGGCCGCGACGTGGCAATTATCGTTTTTCCAACGAAGCTAAATCCAATGTAGTTACGCAGTTACGGGATTCTTCTTCTACTCTTTTTTATTTTTCGTTTTTTTTTTTTTTAAGAGCGAATGATTAACGGCCAAGTCGATCGAAGAAGGGTTATATACGATCGCGCGCGCGCGCACGCAAGTGCGAGAGAGAGACTATTCAAATGCGGGGAAACAATGAGACTGAGAAGTGGCGAAACAAAGCTGCTTAGAATAAATGAATATCTCGTCGAGAGCCAAGCAAGTAACTTTAGCTTCGCTTGCTTTTGCCTTTGCATATTCAATCGTACATTGCTTGCTTGGAAAACACTTTGTGTTGACTCCTTTTCTTTCTCTCTCTCTTTCTCTCTCTCTCTCTCTCCTCTTCGTTCGTATTTTTTTACCATTGATGTATTAACACCTGAAAAACGTTCGACCTCAAGGAAACGTTGTGTCTTGACTCAATTAAAAAACAATACTCCATCAGTTGGATGCTCATTAAAGTAATTGTAATTCACCTTGCTAGAAAACGAAAAAGGAAAAAAGCCGAGATTTTCGAAACAAGTCGTAACAATGGGATTCATTTACAAGAGAATGCGCATGACAATTGACATTCGAGATAGTTTGGCCAAAGAGTGTCCATAGCAATATAGTTGGATGACAAAGCAAATATTTGCAAGACTCCGACAGGCTGAATGGTGTTTTAATTGAAAGAATATTTTTGAAGAGGTTTAAGTATTTAAAGATGTTTGAGGTATGTGTGTGCGTATATTAATATAAAAGAGATAAGAGATTCGAGTAGTGAAATATAACGAGTATGCAAAGCTATGGGGTAACCGAACAATAACGAACGAACGAATAAACAGGCTGAAAGTTGTAGATGGAGGGCGAGCTGATTCATAGCGGACGGCAGTTTCGGAAACGGAAGAATCGGGAGAGAGAAAGAGAGAGAGAGAGAGAGAGAGAACTACGGCCAGAGCCGTAATTTCGTTTACACCGGAAGTAGCCGGTAAATCAGCGGCTTAATGAATTCACCCCGGGGGGTCTCTCTCTCTCTCTCTCTCTCTCTCTATGCTCTCGTACAAGCGTGTATGTGCGCGGGTGCGGGCGCACATGAACATACATATACACACACGTAGGTATATCGAACATAGCAAGTTGGTGGGTAATACACCTTGAAAAAATTATCATAACTTGGCAAGAAGTATTCTCATCGGTAGCGTGACGTCGTGTAAAACCCAATGTTTGTAGGTGTCAGTTGGTATATACGAAGGCGGCAACACGCCTCGTTTAATTCAGCTCGTTAATCATTGTCAATTAAGCCCAAGTCGCAAAAGTCCGAAAGCCCCACCAAACGACAACGATTAATTATTATTAACAAATAATCGAAACAATAAAGAGCTACTGTATAGTTGTGCGTTCTCTCTTCTCTCTCTCTCTCTCTCTCTCTCTCTCTGTGGGAAACATGCTTGAAAAGGCGAAATTAATTAGCCGTCGTCTCGTCGCCGTTATATAGTAGATGGATTCCAGCCTCGCGTTCTCACGGAAATGAGTGGCCAGGCGTGAATTCTGGATAAAGCGTCGCTCGATGGGATTCGTATATAAATTTAATGGCGCGAGCGAGAGAGAGAGAGAGAGACAGAGAGCAGGTGTCCCGCGAACGAACTCAAACTCGCGTCAGTGTGTATATATATACATACATACATACGTAGATATGTATATATGTGTGTATATATATATATATATAGAGAGAGAGAGAGAGAGAGATATATATAGTGGGAGGGGGTGGGGAAGACTCGACCGACCGGTTCTCTCGGTGTGTGGGGGAATATGTATGTATGCGCGGGAGACCGAAGGCCGAGGAAACGCATGCAGCACATGTGTGCATACGCTTAATGCCGTCAAAATTATGGCCGACAGAGAGGGAGAGAGACAATCGGCCTATTGTTTGTGTATCGCAATATTTCATCGATGGAAAAAGGCTAATTCGTCCAAGCAAGCAACCATCCAAACCGAAGATTTATCAATGCCCCGTTGTAAAAAAGAGATTAGCAAAAGTACATGCGCGTATCGTTGTATAGAGACTGGATTTCTCAGAGATCCCACGCCAGGGAATATCAGAGAAATAAATAAACGCCTAGAGGATGGATGGAGCGAAGGAGCGAGTGCGACGCTCAAGTATACCAAGAGAGAGACAGAGAGAGAGAGTGAGACAGGCAGACAGAGAGGGAAAGAAAGAGAGAATCGAGCTTAAGAATAGGAAAGAAAGAGAGACTTGTCGAGTGCTGCTGCTGCTGGAGGAGGAGACGACGACGGCAGCAGCAGCAGCAGCAGCAGCGGCGGCGGCGGCGAAATGGACGAGTCTTGTTGGGGGTTGAAAGGGCCGAGCGAGAGGGTAAATCTTAAATAAAGTGATATGGAGTGCTTTCGTATAAAAGCTCCATTTCCAGTGCTTCTTCGGCACTGACGCCGCACACCGCTGCCGCAGCCGACAACGCCACCGCCACTCCCGATGCGTACGCGCCTCTTCTCTCTCCTCCACCTTCTCCTTCGTTTTTACGCGACTCAACCTATATACACAAGCGCGTGCGCACATACATGTACACACATACACGCACACTAGACTCCGTGATGCATTGGATTTTTCGTACTCTGTGCCTCTCTTCTCTCTTCTCTCTCTCTCTCTCTCTCTTGGGCTCTGCTAATTTCAACTGACGTTTACGAGCCAATAGACAAATGGACAAATGCCTTCGCCGTTGCATGCCTTATTATTTGCAACAATCGACAGCGCGCCTGTGATTAACGGACTGTCTTTTACTCAAACATTTTTCGTTTTTTTCGCTTTTTTCGCTTTTTTTCTGTTGTTGTTATTGTTGCTGCCTCTCCTCCTTACCCAAGACAACTATTAGCAGACTTTCAAATAACGTTTTTATTTCTTGCTGCGCGATGCTAATTTTCCAAAACTGTTATTACTACTCTGCTAATCATTTCGAGCCCCCTACTTTCACTTTACGACCACACTACTTCTTCAAGTCTCGCAGCAATGCGATGTTTCGTTTGCAATTGCACAACAACAATTGTACAAATGTTTTCGTTGACCCGACTACCTGGAATGTGTAAAATAAAAAAAAGCACACTTGAGTTTTGCACGACATTGACGATTGCAATTTCTATCTCGAATCAAAGGCTTGCAAACGTGAATGGATCGATCCAAAGAAATGAATAATGATCGTATGCAGAGAGGCCGTTAATTGTCGTTGGCAGTAAACAGTCTCTCGAAGCGACCAAATAAGCAAGCGGTATCCCATAGTCGGCAGAGGGGGCAAATCTATCGCGAGAGACTGAGCGAGAGAAGAGGGACGGGCGGGAGGGGAGAATTGGCCTGATCGGAATGCCATATAGCACACCGCGGGATCTTGTTTGATTCCACGAAGGAATTTTAATCTTTGGTGTGTCCTAAAGACGTATCTCTGTCTAGAATCTTTTGGTCATCTTTTGGTCATGCTATTAGCATAAATTATATAGCCAGAGAGTCTGCACAAAGCGTGGTTTTCATTGAAGCATCGCAATGGAGAGTAGACAACGACCACGACGACGTATATTAAATATATAGGTTTGTGCACGTGTACGTGTGTGTACGCGCATATTGAGCTAAGGGGGTCGCTTGCGCCTTTCCACGTCTGCAGGTCCTCGAGGCAATAATCGCGCAGCGTAGAGAGCGGGAGAGCACCATTCAATTCCCGTCTAATTGTGCTTATTAATGGGACCTCGGCCCCGCTTGTACAGGTATTTGTCTTTCCGAGTTGAGTGCGCGCGCGAGAGAGAGAGAGAGAGAGAGAGAGAGAGGAGAGCGGCTGGCAATATAACCGTTGATTCGCTTCAATAGATAATGTATTAATCAGAGCTCCTTGCCGTACATCGCGGCAACTGCTATTGTGCTAGACGATCGATACTGTAAAAATACTAGACTCAAGGCTAATTGGAAAGATCTGAATTAATTGTACTCGCTCTCTTGCTCATCGTTTACCAAGTTCTCATTTATTCAGCGATTTATCTTGCTTGTTAAAAACCTACGAGGCAGCCTCAAATAATTGCCCTGCATTTTTTGTTTTTCAATGTCTTTGTCTTTATCTTTTTCTAACTAGTTCTTCGTCATTCTCTTGTTCAAATTAAATCTTTGAAAAGTAACAACTAATCTGTTACAATGCGTAAAAATCGCTGTGTAAGCTCGTAAAAATCAGCATAAATCAGTTTTTACCGATCTATCTCACGAGGATACGAGGTGTCGGAAAAGGCAAGCGACAAGTAGTTTTGTCGTTGTTATCTATCGTAAGAATCCGAGTTGTTTGTCGTGCGGCGCGTGTACAAGGCGCGTATTTTGACAGGCTGTGCGAGTAGTTTCGTTAGGAGGGTCGAGAGCCGGTAATCCCAACCGTGCTGTTTTCTTCTCTCTCTCTCTCTCTCTCTCGTCGACGCGCCGCGCGCCGTTGGTTTTATCGGGTGTCGCCGCGGGTTATCGCCAGGGATGCTGCCACCTGTTGGCCAATGCGCAACGTCTTAACTCCAATTTTTTTTCTTTTTTTTTCTCAAGCTTTCCTTTTGTTTTCTCGGCAACCACGAGACCACAGCCAGATAAATATTGACCGACGAACAATGTGCCATCGATGATAGGAACAAATGGAAAATTTCGGTCAAGGTCGCTCGGTTCGAAAAATTCTAATTTACAGCTAACCTCGTATGGTATACGTTGCGTGAAGAGAGAAAAAAAAGAAAGAAGGGTAGTCGCCGTAAGAGGCAGGTGTTAGGTCCCTCAAAAGCCGAGAGAGAGAGAGAGATTTTTACGAGGCAGCTGGACCCAGAGAGAAAGACGAGCGCGACACACATTCACCGAAGATACTCTGAGAGAGTGAGAGAGAGAGAGAGAGACAGTAATCGATTTCTGACTCAGATGTTATACACTTTATACTTTTCGGGGAACAGCCGTTGGTTGTCCGATCTCGGGGATGTGCTCTGCGCGGATACACTTTCATGCTTCATCGGAAATGAAAAGAGTGAGGCAATAATGCCTCTTTTGAAAAATTTCGTCGTATAAACTTGATATACGATCTCTCGCTCTTTTAAACCGAGATATTGCCGATGAATACTTGTCGCGTTTGAATTATCAACGACGAAATAAATAAATGAACATGTATATACGGGCGTGTGCTTTCTTGAAATTGGCAATTGTTATATAACGTAACACAAGTCCGACTTTCAACGATGCGTTTTCTCGATATCCCCTTGATAAAAATTGACCGAGTTACTACTCTAGCTTTAGATGTAAATGACACAAATCAATCTTCTTAACATGTTTGCTTGACACTTGATCCAAAAGTCGCGAAGCATCGAAACGATTTTTATTTGTTCGAGAGAAGCAGAGATATATATATACATATAGCGCATCAAAATATCATTTTTGGGAAATGATGCGTCAAGCGAGAAGAGTGACAGCCGTCACACCGATAAGCGATTTAAACTCATCTACATATTGCGTGCGCTGCTGGCGATGCCTTTGATTACGCAACATGCGAGACGCAAACAATTTAAGATTAGACACTTTCAATGCGGAAGCTTTCTCTCTCTTTCTCTCCTTCTAGAATATAAGCATTAACCGTTGAGAGCTCGAGCGTGAATCGTTAATTCTACTTAATTTGACGAGGATTTGATTTTATTATATTTGCCAGGGATGCACGCAGCTGAGCTTTTCTAGCCAATTAGAAGGTTTATAACACTCGGTGATAAATCGCAACGAATACCCGGCAGAGAGTTGCAAGCTTTTACTGCAATCAACAGATTCGTTAGGCTTTTGTTTGTTGTCGTTACCGTTGCCGTTGTTGTTCTTCTTGTTGTTGCTGTTGTTGATGAGTAAAGAGGACTAATTTTGTCGATAGTGTGTTGGTAGACGAGGTCGAGGCAAATGGAGGATTGATGGCGTAGGAAAGAAAAAAAACGAGAGAGAAAGAGAGATGGCGTATGCGCCCACGCGTAGTCTCTAAAGAAAGTACCACATATTGCAGACGTAGAGACGGATTGTCCGATGGAATATTGTAGGCAGACGACGACGTTCAATTAACTGCACACTTGCCTCGTTAGTGGCGAGGAGATCGTTGGATGAAGGAGTGAGGGGAAGGGGGGGGGGGATTGAACGCGCGATTGAAAATAATTCAATAACGAGCAGCTGAATATGTGCATTGTGCGTTGTACAGTGATCGTTTTGTCTGCAAATCGAGTCCGTATGAACAATCGAAAGAAATAGCAAGATCGAATCTCGGAGAGACGCACACCTATTTGTATGAATATCTATATGTGTATGCAAATTTATATATATATACATGGCACAGCTGGCAGCTGTCCATTAGACTATTAATGCCAATTGATGCGCGCACGTGTCATTAGGGTAATGAGTCGCTACCGTTGGTGCTGTCCACACGTACAATCAACTCTGTCGAGCGCGGGAGAGAGAGAGAGAGAGAGAGAGAGAGAGGCTGGCCGCCGCGCTATCAAAAGCAATCACGAAATTGCGCGCACCACGCCGCCCGAATTTAACGCCACACAGCATTGTTACACTCGAGCCTCGCGGCTTCATTACTTATTACCCGTTGCTACAAATATATACATATATACATGCATATACACATATACGTATAGATATACAAATAGCAAGCATACTCCACTGTAGTCTCTGGCTGCTTTTCTCCAGGTGCACTCGCCGAATATTCGCAATGCCGAGAGAACTGTTGCTGCTGCATTTCGATGGGCTCGCGCTGATTAATGCCACCCACTACACTCTCATTAGTTGCGACATTGTTTTTTCATTTATCAAAACCTCATCACTCGCTCGAAATAACCAGCGGTCGTTTGGCGAAAAAAAACAAACAAATAAACGAACGCATCTCATTTTGTCTGTTACAATTTTCCACATCCTTGCATGCACCTGTGACTTGCAACGATAATAATCGTGTATTACAGGGCCGAAAGTCACTAGTGCGTTACTGAAAAAATTGCACTATTCCAAAAAGAAAAAACAAGTAGAGCTTGAACAATCGTGTAATCTGCAAGCGGATAATCCTAGCATTGTCTTGAGTCACGTACGATGTTTAAGCGCGTTTGGTGCACGAGAAAAAACAGTGGTAAAGCGATTGACTTCGTGGAAAAGGCATTTTATTGGACGACTGTATAAATAAACGTAGGCGTGCTTTTCCTCGGAACGAAAATATCTTTGCCGAACATCGCCAGATTTATGCGCTAGATTGTACAAGAAAACGAAAAGTCCAAGATTATCGCGAGTCAAGTTTTGACGTATTCGCTTGTATTATTAAAACGAAATGGCGCTTATCAAGATTGGAAAAAGGAGGTTATCGAGCGCTCGATTGCGCAAATTGACTCGATTGTTTTCCCGTTTGGATTTTCTCGCACGTATCAGCTAATTAACGTATAGAATCGTGCGCAAGACGTAAACGAGCCAACAGATAAAAGGGTTGAGGGGAAGGGGTTAGTTAGAAATTGCTTTATGAGATTTTCAATCCCTTTTCTAGGGGAGGCTAATAAGCTCCCGTCCTCTCTCGGAATTAATTAAAATTTCTCCTACCCTCCGTCTAGTTTCGCGGATGTTAGTAGCCGTCTCTCTAAATGAAATTTCACATGTATGACCAAAGTACGCGTAACTCGACTCGTCGGGGCAATTAATTCTCATTTATGATTCACTTTAAGCTTTTCTCTCTCGCTCGCGCTCTCTCTCCCTCTCTCTCTCTCTCTCTCTCTCTCTCTCTTTCTCTATCTATCTATCTATCTCCCTCTTTCTTTCTCGCTATATGTAATAAAGCTAGCCCGAGATTCTCATTTTGCAAACAATTCTTAGGATGATTTATGTTAGGTGTAAACTCGCTCTCTTGCAGCGACAGCACGCGACGATGCAATCACCATCTGCAGCCCATGTATCTATTAAAATTTTATGCGCGTCCCCGAATCGCGACAGCTGAGGGTACGTCTCTGCTTTGCTCTGATCCGCTCTAACTCCTTTCCTTCTTTATCACGGGAACGTCGGCATTATATCGCTCAAATCGACTACTCGACAAACGTTGACCGTTGTGCGCTACATAAGAATTTCGTTGGCTCGAAACTTTACGGAACGTCTTTCGTATTCGGTATATTAAATACTCGGATAGGGTGGGTGGGAAGGGGCTCTTAAACTGATTGCCAATAATGTAATGGAGGATACATGCCAAATGGAAAGCGCGCAGCGCTCTTATAAACGATATTACATCTCAGAGACATCGTCGTTCATATGCATTCCATTAGCAATTACTAGCAACGCTATTTCCGGTAAATTTTATGCTACAAGCTTATTGCAAAATTTACAACTTTCTCGGCTAGGCGTCCCACGAGTCTAAACACTCGATAGATATAAGCTATAATATGCGTATATACAAGTTGCAGCGTTGGTTTCGTTCGCTCGAGCGACGAGCCTACTTACTTGAAAAAGTAGCGCTGTGAAAATATTGTAAACCTATCGATATATATATTTTCGCAAAGTAGCGTCGCGCAATATCTGTCACTCTGGAGCTCGAGTCGAAAGAAAGACCGCTGGATTTTCCTCGTATCGATAAAAGCGAGGTAAAAAACGAAGAGGAAAAAAATGGTGGCAGCTTAGCGTAGAACGTAGCAAGTCTCAAAAAGTACAGTGGAATACGCGGAAACTGGTGTAACCACATTGAGAACGGGCGCGCGCGGGCACGGGGGGAGGGGGGCGCGTCGAGGCTCGTAAAGTGCGAATGCTCTGAGAGAGAGAGAGAGAGAGAGAGAGAGAGAGAGAGAGAGAGAGAGAGAGAGAGAGAAAAGGGAAGGCGAAATTGCGAGGCAATAAGAAATACACGGTGGATTGCACTCGGTGAAAAGGGGGAGGCTTTTCTTAACCTAAAGCCTCCTTCTCTCGCTCTCTTTGGGCGCACCTTTGTCGTAGTTGCGAGGCAAATTAATCGGATCAGACGCCACTCGCGTGGTCGTACAATACTCTAAGTAGGCGGTGTAGTTGAACTTTGCTCGCGAATACGACGACGACGACGACGACGACGACGACCACGAGTAATCTCTCCATTCACGCTCCGAAGCAACTCTCTTTCTCTACGGCTGCACGCTAATGATCCTTTTTAAAGGTGTCTATTCAGAGACGCGCTCTCTTTGAGGACGAAAGTGAGACACGCAAACATTTATCGACTCTTCTTCTCTCTTTCTCTCGCAGTTTTTTTTACATTTTCATTTTCATTTCCAAGCGGTTCACGCAGCAGCTCTAATAATAACCACTCGAGCGTGTACATCGAAAGGCTTTTAAGGCGAATATACGTCGATATGAGAAAAGTTACATCATTTGCAAAAGCTCCAGAGAGAGAGAGAGAGAGAGAGAGAATCGCGGGAGTAGTCATTATTGGCCGTACGCTGCGGCCGTACAAGTGCTCTGCATGCGAGAATTAAATTGGATTCGTCTCTCCCCTACGAATAAATCTACAAAAAATCTGTGTTTGACAGATATTGGCATACGTGCGTTAGCCCTAAGCTTGTGCACTCTCTCTCTCTCTCTCTCTCTCTCTCTCTCCTGAGCATTACCATACGCCAGCTGTTCGCCGCACCTGATAAACTGATAAAACCGAGGCGCCCGTGAAATGGATTTTGATTGCCAGCCAGAGAGAGAGAGAGAGAGAGAGAGTTAATTTCGCTTCGTCGATATATAGGTGTGGGCGAGACCATAAATTCCCTGAGCGTTAAGTCGCCACGGGAAAATTTAATAAACGCCGGCGCGCCTTTTTTGACGCCGTTTAGCCATGATTTACAGGTCTCCACGTCTATATTGCTTCTTTCGAACATATACCTCTCTAGATCCGCGGATTTTGCGCCAACAGCCGCAACCGAATTAAGGATGACCGAGTGCTCGCTCGCTTTGAACATTTCTTCCAAGACTTTTTTCGATATACTCGTCGCATAATTGAAAATTCCAGCTTTTTACAGCCGCAAGATTAGGGGTCTCTCGGTGTTTGTAGGCGAACAAAAAAAAATGAAATGACGAAGCTATCGGCTATGGTCGTTAAGTCGAAAATTGGAAAGCCTTTGGACTGCTGCTGCTGCTGCTGCAGATCGCGCAATTTTCTTTCCGCGGTCTTCCTCGACGGCCGCGGCGGCGCGTTGGGGTGATTGGTCGTAAACACCGAAAATATGCGCCGATTGGACGGACGGCTTTACGACCTTTCCCAGTTTTATGGTTAATTTTTGCAATTTTGTAATTGCCTCTCTCTCTCTCTCTTTCTCTCTCTCCCTGCACTCTCTCACGATGTGCTTCATTCCCTTTGTCTTTGTTTCTCTCTCTCTCAAGCGCGCGCGCGCGTACGATGAATCACTCTCGGAGAAAATATTCAAATGAGACACGCCCATAATTGAGCTAATTTACGGTGACTCTCTCTCTCTCTCTCTCTCTCTCTCCTCTCTTTCGACCGTCTCCCCTTTGGTATAAAAGTTAGCCCTTTTGATGCACTCACTCGAGGGGGTTAATGAAAAGACCATCGCATGTGTGTATGTGTATGTGAGTGTACGCTCCTTGGACAATAAATCGCACGAGGTGTTTGCGTTTACGGGGGCCCGTTTAATAGAATAATTAAAGCTCAGGCGTACGCGCACGCTTGCAGCTGATGCCTCGTCATATTTCATACTCTATCGTTTGAACAATCGAATAAGCCAGCGGCATCCTCACCTGGTCGTTTGGGGATTTTGCGAGGACAACGACGAGCGCGACCTTGCATGCTCGCATTTCGACGATCGCTCGTTGTTCGTATAGCGCGTACGATGTCGTATAGTGGCAGCATTATTAAAAGTTCGCTAGCCGTGGGGACAAACAGAGACGCGACTGAGAAAGATGTGCCGTCTCTCTCTCTCTCTCTCTCCCTCTCCCTCTGTACGCGTAGGCGAGAGAACGCGAGGGTATATTGAACGTTGCGTTGGGTTTCAAGCGAGAACCGACTGCGGTATGCACAAGAGAGAGCGGGAGCGGATATTTATGCCAGAGTGCTAGAGATTTTTTTTGTCGACAAAAGTCCAATCGTTTGTCACGCGAGCCTCAGCAATACTTAATTAAGCGTACTAATACATTAAGCTCTTGAGTGTGTTTCAGTGTAGGCACGTTACACTGGCTTCCCATCTTGTCTATCTCTTCGCTCCGTTGCCAATAATTGCACGTGCAGTTGAGCCAAAAGGTGATAAATAATAAGAAGTCAAGCGCCAAACATTTCGATAGACCTACCTCTCGCGTTTTCTCCCTCTTTCTTTCTCTCCAACTCGTAATAATAAGCACTACTCGGCAGAATGCACAAAAAACAACTCGCTTTTGCCCCAAGATAATCGACTTGGCTCTTCTTCTTTCGCGGCCGCTCGCGCGCGCGAGTAATGATAACTTGCAGAGAGATATAATGACTGGCGTTCGGAAAGCTCGAGGGCAACCTCTCTCTCTCTCTCTCTCTCTCTTTCTCTCTCACTCGCACTCTTTAAAAGAAAAAAATGAATATCTGAAACAAAGACGGACGGGCAAAGTTGTAAATAATCTAATTATCGCTGAAGAGAATTATAGTGATTAGTCCGAGGGGTCCAAATGAAAAGGTGCCTGCGAATTTCGAGGAATCCCGAACATAATAAGTGGTTAATCGTTTGGAGTAATAGCAAATGGAATATGTCACGTAATGCCTCGTCGTCGTCGTTGTCGTCGTCGTTACAAACTGATTAATATACCGATCGTTAAATAAAAATGAAGCAACTTTGGCGGTAGTGTAAAGCTCGATCGTTCATTATTGAAAATACGGCAGTTGGTGGCGTCGTAAACTCGACGAGGCAGCGTTGAAATTTTCCAAAAAGTCCAATATGCTCGAAGAGAAGATGAAGAAGGCCCGTTAAAGCAAGCATTGTGTGAGTTACCTCAGGTAGAGACACCACTCTGTATAATACCGAGAACAAGGTCCAAGGTTTATTAATTAGAATGTCCCTGTCGCCAGGTATACGAGATAACGAAGACGATATTATTCTGAGAATCGGATACGCACGATTAAAACAACACCACAAAGCGCGCGCGCCCTCTCTCTCTCTCTCTCTCTCTCTCTCTCGGTAATTTAGCTTTTCGAAAATTGATGCTTTTGTTTTCTCTCATTCATCACACGAACGGACAGATCGACACACAAAGTGCATCATTAATCTCGTCAACCAATTGATATTTCCATGGAATCTCATAATAGGAAAACCTCGCGGGTTCATATGTAAATAGAATATGTTTCTTTGTTCAACGCAGAGAAATAGGCCAGAACTGTTATAAAATACTAGTATGGGCCAACAGTCGTAACGAGCTTACCAGTCATTGCTTATAATTAACATCAAATGAAATCTAGTTTAATAAAGTGGTCCGCGATGAAGAAAACTCGAGGCTTGAGGACGTGAAGAAGGTCGCGATCGTAAACCGAATTCTCAAAAAAACAAGCCGTCGTGTAATGGGTGGGCCTTTTGCCGGAAAATTAAAAAGCCTCGGCAACCCAAAGTTAAACGTTTTTTTTTCAAAGAAAAGCCTCGAAGAATTGGACTCGTGTCAACGCGGAACAAAAAAAATTGACTACGCTCAACGTGTCAAAAAGTAAACGAGTTTTTTTGGTCCCATTCTTCTTCTTCTTCTTCGTCTTCTTCTTCCTCTTCTTCTTCTTCTTCTCTTTTTGTCCGTGAGAGCGTCGAGATCGAAAGGAATAAATCTTTGAAGGGATATAATTAAAACGATAGAATGCTTAATTAGAGTGGATAGATGAAGAAGATGAAACGGCTAAAGCAATAGTATGCAATTGTCGTAAAATGACGGTTTTACTACAGAGCCTCATGCGCAGCCCTCGGTTTCCAATGGCCTCCGCACACTACGTGTACCTGTACGAGTTTTGCCTCTCTCACTTTCTCGTTTGGGTATACATATATATATACACGTACAGTATAGGAGCGAACTCACTCGCCTATACAAACGTAATTCTTTTTCATTACGTTCTTTACCGTTTGTTCCCTCTCTCTCTCTCTCTCTCTCTCTCTCTCTCTCTCTCTCTCTCTCTCTTGCTCTCTTACATATAGTCTTGTTGCGCAGATAATATCTGTAACTAAAATTGAATTATCTCACGTAATGGTAGACTTTTCAGCCAGCAGTCGCTCTTTAAATTCTTTCAATTTGCATACTTTGCTCCCAGTCAAATAACATTCTACTAAACTACGCGCCAACTGTTGCGATTAACTTGAAATATGCTAATAGAATCGGCGTTAACTCAACGTTCAAGTGGATTGGCTAGAGTCAAACGAAAAAAAACGATAATTTATTTGGCCACGAGTTGATGCGACATAGAGTGAATATGGAAAAGTGCAATATTTCGTACTGAGTGATTACGAGCGAGTGATTTAACCATTCGTTTTGACTATTTATCAATAGAGGTATTTGCTTGTGCTTTGTGATTACAGAAATCAGGTTGGCGTGAAAGCGAGGCTCGGCCGTGGTGGTGGTGATTTCTGGCGAGGCGGCTGCGGCGGCGGTGGCAGGGAGTCGTCGCAGCAGCGAGCTAGTTGTCGGTTACTCGAGAAGCGGTGGGCTGCCTTGGGCGGCCCGCCCCCAGCCACCGACCAAGCTGGCGAGCGCCTTAGCCGCAGGCATGAATCCCTACCCCCACCACCCGTCACTGGCGGGTAGCCCGCACCATCCGCCCCCGGGTGCCGAGGCCCATCACACGACTTTTGGCGGAGGAGGTGGCGGCGGTGGTGGCGGAGGCGGAGGCGGAGGTGGCTCGTCAGCGGGTAGCGGCAGTGGCACGGCAACCACTCCGGACCCGAGTCCGCACTCGCCGGCTTATGGTTCGCAAGGCCCACAGGAGCAGAATCCTGGTGGCGGTGCCGGCGGTGCTGGGACTCAGGCGTACCCGGGTGCCGGACAAGCGATGCCGAGTAACGGCCATCACCACGCGATGATGCAGCAGCAGGCGCAACAGGAACAGCAGCACCAGCAGCATCACAGGCCGTATCAGCACCCACATTTGCCCGCCCACATGAGCGCCTATCCTCCGGTCAACCACAACAACAACTGCACGCTCAAGGTACACGTGCACAAGGCTTCGGCTTGACAATTTGTCCTTTCCTCTCGCGGCTGCTCGCTTCGCTAGAGATCTATACGTAACGCGCGCAAACCTACCGAAGCGAGCATTTCATTTGATTTCCGTATTCGATTGATTTGGACCGACTTGTAAACGGCAGTTGGAGTGCAATATAAACGAAGAAATGAATAGCGCTAGATCTCGATTAAGATTAATAAGAAGGGTAATTAGATTGGGGAAAGTGCGAAAGCTTATAATTGAAAGATAATTGTCTGGTAGAACACGAGTAGTAGTATAGCAGCAGAAGCGAGTCGAATGATTTAACGAATTGCTGCTGTTGCTTGCTTGTTCTTAAACGATAAGGATTCGCTCGTGTCGATCGGCTCGTTCCAAATTTCACGCGTTGCATGAACGTACGTACGTCGGTATAATGAGATGTATTTCACGATAACTGCAATTAAAGTTCACTTTCTATACGGACTAATGCTCGCACGTACATACACAGCAATCCTATACATACCCACACGCGCGCGCGCGCGTGTGTATATGTATAATAGATATACATATTATGTGTATATATAGATAGATAGATAGATAGACAGACGCGCAACGCGTCGTGGCAGAACGAGCGTGAGAGAAAGTCCTGTGTGCTCCGTGCTTCATGTTGCTGTTGCTGCTGCTAACGGAAGTGTCGACGACGGACGTTTGCGAAATACATAGCTCCTTACAGCAGCGCACAATGTTTGAAAGATATTTATAATGCGCTTTGGTTTTCAATTAAAGTTCTAAAGGCCTCGTTGCCAATTATAATACTCTTCGATAGCGATCAATCTGTCAGTCGGTCGGAAATTATACGTCAGCGCGCTGAACGAAAGGAAACTGCAACGAAAAAATCCTCGGGCGTGTATAAACTTTCGCGCCCGAGGAGCAAATTGATTTCTCAGCGAGATAGCCAGCGCAGCCTCTCTCTCTCTCTCTCTCTCTCTCTCTCTCGCGTGCGCGCTCTCGGCTTCGTGTGTAGTTGCAACGTGTACACATTGTATTGTGTGATGAAAAGTAACAAAATTTACCGGCCGAGTGATCGCGTTACTATTTCGTTGGTCGACAGCATGCGTTCTGACGAGTATCGTGGACCTATATAAGCATCGACGATGTCAACAATATGGGTATTTAGCGTGAAGCGACTAAAACGTAATTGAATAAAAGCGAATATAAGGGAGGCATGCAAGCAAGCAAGCAAGTAAGCAAGCGAGCAAGCAAGCAAGCAGGCAGGCAGGAAGGAAGAAAGGTACAAGAGAAGGGGGGGGGGGCAGCGCAAGAGAGTTTGCGTGCCCCCCACTCCTAGTTTGAGTCCCCTCTTCAAAGAGAGAGAGAAAGATAGACGGATCCTTTCTAGCGCACAGGCTTTTTATTTGCCCCCACTTTGTCGGCGTACAGCGCTGGACTAAGAGAGGCGCGGGGAAAGAGAAACAGCGAGAGAGGGAGGAGAAGCGACAGGGGGGAAGCGCTTTTACCTGTAGCTTAAAGCCAAGGGCCCGTGCGCGACGCTATAGAGCCGCAACGAGAAGAGAGAAAGAGAGAGGGGCCCCCACCTATTAATTCCGTGTGTATGCGCGCGCAGTCAGTTGGGCCCTGACTTCGGCCGGGATACGTTCGTTTCGTCCTTTCTTTCGTCCGTCCGTGTCTCTGTCGTAGTCGATGCCGCGTCTTTTTGCCTCTTTCACGCTCTTTCGTTTATTCAGATATCAAACGCACAGTGTCCGTGTGTGAAATTGCCATTTGCTTGGTTACACGGCAAAAGATTTATCGAGTGCTGCTGTTTGCTTGGTTTGATCCAAGTATATACGCCGCACGCGTAGTGAGAACCAGTATAGTGTACGAGAGTGAGAGAGAGAGAGAGAGAGAGAGAGAGAGAGAGAGAGAAGGAATCACACGCTGGATTATCCGTGCTAGCGGCGACGTTGTGTACAGTGCTCGCGTTGTTTAGAGTTACTTTGTAAAAAGAGAGGGAGAGAACGCGCGAGCGCCCAGCGGCACGCTGCGAATGTTAGTGAGTGCTCGTGGAAGCTGCCTTCAAGGGAGAACAACATGGAGCTGCATCCGCATTTTGGCAACATTCCATCTAGGATGCACCATCTCAAGTGCTTCCCTGGTGACAGAATTTCAAGCATTGTAAGAGATTTTACGCGTGCGCGCAACAAGTGCTGCATGTGTGCGTGTCTATGTGTAAACGGATCGAATAACACGAATTAGCAAGCACCAATCAATCTAGTATGACTTGGTTAAATAAGACGTTGACACACGGAGAATGCGTTCGCGATATATTTGAGCGATGTGACGAGAGAAAAAAACACGAGGAACAAACATGTTTTTCAACCGCGGTCGATGATTTACGAAGCGTTGCTAGCGCACGATACACGTATTTGCCGAATGACTGATTTTCTTTTTTTATATTTATTTTGTTTTTCTCCACGCAACGCGCTCGCTTCGCGCTATACGCTGGTTAGCCGAGTGAAATAAATCGCTTGGGCTAGGCGGGCGCTATAAAAATTAAGAGATCGGCATGCACGCATGGCGGGCCAGCCTCGTCGGAGAGATTTACAGCCACTTTTCTTGATTATATCAAAGTCAGATAAAAGTATCGTAAAAATTACAATCGCTATTTTATAGCTCGGGGGATAAGCGTTCGCGCGCGACACCGAGGTATAACTCTGTGCAAAAATATGAGGGGCTCTTCTTTGGAGCGGAATACTAAAGCAAGCCCAAGAGAAAAGGACAGAGAGAGAGAGAGAGAGAGAGAAACGTCTCGTCAGCGATAAACGCGCGGATGATTTGGGCTAAAAATGAGAGTCGCGAGCAAACACAATTACTCAAAGTTCATTAAAGCGCGCGTAATTAATGAGACAATTAAAGCGAGCGACCGGGCGCGCAAGTGCCGGGCAAACAAATTTATTTCGAGAGCCCGGCCAAATTGAACGGACGCGATTTATCGAGCTAACGTACGTACGCGCGGGCGAACCCGTGTGCATGTGCGTGTACGTGTACGCGAGCGTGTATAGTTTTCGCCAAGGGAGCCCCCGTCAGAAACGAGAAGGGTGTACGTGTGTGTATTGTAATCTACTCGGCAACGTCGGTGCTGGAGAATGAATATTCAATTTAACGCGGCGATGCGCGTATGAATGAGGCATAAAGCATGAAAATGACACGCAGCCGTGATATCGAGGCCGCCGCCCGCGACGCGACCTATACGCGAATTCTCCGCTGTTGCGGCTGTTGCTGCAGCTACTCTACTACTGTGGATATACCGTTTTACCGGCACGCCTTAATCTACGCCCGCGAGTACGCGTACGCATCGCGCGTATTACGCGTATCGCTACTTATAATATACCACCGACCATCATCCTACTTGCCAGCGCCAATTTACTTTGTCCTCGAGTAGCATTCGTGCGCTAATAGCATCCATTTGCTAACGCTCGACTATTAATTAGCCAATAATAAAAGCCTCTCCTGTATGCCAGCCCCGCAGCTTATCGTTATTACGCCAAATCGTTAATTAATATTTCATCGAAACAATCGCTTTTATCATATTTATACCGTATAATATTTCATTACGACAGTGCCCCACTGATTTGTCAAAGTATTTTACGTTTCGTTCGTTAAGACGCCTTTTCGCGATGCGCTTTCCAATACAAATGCAATTTATTCAAAATCATAATTAACGCTTCGATACAAAGTGATCGTTATTATTCATTGTCTGCTCTGTAATCAGTTTACTTTCGCAAAAAAGATGAAACTAAATGAAAGAGAGCTACTTTATCGTTAATTAGTAGGCTACTTTGATTGCTATACCGAATGTAACATTTCGTAAACGTGCAACATTTTATTCAAGCACGTAGAGGTTTTTCATGTCCACCGTTTGCAGTACGTTGTCATCGCAAACGTCAAAGATGAGTAACCTACTCGTTTGCCAGTTGTTGTAATCCGAATTAGATTTGAAAAAAGCACGAATTTGGTGTTTGCAGTTGCGAGATTTGGCAAAACAGTTCGTTTGTACGATCGTTCAAAAACTGTACGACTAAAAGCTAATTTACTGAAATCATAACATTTTTGCATTTTTAGAAGCAGGAATCCTTCGGTATTACCCAGAGTATCAATGTGCAGGAGAATTTCGTAAGTGAAACAAGTATATAGAATTAGCTTACGGCGCAGATTGTTGCTACATCGTGAAACAACAACAATCACTCTGTCAAAGTACAAGTACGATAAAGGGCATTTTTGATCGAGAGTGTAGTTGAACTAGTAAATTGATGACTATGTCTCAAAAAAGTCTAATTTTTAGTTAACGGAAAATATCGAATACGGAAAAAAATAATTCGTCCATAATCGGTGTTGACGATAATAATGTAAGTATTGAAAGATAATTTTGAGGAAGGTGTGTGTGTGTGCGTGTGTGTAATACGTGTACGCGAGCGAGAGACGAAGAAACGTTGACGTAAACGAAGAAATGCATGCTACGTTTTAGTTGCGTTGCGTTGCGTTGCGTTACTAGTGGAGGGTATGTTTTGACGCGTATGCGTTGCGTTGTGCTTGTTGCAGCAAGAGGGAGGTGGAGTAGGAATGGCGACGAGTATCCAGCAATGCGCGGGTTGTGGCAACCGGATAATGGACAGATGGCTGTTGTTCGCGTTGGATCGCTACTGGCACAACCACTGTCTAAAGTGCACCACCTGCAACATTGCTATCGCCGACAGCTCGTCAACGTGCTACAGTCGAAACGGCATGATCCTGTGCAAAGGCGACTACATGAGGTCAGTTAACGTGTCTTTTGATAATAATAATAATGACGATAATAACAATAGAATCGAGTACTATAATTATGCAAGACGGACGTGAGCGCACGTCTATTTATCCATCGAGGGGTGGGAAAGGGAAGGAGCGAGCGAGCGAGCGAGCGAGCGGCCCGTAGGAAAACGGCGTCGGCGGCTGCGACGCTTCGTTTCTTTTCGGATTCAAGGAATGTTTCAATCAGTTTGATTGAAGGGCTGGCTGAGCCATCACGGCAAGAGGGTAAACTCGATTTACAGCGCTGCTGCGGTGGACTGGAAGCGGAGCGCTCGACTCGAGAGGGGATGGGGCGCCACAATCACCGGGATGCGTCCAATCACCCCCACCTCTAAAACCTCCCCAGCAAGAGCGAACTTGCCTTTCCACCTCCTTCCTAAAAGGAGAGAGAGAGAGAGAGAGAGAGAGAGTGCGCGCGGGGAGCAATCGTCGCGTGGCCTAGATGTGCAATCAGACCGATTCTGGCCGAATACCAAATTCCAGCAGCAATTTCGCCACTTTGTTGAATCAACACACCACCATCCTCCCCCCTCCTTCGCCTCCACCACCTATATATCTATATAACACGCATGCTTCTACAATTCCTTCGTCTTTTTCGTCTCCTTCTTCTCGAGCTTGTGCTCGGCAGCGATAACGGGGCTTCATTAGAGCCCGAGTTTATTGCCGGTGCGGTACTCTACTCGCGCTTTGAACTCGCGTGTTGCCCCTATCCGTTGAGTCGCTCGCTCGATATCTCGTAATATCGTCGCTCTAATCTTGCGAGCAGGAGAAGTTAATTGCTTGCGTGTCCCTGCTGCTGCTGCTGCAAATAGACGCTTTATATTCGGACAACTTGTAGTCCTTTTGATTTGTTTACTCGGCAATGATGCGACCTGACGAAACGATGATGCATCAGCAACACGCCGCGTTATTGAGTTATTATTCACAACGACGACTCCCTTGGCGCCCCCTCCCCCTCAAGCCGAATTGCCTTATTGTTGTTGAGTTATCGACTAATTGTATTTGCAAACTGATACACGTCTGTATGGCTTCTTTTTCCATCTAATGATCGTGACAACGTCTATTTGGAAAAATGCGAATAAAAGGAAACGAAACGAAACAAACGAATTTGGACTGCAGTCGAGCGAATAAAAGAAAAGTCTATGTAGACGCACGTCGATCGCAACGTCAATAACACGTGGTGGCAAACAACCGAGAGGAAGAAGAATCTGCCGCGACATTTGCTTTCTCTCCCTGCTTCGAGCGTAGGCGTGCATTATAAATGGGCAGAGAGAGAGAGAGAGAGAGAGAACGAACTAGAGAGACTTCGTCAAAGCGAATTCATCGGGGCGAGAGCGCGATGCGTTTCGTTTCGTTCCTTTGACGACTGGCGCCTAATCCAAAAAAGCCACCCGCCTCGGGTAATTATTCCTCGCTCCTTCCCTCCCTCCCCCTCTCTCTTTTTGTTTTTTTTTCATGGTGGTGCCGGCAATTACCAAACACTCTCTCTCTCTCTCTCTCTCTCTCTCTTTGTCCCCTCGATAATTGGAAAATTCTACCCACGCTCGCGTTTAAACTGCACACATCAAAGACAAAAAAATAATCCGCGGGGCTTTGTGTGTTTGGGGCTGATTACTCATTTTTTTCGCAGCATGAATGTTTCCTGAAGAATAAATAGACGACAAGCTGAAAGTGATTTTTTGCACGATGCGCCTGGATTGTTTTAATTGCAGAATTAGCTCGTTTGTTTTTTTCTCTCTTGCATGTGTTATTTTTATTTTGAGCATTTTTGTTTAATTGCAAACGGATTTATGTCGGCGATAATTACGACATTGAAAACGTAATACCGCTAATTTCGGCGTATGCTTTGAATATTAAAAGAAGAAAAAAAGGTGGTGAAAGGGATATACTCGCGATGAAAGTCTCCTCTCGTAATATGCAAGCATCGAGCTAATGATTAAAGCGAGTGCCACCTGAAACACTTGTATTTTTCAATGACACTCTCGGGGCAAGTATAAGAGAGAGAGAGAGAGAAAGAGAAAAGCGGAGCGAGAAGCAAAGGGGAGGCTGAATACAGGGCGCTAGAGAGATAATGAGGCACTTAAGAGAGAGAGAGAGAGAGAGAGAGAGTCAACGTGGTACTTTTATCATTGGCTCGATCAGAAAGTGGGGAAGATCGCTGGCAGCGCGCTAATTGAGAAAAAAAAGAAGAAAAGGAAAAAGAGGAGCCGAAAGCTTAACGGCTCGAGCGCTGATTCTTGTCGCTTGGTTTGCGCCATTACCAATCGCGGCTTAACCGCCAATCGCATTATCAAAGACCAAGAGCAATCTTGCGTTTTTCCGACAAACGATGACGTCGCGTGTATATATATACACGCACACACACACACACACACACACAGACTGTGCAGCTTGCCTCCCCACAAGCCCTCCTTTCCCCGTTCCGGAAACTTGAGCAAAAGCCGATACACAATCCCATGACTGCAGTGTGCTAGTAAAGTACTTGCCTACTCCGCTTATCGCCGTTTACGCTTCGAGCTTTCGCTTGCTCAATCGCTAACGATAATCGGGTTAGTTACAAGTCTTTTCCCTCGACTTTGCCCTTTCCCTCTCTCTCCGATCTTGTTGCAAGATCATAACCAAACTTATTTCTTTGTTCGCCATCAAATCATTTGCGTTCACCTTTTGATGTCTCGATGAGTTTTGCATCTCCGTCAATGGATACGTCCATAGCGGAAGAGTAGAAGCTGCTAGATTATCAAAAATATTTTTCCAGTAAATATTCGAATGTATACGAGCCTTTGAAAGAGAGACAGAGAGAAAGAGAAAACGAGAAATGGAAGTAAGCAAACATAGAAGGAAAGAGAGCGTTGATGTAAACAATCGAAAACGAAAGAGAGCGCTCTAGGATACGGCGTCAGGTGTAAAAAGGGATACATCACATTGCACTGGTATCCATCGCTGGGAAAAAAATACAAACTAGCCTAGCTCACTCCCGCACGCGCCTTTTGATTGCGTCAACTTTTTTCCGCGCACGCACGCACTGCAAGGCCGTTTGTCGCTCGACGAGCTCCCATGAATTTTAATCCGTCGCGTTCGTCAAAAAAATAAAAAAAGACAAAAAGATAAAAAGACGAAAAAAAGAAAAAGAAAGAAAGAAAAGAGATAAAGAAAAAACGAAAAAGAGAGAAGAGAAAGAGGGCGCATGTAATATTTTTTCAAGCTGCGCTCGCAAAAGAAAATAAACTTTGTCATCGGCCAGGCTATTTTTTCGGATTAATGAGCCGAGAATTAAAAGAGCGCCGATAGGCGATGTGTGTATGTGTCGAGTCGTTTGCTTGGGAAAATACGCCATGGCAATTTGCGCTCGAGCAAGCGAGAATTAACCGAGAGAGTGAGAGAGAGAGAGAGAGAGCCTTAATCCGCGAGCTAGCATAGCGCTATGAAAAATTTTTCGCGCGTCATGCATATTTAAAGCGTCGCGAGCAAAAAGGAAGATTAAATCATTAGCTGAACGCGCGACGATAGAAAAATTCTTGTTTGCCCGTTATTAAACTTTTAATTGGACGGGGCTGTGACTCTCTCTCTCTCTCTCTCTCTCTCTCTCTTTCTGCCAGCTTCGTGTGTCCGAGAATAATTAGCGAAATTTCAATTTCTTTTCTTTTCTTCCATTTGGTTGTGGCCGACATGGACGACACTGTGGGAGAGCAGTTTAATTCGACGGTCAAACAACGTCTAGTACAAGCCTCTTAGCTCTTCGAATTACGATAAATTTGACGAGGAAACAGACATGTACGCTTGGCTACGAGTGCAAGCTTCGTTTCAATATTCCGTATATCGCTGAGGATTTTTATTCCGTTCGCACGCGCGCCTTACTGAACAAGTGCGACGACGACTACGTTGGTGCAAGCGGCCAAGTCGCTCACATAATGATAATTCCATTTGACTGTAGCTCGCGTTCGGCATAGCAACTAGTCTTCGATCAGCCGTCACTTATGTGCGAATTACCAGCGTCGTGCTCGGCATATCTTGTTTTTTTCCGCGCTCACGCGTTACGTTTTATTTCCTTTTTTTTATTTGTTTGTTTTAATTGGAGCAGAACGATGAACAAAAGAAATTTAATTTTGACGAATGAAAACGTCAATCAAGTCTCATCCGACAATAGCAGCTAAGATTGAATGGATATCCGATCGATATCTGTTCAGGTAGGTCTCATTAGCGGCCTAATTAATAATCCAATGAGCGAATGTCAATCGGGCCGCCAGTCTCGCGGACAATCGCGAGTAATTATACCGAAGAAGCGCCACTTTTCCAGAACAATAATCGTCTGCACGTGGGGCTAAACACGCGCGATATTTCAAATGCTTATATATATATATATATATATATATATATATATATAAGGTTTGCCTGGAGCTAGCGAGAGTGCAAGTTTCTTATTTCAATGCAAAATGAAATATTGCAATAGGTCTGGTCTGCGCTGCGCTAAACATTGGAGCATTGTTATGCGTCGGCTTTGAAAACTTGAAATCCTCCTTCCAAGACGTAATTGTACGAGGTCTAATATGCCAACCCGACAAAAGGCCCAAGCACAATGTCCAATTTACGTCGCTTTGACTGCGTAAAAATCAGTCCTCGAAAAAGATAAAAAAACAATGCGAACACACACACACACACATACACACACATGTATATCGATATAGTCGGCGTAGCAAGCGAAGATGATCTCGTGAATTGTACATGTCAGAGCTACAAAGACGACAGACAGATAATCGCCGTGTGCCACGAACCAGTTCTCAAAGAAGCATTAACAGTCTGTTAGCATGTAGATTGCTGCTGTCCTTCGATTACTTAATACCTTGCTCTCTCCCTCTCCCTCCCTCCCTCTTTCTCTCTTTCTCGACTCGCGGCCTAATAAATTTCCTCGTCTTTTGTATTTTTGTCCTGCATCACGCAATATCGGCCTAATGACACGGCAAATTGGATTTTAATTTGCACGCAATGGAGGGAAATGTGGGAGGGGGGGGGGCGCAGCATTGAAATTAGCCAAGTAAATTTCTTGGTCTGCTTGAGATTATGCAGATTACAGCGCGCACGCGATTTGAAAATCGAGAAGATTGTCGGTCGGGCCTTTTTGCAGGATCGATCGATTTGCTGGCGCGTCGAAACCCAACTCTCTCTCTCTCTCTCTCTCTCTTTTTATATACGTATATATAGACATATATATGTAGGGAGAGTTCAAGGACGCCTTCACCCGCGTGCGCCAAGGAAGAGGCAGATTTTTTCGTGGATTCCTTGCGTTCGCCTCGGCCTCATTTCCATTTACACGAGAGCTCCAGAGTGCATTGACTTGATTTCAATGATTTCAATCAGCCGGCCACCTATAAATACCAGCAGCATTTCAATAGCCTCCAATTATCTACCATCTCGACATTAATCAAACATGATTGACGCCAACTTGCGACCGATCGTGTTGCCGCTTTACATTCATCATTCGAGTTGCTAATACGCGTAACCTCGTTTGTTTTTTTTTCCTTAAATTAATACAAGATACTAAGTAAAAGAAGAAGAAGAGAGAAAAACGGAAAATGAATAAAATGTTGGAATTGCAAGCTCGGTTGCAAGTACTGTAGGTGTGAATACTCTCATCTCCAAGCGGCGCCACAAGTAACAGAAGCAATATAAATGCTAAAATCTAGTGAGCCGAAATGTGGTGTAAAGCAGGGCCAAAAACACGCATCGATCGAAAAATTTCAAATAGCCTTCTCTCGTTCACAATGTACATCACAGGCGATTTTCGTTGTCTAAAAATTTTGGCGATTCTCGCGCGGTGCTCGTAAGCTATACAGGAACGTGGGCAGTGGCCTATCGCGTTGTAATTGATTTGGTAAAATAGTACTACACACGAACCGAGCTGCTATATACACGATTCTGGAATATATATGTATATAAGACTGCTATCTGTAAGCTACGTGGCATGTATAACGGACACAGCGAAAACTTTCTAAACGGTGCCGGCGATGGGTAATAACAATAATAACTTTTGTAACTCGGCGTAAATTGAACGTCCGACGTTGTATTTATATGATAATAAGAGAAGCCGAGGCCTTTAAATACACTCGATCGCTCGTCCACTCTAATAACCGTATCCCTTCCATTTCCCTCAAGTGTATTTACATATTCTCCCTCTCCTTCTCTCTCTCTCTCTCTCTCTCTCTCTCTCTCTCTCTCTGCCTGTGCCCCGCCGCCACTAGCGCCAGCGCGAAAAGAACTTTACTCGCAAGTTACAAAGTGCTTTTATTCGCGCGCCGCCCTACGCCAACACACATGCACATATACACACTTACAGAGGCGTGTTTATGTACGAGGAGAGGTTTGCGCGAGTAGAGGGCTTCATTATAAAGTTACTGCTCTGAGGGGCGAGAGAGCTCCTAGGCAGATCGATCGATATGCAGGCAATTAATTGGCTTTCTGAGAATGCATGCGATCAAACATGCGAGCGGCTTTTGTAATTGACGGCGAACCCGAAAACGTTAACTACGACAGATCCCCAACCCCTCGCTACTTTCCCCTCCACCCTCTCTCTCTTTCTGTGACACACTTTCCTAACGAGAATTCAAGAAACGACAGGAACAACGAGTGAGGAAGAGAGAGAGAGAGAGAGAGAGAGAGAGACGCGTAATAACGAGGTGGCTCGCTTTAAAAAAACGTGGCGCTGCTTATAATTTTAATGACGCCGTGTCCAAGCGTCGACTATTAAGAATACGCGTTGCTAGAAACTTTTAACGAGACGACGACGACGACGACGACGACGACGACGACGTCGCGAGCACATTATTATGTATTTTATAATGATCCAGAAGGGGAAATTCTGCCGAAAATTTTAAGCGTATGCGTACTTGCAAAATATATATGTATTTATATATACGTACGTATTGTAGGATAACCGTGAATCGAGCGTGGGATTAATTACCGATTACAATAACATTGTCTGGGTTTGCTGGTTTAATGAGTGACTGATGCTATAGAGTTGTAAAACTAATTGCAAACGCGAGCGTTTGTCTCTCTCTCTCTCTCTCTCTTTTACCGATGGAAAAGCCAAAGAGCAAATATTGTCAAAAAGCCACAATGACTCTGACGAGCATTTGCCTCATTAATCTGCTAAAGCTACTACGTGCTTTCGAGTCAATTGAGCTTGAAGATTTCTCGAGTATGCGTGTGCGTTTGAAAACTAGCAAACATTGACAAGATTAATGCAAGCAGCCAAAGTAATGTGGAAATAGCAATATTCGAGTGAAAGAAAATGAAGAGTTGAGCCAGAGTCATCGTTTGCTAATAACACTCAATTTAGATTGAGATTTCTTTGCTGCTTGATAAGCGCGAATTAATTTAATTACTGGTAGTCATGCAAGCGACGGTGGAACTAATCGAAATATTGCAGGTCGAGTCAAGATTTCGCAAAGAGGAAGAACGATATGATCAGGTTAGGTGGTGGTGGTAGCAAGGGTGTTTTCGCAATTAAGATTCAGCGTTTCTAATCCAGGCGTTGGGTGATGGGCGTAGGTGTGTATCGCGTTTAGTCGACGAAAATAAGGGCTCGATTTGGTTTTACGAGGCAGCTGGACAGTACAAGCAGTAGCACCAGTAGTGAGACCAGCTCTGTGGCAATTTGCTCGCCGAGAAATCCCAGAAACAATTTACTTTACGGGGCGTAACACGCGACAAATATATCCCCGACGCTCAGGGAAAATTGCCGCTCAGGCCGCCTTTGATGAGATTGCAAAGCGACTAAGTTTTAATTTGTTCTCGCGTCACGAGGATTATGTCTAGCCCCACGCCACCCAGGGCCTTATATTGACTTGTTCCCAAGCAAGCGAGCACGACTTTTCCGCTTAGCCGTCAGAGAAAGAGAGTGAGAGAGAGAGAGAGAGAGAGAGAGAGAGAGCGCGCGCGCGCTCCTTCCCCTTTTTCCTTTTTTCCTTCTTTTTTTTCAACGTTCAAATTGGATTTTAGCTCGGTTATTGCCGTGATCCCGAGCGGGAATTAACTGTAATATTCAATCAACTAGTCCAAGGTGAATTGAACGAGTGAAACAAGTTACATAAGTCTTTCATGCACTAGTGCACCTTTTGTTATTTTACGATATTCAACATGTTGTCGTTGCTTTGCAAAACAACTAATTATTCAAGCCGCCAACAGACTCGTTTTATATAATTCAATATCAGATTTACAGCTATTTGTCCGTGATTGCATCGACCTTTTTTTCAAACGCTATCCGCAAATACTAATATTTGATATCGTATGAAATGGCACTTAATTGTAAAAGAGCCATGCGCATCGATTTAATAAATCAGAGCAAAGAAGCCACTTTTGCTAAAAGCCTTCACTTTCTCATTCTTAAGAATGCCGTTCGATGAAAATAAGCCTGGAAGATCGTATAATAGGTTCGAAACCCTATTATACAGTTATATCTATCCAAAGTAATAATTACCATCGGACCATAAAAAATAATCAAATGCGAGGCAATTGTAGTCATATACTGCTGCTGCTACTATTGCTGTTAGGTCGAATCGTGACAAAGGGTACAAATCAATGAAATTCGATGGCCTCGATTGGGTTTGGAATCCGAATCCGCAATGATCTTTATAACAATCGCGCGTTAGAATTGAAGTGAAGAGAGGCATGAGGGGGGATTGATTACCAGGTTGTCGACTGGTCTTGTCGTACAAAGGTTAATTTAATCGAGGGCGCACATATGCGAGCGTTTTAATAAAGAGCGAGAGAGAGAGAGAGCCGGGCGTATTATTAACCCCCCTAGAGATGATGAGTAGGCCGGTCTGTTGAAGAAGAACTCGTTCTGTTTATCGCCAACCATCTCTTTAATCCAATATCCTCCTCTCTCTCTCTTTCTCTCTCTTTTCATTTTTTAATCAGTTGGCTCTCTCGGTCGATTTCTTTGATTGACCTCGAGAATGAGAGAGAGAGAGAGTAACGAAAACCAATCAAGATTACATATTAATTGCAGCTATAGGGTTCACGTTGTTACGAATCACTTTGCCGGAAAGATTGCATTGCTCGTCTCGTTGATTCGATGACTAGGTAAGCCAGCTCTCTTTCTCTCTCTCTCTCCCTCTCTATTCGTCGTCCTTCGAAAATGCCACGAAAGAGAGTTTGAACTCGAGGCCGAAAATATCAAGCTATTAAGGCTCGTGTAGTGTGGGCCGCCACGATGAGGCGTGCTTGTGAGCTCGCGGAACTAAATTGACTTGGCAAATGTTGGCTGTGAGTTAAATTAGCGCTTGCTCCCTCGTAATTACAACTTTTCTCATTAATCAGTGGGCTTGCTTGCACTCTTTTCATACAAACAGATTGCCAATCGGACGCACGCTTAGCTTTCTCGCTGCTGTCGATTATCGAGCTCATTAGGCTCGTCCCGTTAATTTGCGATCGATCGACGGGCGAGAGAAAAAGACTTATCTTTGTCGGCTAACCCGGCCATGCCGTTTCTCAAACGGAATGGATCTCCTCTTATCTGCTAAAGGTCATCTTGCTACCCCACCACCGCCATCGACATTACAAACTCCGATATAATAGTGCATTCCTGCAAATACCTCATAAGTCGATCATCGTGGTCGTCGTTAAAAGTGCAAAAGCTCGAAAAGAGGGTCGAACACCATCACGAACGAGTTGTTGGCTGGCTCTTTCTCCGCGAACGTTGTCGAGAATTGCTTGGCTGAGGCAATTGTTCTATTTTCGATTTCTTCGTAATTACTAATTAGACGCAGAGCTCTCCCTCTTGAGACTCGTCGGCTAATTGCACGGCGTTTGCTGCCCAAAGAGAGGGCTTGTGCAGCAGTAGCAAAGTTGCTCAACGCCAGATATCGATGTCGAACGCTCCTCCTCTACCACCTCCTCCTCCCTTACCCCCGCTTGTCAATATCGCGTGTTAATTAGGCCGGCAGCTTATTAATTAACCCCCTCCTTCATCTCTACCTCGCTGCCCCTTTAACTTTTTCGAAGATTCGCTGGCTTGTCCAAGCAAAATAACTTTGCTCTTCGAGAGCCAGTTAATTAGCAGCTAATGCAGCGTGAAACGGACTTTCGCTAGCCGTACACTTCAAAGAAAATAAAAGCTCGAGCGCTTTTTTCACAAGCCGCGAAACTTTCAAAATTGAAATTAATTAGTGAAAATTCGGCAGGGAAAACTCGATTAGCCGCGATTGAAACAAGAAAAGTGGGAGCCAGAGAACCCGCGCGCGTATGAGACCGAGAGAAACAGAGAGAGAGAGAGAGAGAGAGAGAGACAGACAGACAGAGACAGAGACAGAGAGTGGAGGGGAAGGAATTGAAACGTCAGGCCAGATAAATTAGCAGTTTAATTATCGAACTGTCAAGCCGGTAATTAAATTAATAACGAGATTTAGCGAGTGAGCTAGCGAGCAAGCCAGTGAGAGGAGAGTGAGAGAGAGAGCGAGGGGCGAGGGACAATGGGGGAGGGGGTACCGAGCAACGGCGAAGGAGGAGGTAAATAGGCGCTGTTTGCTTATCATTTTGCATCGATTGGCCGCCGAGATCGCTCTCGATACATCTGTCAATTAGGCGAGATTCCGGCCAACGATAAATCAACGCTCGTTCTCTACGGGGCCTCTTCCCCTTCGTTTCTCTCCTCTCCCCGCCAACACTGTATTTACCAGAAACCAAGAGAAACGTTGCAAGTTTAAGTGAGCTTCAAGTAATTAGATGCCCTACTCTTACTTTTTTACACGATAAATATCTGATACAAAAAAAAATAAAAAATAGTTCGTTCCGGAAAAAAGAAATGAATAGCCTGCGTAACAAATTGCGCGCGACCACGTTTCAGCAGCGACCACGCAACTCTATTGGGGTTCTATTCTCTAACAAGAGGTATGCTCTGGCAACGCGCAGTATGCGTAGTTTATTTGATTGCTGGGTAATTGGTGGTTCATCAACAAGACGCGTAGATGCTCGGGTAAAAAGCCACTCACGCTCTCTCGCACGTGACGTTCAGCTAGACGTTAGCTTCTTTGGCAGTTGGAGCACGTGAACGATATGCGCGCTACAAACACAAACACACACGCGGAGAGAGAGAGAGAGAGAGAGAGAGAGAGAGTAGCAACGTTGGCTAATTGGTGCATAAACATCGAGTCGGCAATAGTAGCGAAGAGCTGCAAACATTGACTGCCATTAGCGTTGTAAATACGTGCAAACCGACGAAGTGGGGATTGAGGACTAAGGATTAAAAAAAATCGTTGTCCCCCTTCCCCTAATTATTTTGCAAAAAGGTGTTTGTTCGTCGGCTTGCTATGTATCCGAAAAAGGGTAGGGAGGACAATAGAGATTCGGGTAATTATTTTGCGGTGGTGGCGGCGACCAAATCTCGATAGGGAATTTATCGGAGCGCAGGCAAGAGGAGCTGCCAATTAAACGGCGCGCTTACAACACCTTATTATATCGATGCATGCTCCGAGAGAGAGAGAGAGAGAGAGAGAGAGAGAGAGAGAGAGAGGAGAAAGGATCGTCGAGTCGTGAGTTGGAGCCGAGAGCTCATTTACTTAGACTCTTGAGGCAACCGCGCAACGGCAAGAAAAGCGTGCTTAATTGGAAACACGTTTACTCGGCGGCTATTTATCGTCAGGCCTACAAATACAATATATACATACACACACACACACACACACACACGTATAAGTAGCAAGAGCCCAGAATTAAATGTAGCAGCTGATTGATCGTGTGGTTATTGTCACTTGTTTCAGGTTGTTCGGAACAACGGGCTCGTGTGCAGCTTGCGGCCACCAGATCCCACCGTCGGAGATGGTTACGAGGGCGGGAAACGGCATCTTCCACACCAAGTGCTTCGCATGCACCAAGTGCGGCACGCAACTCATGCAAGGCGACAGGTGAGTGCTCCGACTCGATAATCTCCTACTCCTTCTTGATGCCTGCCGCCTGTTACGAATAGCTGTCTCTCGGAAAACCACCAAGCAACAGATGGGTAAACTGTTATTAGCGCAAACTGCACACCACGTCAACAGACCAAACAGAAACAGAAACAAACTCTTTGCTCGAGGCCACCACTTTACTCTTTCTTTTTTTTCTCCTTTCCTCTCCCCCTCTACCTCTTCTCTTTTCTTCCATCGACTCGACGAAATCATACCAATTGCCAGGTGTCGAGCTCTAGTTTATTTTTCGAGTTTCATCGTGTGTAACAACCTTCTCTCTTACTATTGAACATATCCGATCTTGAACGTCATTTATATCGCGAGCTGATTACGGCTTTGAATATTTTACGTTCTCTAATGAAAATGCAAGAATATACAATCGATATTAATGACAGTATTTAGCGGCGCATCGCATTTAACGATTGCAATTCGAATCCATTATCCAACAGCTAATTGCGAATATTCAATAGCTTATTGATTGCATCAAGACCATTTTCTAGTTTGATTAATTTGAGAACGCATGGAAAAAAAACAATGTGGTGTTTGTTCGCAGGTACTACCTGTTACAAGGTGGAGCGGTATGCGAAGCAGATTTCAACAAGATGGTGAAATCGGCGAATATGGCAACGGCGGCAGCCGCAGCAGCGACGACGGGCAACGGCGGTATGCCCACGCGGAAGGGCAAAGTCGGTCGACCGAGGCGATCGCGCGAATGAAACGGCAACCCGGTCGGCCGCCCGAAGAAGGTGGTCGCGCCCGTGGCACCTCCTGTAGTCGTGCAAGCGGCAAACGCACCGCAGCTCGAGCTTGCAGTTGACCACGTGACCGCGACTGACGCCTACTCGCCGCCGCCGCCGGGTCACCACCTACACTATGCCGCCATGCAACAGCAACAGCATCAACAGCAGCAAGCACAACAGCAACAGCAACACCAACAGCAGCAGCAGCAGCAGCAGCAGCAGCAACAATCGATGATGTCCCAACATCATCATCCACATCACCATCATCACCATCATCATCACATGGCCCCCTCATCCTCGCAATCCGCCTACCAAGATTGGGATTGGGCGAGCGAGGGCTGTGATTGAACGGCTGCAATGACTGTTGAAATTAAAAAGTGCGCGCTAGTTGTGTTTCCTATACGATAGACAATTGTTCTTCGTTTGTTTTATCTTTTTTAATTTATCGGTTAATCTCTCTCTCTCTCTCTCTCTGTCTCTCTGTCTTTCTCTCTCTCTCTCTCTCTACCTTATGTCTTTTACTCTCTCTCTCTCTCTCTCTCTTTCTGTCTTCTTCCTCGACTTGTCGCAGCGACAAACACTCGCGCGCTTACAAGCAATAAAGTGATAACGAATGAGCGTTGCTCTGAGCTTCTCGAGCTGCTGCGTATGTCTCGGGGTACAACTCGTCATTCTATCGAGAGTGGATAATCCGTTCTGCCGGATCTTGCGCACAGCGATAAGCAAGAACCTCGTATTTTTCCATGTAGTCTGTAACAAATTCCAAAGGGATATTTTTCAACGGTATCGTCATCAAGTTCAAGCTAGGCTCTCTTCTTAACCAAACCCGCCCCTTCCCCTCCCAGTACTCCTACAACCATCTCCGTCTACGTCTGTCAACTTTTCCGTCGGACCTTCTCTAAGTGTAAATATATATGAATCGACGCCGCGCAACGTTCGGCAGCATTTGTTTCCTTCCTCAGCATCAAACAGCACAAACTGGTGAATTTTTCAACGACCTGTGACAATCTTTCGGAAACCAAATAAGGAAAAAATAAAAGAAGAAACAAAAATGATCTTGCAACGACGACTCGCGCAAAATGAACTCGGTGTTTGTGTGCGAATTAATCGTCGAAGCATCCGCAATAAATGTAAAATAAATGTATAATCTTATAAAAGCGATGGCAAAACAAAGTAAAGTCTTTAAAGTATCCTGTTTAAGCAAAGCGCGTTCGCGGCCAATACTGTGCAATGACGAAACAAGTACGTTATATAAGATGCTAACCCATTGGTCAATTGATAAAATAGTAGGAAAACAGAGAAAACAAAGAAAACAAAGAAAACAAAGAAAACAAGCGTAATAATTCATATCGCTTGGCAGGAAGATAAACCAATTCGTCAACGTCTTTCACTACTAGACTCGATAGTGTATTTAGCAACGATAAATTTGTCCTGCGCCACGCGGTATATCTATATCTCACAATACTGGCCCGAACGAGTTCAAGTTCAATAACGAGGTGTAAGAAAATAAATCGCCCCGAGCAAAAACCTTCAATGTAAACTGTATCATAAAAAGAAACTGGTTGTTACTCGTTTACTCGTTCCGCAAATAGCGAACTTTTGTCCCAAATAAAAAACAAAATATATAAGGAAGAAAAAGAAGGATAAACGCGAATCGTTCTGCATGCTTAATGATCCGAGAAGTAGGAGAGTCGAGGAGCCAAGTGTCTTACCGAAAGAAGAGACCGTAATGAGCGAGAGAGCGATGGTGTGCGTGTAATTTAAGAGAAAAACAAAACTGCTGTATATAGAATGATGACAAAACAATGGAACAACATACAACAAAAAAAGATACACTACGATTTTGTATATTGTTAAAGATTTGTGTGATATAAATGGTTATTCACGAGACGCCGACGAGGGGAAAAACAAACAGAACATTTCCGTTGCTGGAATGCTTCTGTCGAATGACAATGAGCGACGAAACTGAAAACTGGTTTCGCCAACTAGCTCTCGACGGTTGATCCTCCAATTGCGTTTTAGTTAATTTTGTTATTTGATTTATTCTCGATTAAAAAAAAAAACTATTTCTGCGAAAAAGCCAACGGGATGTCTTTCTCATTAGTGAAAGACACGCCCGACTGCGTATGGCTCTTGTAAAATAATGCAACGCGATACACGAACGCAAGGAAAACAAAACACACGTTTATTAATTAATAAAGATACAAGTTTTTAGAAAGTTCCCACGAGTTTTTATTTGTACTTTTCGAATCCTTTACTTCCCAGCCTCGTCATTCAAGATTCTTACTTCATTTTTCTCCCGTTATCTGGTTTTTGATCGTTTCAATCGATAACAAACAATGGGAATTTTATTTTGTTGTACGTTGAATCGCAATAACATGTTATTTTGAATTAGCGGTTTTTAGCGAATTTACAAGTCCAAAACTCACAGAAATATGATTTATTTGCTGTAATGAAGCTATCTATCAGGATCATCAAGGATCGGGTGATGTGAGTTTTTACCGTATTATAAGGTTAAAGCATAGTGTTCATAAATTCTCCAAGATTCGTTGTTATTCCAGGCGAGTAAAGAGGATAAGATTGGCAATAAAATGAAATTTCATCGTAAAGTCCGTATGAAAAACGTGCAAATTCAGCAAAACAACTTGATAAATTCGAGATGTTTGGAATTGTAGGTGTAATATATGCCAAGTAGTTTGTTTCGTAAAAGGAAGGTGTTATTCTTCGAGGATGCTGAACAAAAAATAGAAGAAGAAGAAAAATCAGAGATCCGACAGGTCGGTATTTAGGAAAAAAACAAAGGTAACGAAGAATAATAAAGCATATAATAGAGGGATAGATTTGAGGAAGCTGTGTGTGAAAACAATGTGGTGGGCCCAAAGCGAGCCCTCGACATTCCGATGAGTCAGCATTGGTAAAAGGAAAGGGAAGCCTAGTGTCTGCATGCCGTTCGTTGGCTAATGAAATTAAAGACGTAAAAAATCATAAGTGACGAAGTAGCGGCTAGCACGAGAATAAAACGCACGGGGATGTGCGTGTGTGTGTGCGTATGCGCGCGTATGTTTGTACGGGATCGTGATTGACGTGCTCGCATATAACCCGTTGGCGCTTGGGCGATAAAACTAGCACTTTGTTCTTTATTGGATTCCTCGCGCTCTCGGTTTTTCGTTCGTTCGTTCGTTCTTTCTTTCTTTCTTTCTTTCGTTCTTTCCTTCTTTCCTTCTTTCGATCTTTCGTTCTTTCGTTCTTTCGTTTGGCTCTGTACTTGGGTCACGAGCGCGAACACGGCAACAGCGAAACAGTCAGCCGAGGTCTCTAATCCCAAGAGCCGTGTCAATGTATTTTCGGAAAGTTAATTGTCAGTCGTATAAATCGCTGAGCGATGATTTGGCAGCGCGCACTTAATTAATTAACCGACGTTGCGTGTACACGCATACACGACCAATGTTTATTTTAGCGCGCTCGGCCAATTAGACAATCGTATCCAATTAAAGATTCTTTCTGTTCTTTCGTTGTTTGTATATACTCGTTGTTTTTTAATAAATATACGACATTCTCTCCACGATGGAACGCCACGCGGATATATACATAATACTCGGCGCGACGATCATTAAGCTCGCGCGTAATCTTTGCTATTCCCCGAGCCAATCAAAATGCTTGCTACATACATCGTATGCCGTCAGGCCCGCTAATTAGACGCCACGTAAATCAGTGCTGAAACTCGCGGCGTTAATTAACACTGGGGGGCTGCACTCGCTCTCGCCTACCTATTTATCGGACGACGACGACGACGACGACGACGACGACGACGACGACGACGACTACGACAACGACGACTACGACGACGAGTACGACGACGAGTACGACGACGACTACGACGACGACTACGACTACGACTACGACTACGACTACGACTACGACTACGACTGGACGAAATAGCTCTCTGGGCGAAAAGCGTCTCTGTTTATATTAATTAACGCGCCTAGATCGCTCCAAGATTATTGCTCGCAGCATTAACGTCCTATTATAACGATGAATGACGCGCGAACCTCTTCTTTCTTATCGCTACGCGGCTGTCGATTACCATGTTTCGAGCCAACAGGTCAACACTGATAAAGCTATACTGCCCTCGTGGCTATTTCTTACTTTTCCAATAATTCTACGTTTTGGAACAACTGACTTTCGACATTCATTTTACGCTGGACCCAAAAGAGAAGTGGAAGCTTCGTATTAGACAAACTTTTAAACGTGGACTTTTATTTTGCCAACTTGACGAAGAGAAACTACCTTTCGTTGTGGAGGTGATTTGTAGTTTCCATTCCAATTAGCCGCTTTCGCGAGTGAGCCGAATTCTAGAAATAGGAAGGCATCAAAATTGCTATGTTTAACGTTGTAACTTTTACGAGAAACATCAACAAAGAACCACCGAAGGTAATGGCAAATTCATCCATTCAAAGGCTTTCAATTGAATTCCATAAAACTAATGAAAAAAAAGAAACGAAAATAAAGCTGGGTTATCGTTGAATCTCGAAGTGAGCTCTGAAAAGGATTAAAAAATTCCGGTATTTCGGTATACACGTGCATAGTACAGTGGCAACAGATCCGAGTGGCTTGCGTATTACAGCTGATAATGAACTCGCGCAATGCAATGAGAAAAACATACTACGAAGGAAATAAAAGTGGAAATTAAAAGGGAAGTTCAGTCAAGAATGAAATTTGAATAAAATGGAGCGAAAGTGGCGTATATAAGCAATGTAGGGAAAAATGAAATGACGATGGAATGAAAAAAAGAACAAAGCCGAGAGTACGCAGCTACAGTGGTGCGCGCTCAAAGTAACAAGCGCATAGAACTGGCTTTTGTTGGAAAGGCTGATTATGGCGCGGGCTAAATTGAACGTGCCGATATCGGGAAATTCGAACAATCGTCGCTTGGCGGCGAAGTTATGAAGCCCCAGGTAATTAGCGACAAAGAGAATGCAATTAATCGCGCGCTCGCAGAGAGCGCGAGAGGGAGAGAGAGGGAGAGAGAGAGAGAGAGAGAGAGAGGTTTCTAATCGCGTACATATTGTTACGATCCGCGCGCAGTTCCTTCTTCGCTTGTGCAGCCTAGCTCGCCGCGCTTCGGAATTAATTATGGCATTCCGCGTTAACTCGGAGAATTAATTACGTCCAAAAGTTAGACACTGAGAACGGACGACGATCCGGTCGGGTTATCTGTATCCGAAAGCCGTGCTTTGCACAATCGAAAGTTAGACGCTGCGTTCAATTGGCTTTGCCACATTTTTCACTTGAACGTAATCACGCTATTGGCTTACACGTACGATATCGATGAACCAAGTAAAAGTCGACACTTGAAGTTTGATGAAGGCTGAAATCGATATTGGCACAAGTTGATGTATGTAAAAAGCTCTCTGACGAGCTAGCAAGCAGCAGTAGCAGCAGCACCACCACCACCACCACCATCACCACCAGCAACAGCAGTAGCAGCACATAATACCGAATACAATTAGACGAAAGTCAAGCGAAACTTGGCTAACGACCGGCCAAGCGTTTCGGGCATGCAAGAGCGTATAGCTGTAGCGAGTGTGGCTGTAGGTGTGTATATATGCAGCTTGAAGCGTAGAACGGCTCTAACGAGCAAACCGACGATGACACGAGAGAGAGTATAGCGATCGCTAGAAGAGGCTCCCATCGTCCGTCCGTAGCATAATGTAAGCTCGCCGATGCATGCTTAATTACTGCGCAATTCAGACTCCATCGTTCTATCCCTTTTCTTTGCCGAGCTTACCTTCGATATTTCGTTTATCGCAATTCTACAAGATGAATATGTGCGTGGGCCGTTTGTACAACTAATTGGCTCAAAGGCAACCGAGCAACTCGCATTTTTGCCGAAAGTACACTGTCTATATTTGCATTGGCCAGCGGCGGCGCAATACGCGAGTAATCAGTTACAGCTACAGACCGGCGCCCATTGCCGCGCGGATTTAATTAAAGATGAGATCTCTCTTCCCCCCCCCCCCCCACCTTCTCTTCGTTGCTGCTTTTTTGTTTTACGCAAATAATTAATATTGTAATGGCGCGTACGCGGAAATAAAGAAGAGAGGAAAATTAAACGAGAGAGAAAGAGAGAGAGAGAGAGAGAAAGGAGGAGGTTCGGGACGACTTTACGATCACGACGCGCGCGCGTCTATCTTTACTGTTTCGCCGATAAAAACGAGGCGCTTTCTCGGAGAGTAAAAAGTTGTTTTGTTTGTAAATGAGCCGCCGCTGCAGCCGCCACCACCGCCAGCTTATCCGACCTCATCTAAATGAACTTCATTAAGCTTTTGCACTGTTTCGTTCGTCGAGCTGATAACAATCGCTTGCTCGCTCGCCTGATTAACCTTGAACCGCGACCAAACGCGAAACTTAACTTTCGCTTAGAAAGTGATCGTCGCCCGTTATTTTTTTTACCCAGACGTGTAGCAACCCAGTGAACAATTATCCTAATGTCCTCTTCCTCTAACCGTTTATATATTTTGACAAGTCATTTTTAACGATATTTCAATTTTATTTTCATCGTTCGATTGTTTGGAGGATACACTCGACAGACTCATTATTGTTTAATCCGATAACGAAGTTTATAACTTGAAGGAAAATATAGAACGGAAAACCAACAGTAAACGGTTTACGATGTGATAAAGTACTCGAGTGTGCTGCACTTTGTAAAAATGAAAATTTATCCGAAACCATGAATAATTATTACTTGAGATGTTGGATATTGCGCGTGAAAATATCGCAGTAAAAAGCCTTCTGATGTATGTTACGTTGGCTGATCGATAGGCTATGGGGAAAAAGCCAAGATACAACGCGCTATTCTTGTAGACTTATTTATTACGGATAAATTAGCGAGTCATCGAGACAAATGAATATTGCGTCTGTCTGATATAATCAGTGCGTTTAGGTTGAAAAAGTCGGTGTTTATTTAAGCAGCGGAAAGTTGTCGAGAGTGAATCTGGTTAAAGAAGAAAACATTGTCGCAATTAAGTTTCTTCGCGTCGGGAGGTTTTTCCAGCTTGGATAGAAGGAACAAAGTTTGATCAAGGAGTGTAGCTGCTGGTTGGCCTACTGCTTAATGCCGTTTCCTTTTTTTATCGTTGGCCTTTTGTCCCATTTCCCGCGTTAAGTTGCTCGCAGACAGAGAAAGAGAGGAAGACAGAAACGTAGTGAGTAAATGGAGACGCTCATTGTCTGTCCACTTCTTGTGCCAGTGTATCGAATGCCGAGGTTTTCCTTTGTCAATAGCATCACCGTCAACGTGGTCGCACGGTTACGCAATGCTCGCACACCTATGCTCGATTAAAAGAAAAGAACGAACGAACGAAGGAACGAGGGATAAAAAAAACAAAAGTGGAAAAAAATCTTAACACGCCATTAAGGAGGGAGGCGTATAAAAGGAAGCAACAAGCTCGTTCGCTCGTTAACTTTAATCCGCAGTTAATTTAACTTAACGTCGGCCATAATGCCGTGACGTAGTGGCTTGGGCTACCGACTCTCGGTCTCACGAAGCTGCTGCTGCTGCTGCTACTGCTGCTGCACTTATCTATCGCGCGAGCGAGTAGCCGTTTATCTCGGCGCCGTTGCCTCCCACAGCCTTCGTCTTTCGTCACGCCTGCACCTTCTATTACGCTCCTTTTCTCTCTCTCTCTCTCTCTCTCTCTCTCAACAGCGCGCTGCACTACCGATACCGAATAAACAATGAGCGGCACTTTGTTTGAAAAGCGATGCTACTCCCGGCAGCCACGGATAAAGACTGACCCATGATTTTATTATCTCGTTATAGTCTAACCGCTATTTCAGATCCTCTCCATTTAATTAACCCATAATAGCTGCATTGTAAATCCTAATCCAATTTGTTACACTTTTATTACGTGCCGCCTTGTATATTTCACGTATCTTTTTTACATTTTCTTCTCTGTTTACTCTTGAAATTACTAATGTCTCACGATGGAATTTAACAATTGGCGAAAATGAGAATCGACACAAGAAAAGATTTTCCTATATAGGTACGCGTAGGAAAGCAGTAATAATCGCGGAACTTTTACCTGTAGCTTTGCCAACGAGTTGGAGGTGCGCGCATCATTAAGCTGCGCGCTGCGCGCTGCGAGAGATCAAGAGAGAGAGAGAGAGAGAGCCGCAGCTGCGGCCTAACGAAGAGAGATTCCCCGGATTCCTGCACGGGATGGAAGGGAGGGAGTGCCCGCAAAGTTCAGTTTGTCTCGGTGTGCGAGCGAGCTATATAGCAAGAACGAACGCGGCATCCTCTCAGCTCTTTGCCAGATGGATCTTTGGCAGCTTGCGCACGATTCGTTTGGAATGAATCTTAGCCTTGAGCAAAAGGAAAGCTTGTCATAGACGTTCACTGGGTCACCGAAAGTATAAATAAATCAACTTATGTACATTTCTTGAATTTGAACATGTTAATTATACGCCTAGTGATAGAGTCAGAATTTAGTCAGACAAATAGAAGATGCATCTATTTTTCACCTGACCTTTCGAGATGAACGCGCGATAGCGAAACAATATCCTCTCCGCAGTTTATTTTATAAAAGGCAATAGCGAGCAAGCTTTACTTTCTCAGCGAGGCGGTAGATAATAAGTATTAAGTTAATTAGAGGCTATGCGGAGTAGGTTGATGAAGTGGCGGATTCCTCATTACAGCGCTCGCCCGTCCCGATCAAACAAAAACTCGGAGAGAGAATCAAGGCAAGAAAAATACCAACTCGTTAAAGCCCTCGTTTATACGCATTAGAAAGCTCTCTCTCTCTCTCTCTCTCGTGTAGTCGCTTTGTCGACTATATGTAGAGAGAGAGAGAGAGAGAGCAGTGCACACATAGCTTTAATCTGGACTGTATTGGTACTCTCTCTCTCTCTCTCTCTCTCTCGTGTCAGCATCCCCCGTACTCTCGGCGCTCGCTACTAGAGCTTCTTGTTGTGTTTGCCTTTCATAATTGCGCGCCTAATTAGCTGTTGGATAATTAAAACAACATAATTAATTATCGAGTAAAACTTGCGAGGGCGCGCGAAGCACTTGGAAAGACGCAGATTTGTGGTAATGAGCCGTACAATAGGCTGTCGCTGCTAACGCTACCACTGCTGTTATATTGCGAAGAATTGTACAATTGTACAACTAACAATAGCCCGATTAGGTTAGCCGTTGCGAATCAATTGGCGCGAGTAGTGTGAGTTTCTTTGTATGCACGTAAGTGTATGTGTGATGTGCGTGTTTTTTCCTTTTTTCTTTTAATTGCCTGACAATTGGCCTCTAATTGCCAAGTTTGCGCAATACTTGTGCCAGCGCGTGTGCAACTCCGACAGTCTACATTAGCAATGACGAGTTAGCTAGCGAACGAGTGAGAGCGATTAATCAAAGTTTACTGTAACAATAACTAAGCGCTCGAAAGTCGAATAATCAGAGGCGAGTGCACAGGCATAATTAGATGAAGATTGCAATTGAGAAACTAATTTCAACGACTGCAAAACCAAGATTTCTTTTGTGCTTCGAGCAGGCAACAAAGTAACAAAAAACATTGTGTAGTTCTCGTAGTTTTGGTCTATTTTCTAATTATTCCGCGTGGCTGCTTCTAATTAGCGTGGCTATTACAAGAGCGCACATGCGCCAAAATACACAGCCGCGCAAACGGACGTTAACTATTTCCCGGGGCCTCTCTCTCTCTCTCTCTCTCTCACCCGACCCAGCAAATACACACGCACACACAGTCTCTCCCTCTCTCTCTCTCTCTCTCTCTTTCTGTACATTGCGTTCTATTCGTTCTACGCGATAAGTACATAACAATAAGCCAGCTAACTTGCGTAATCTACTAATCGTTAGCGATCTGCCAACAGTCATGCTTACTCTTGTTTGCTTTCTTAAAATAAACCAGCATCATCATTGTTTAACAAAAAATCACAAGTTTACGTAAAAATACATTATAAATGTTGAAGAGTACGATCGAGAGGATGATATCTGTCGCGTCCACGATAGTTCATCGCAAGCGCAGCCGTACAAAATTAAATTTCACTGAGCATCCCGGAGGTCGAAGCTCTAATTCCTTGTCTCGCAGAGGTAGAAAGAGAAAGAGAGAGAGAGAGAGAGTGAGAGAGAGTAGGAGCAATACAATCCCATTGTCTCCGTTCTGGTTGAGCCGCCAAGAAGCAGCACTTTCATTTTCTTAGGGGGATTCAAGTTGAGAGTCGCGCACACGTACGTACGGATATACGCACATGTAGCCACATACACGCGTGTACGAGCACATAGACGAAGCGTGTGGGTAAGTGGTTGGAGAGAGAGAGAGAGAGAGAGAGGATGGGGGAGGGGGGGAGGGGCAATTATTATTTTGAGTGCTTGGCGACGCGCTGATATTTTATTTAAGGTACAATCGCCTAATAGCTCTACTGCTGCTGGTGCTGGTGCTGGTGCTGGTGCTGGTGCTGCTACTGCTACTGCTACTGCTCTAAGAGGGGTGGAGAGGTGGTAGGATGAAGAGCGAAAACGAGTGCTTTCGCTCGGGACGGCTTTACATTAGTAAATTACCTAGGCGAGCTACGCGATCTCTCGCTCGACGAGAGAGCTGCACGTGCGTTTCTTTGGAATTGCGCGCACGCCCTCCCCAGGTTGCGCGAGTACTGCACCTCATTCATATGTCTCGCCCTCGCTTTCTGCGGCAAAGTCTTGTCTTCTTCTACTACTACTACTACTTCTTCTTCTTCGTCTTCTTCTTCTTCCTCTTCTTCTTCTTCTTTTGCTTCTCCTCTCCCGAGTAGAGCAGCAGAGTGGCTTTCAGTTGCACCCAATAGCGAACTTAAGAGCTCTCCAGTAGCGCGCTTCGATTCTACACTCTAGTGCTCGATTCAAAGCTGCAATTCAATCCATTCACCTGCCTACTTTGTCTTTTTTCTTTCTTTCTTTCTTTTTTTTTGTATTTTATACTCTTATCGTTTATTTAGGCGAAAGCATTGGTGCTTTACCTTGCGCCCTTTTCTCCCATCAATTTGTCAAGCCAATGACAAAATAATAGCAACTGTACAATAATTAAAGGCTCTCTGCGCTTTCTCTAAATAGCGAGAGCGCATGCAGCAATAAAAGCAGCGTACGAGATTTGTTAAGCCAGTACTTCGGCTCTTGGAAAATAAAGCTCTGGGCAATAAAGCTAGAAAGAGGTCTGCTGCAGGATTGAATCGCAAATTAGTTCTCTCTCTCTCTCTCTCTCTCTCTCCCTCTCTCTTTCTCTCTTTCGCTCGCTCTCCTCGTCTGTACGATACGTTAGAAATCGCCGCGGCAAAATCCCCGAAAATTGAACAAACAGACTGGCAGCTATGTACTCTACGTTCTCTTCCGCGGACTGTTTCTAATTAGACGTCCGAGGCCCCGTAATTAAGACGGGACTTTACTTTTAGTTGCAATACATACAGTCCTCCTTTACTCCATTTCAACGTGCGCGAGCAAGCGCATTTCCTTCAAAACTGCAGGTCTCTAATTAATTTTTTCTCGTTGGATCGTCGGTAATCGGATATTTTATTGGTGTATTAGCTAAGCCTAGGCTGTACATCTTTTAACACGAAACACCCATTTAGCTTCACAGTTAGGCTGCAACATACGCGCCACGAGATTATTTATCCAAATGTAACTTTGTAATTCAAAGATTCGACAAACACAGAAAGACAGAGGAGGAGAGAGAATGCGAGGAAAAAGTTGAAGCTCTCACTCTCTGGGCCGAGCGCATAGTGTCGCGGCAGAAAGTTGCCGATTGCCGCAGTAGCCTTATAGAATATGGAAATTCGCGCAAGTTCCGCATGAGATCGTCTGGCGGGCCGTAAGACGTAATGGCCAAGTTTTGGACGCGCGGTCGCCTCTAAGTGCCTCTTTGCTTCCATCAGTTTCGCTCACTCCACACACAAACACACACACTCACACACACGTACACTTGCAACTCGCCTATAGCCGCATTACATTACACTTTTGTAGTCGTTTGTACGTTCGACCGTTTTTTTACTTTCGCCATCAATTACAGCTTGTTTATCTATGCATAAAAGCTTCGAGTATTGCACGGAGCTTCATTCATCATCATAGGCGACACGAATCGAGATAAGCCATGCTGTAGCTCGACATTAAGCCAGTCATTTGCGGTTGAATTGCATAAATTTTACCTATCGATTAAAACGATCACGGAGAAGAACAAGTCGCGTGCATCCCTTGGTAGCGTTGTTGCTGAGCTGCCTCGCAGAAATAATTAACGACGCGTAATTGCGGCACGCTCTCTCTCTCTCTCTCTCTCACTCTCTCACTCTCTCACTCTCTTGCACGTAACATAACGAATTGCTTCATCGGCAACAACGGCGTGACCCGGCAGAACGTTGCAAACGTTGCCGTGGTACAACTCAATTTTTCTACGCCCCTGGCCCGATCGATTAATTTTCGCAGAGTCCCTCGCACGTGCTCTTCATTAGCGTTCACTCTTTTGCTTTTTTTTCGCGATATGCATTTATTAAATTTATTGCTCTCCACCTTAATTTTTTTTCCTCCGCTGCTAGTTAACAGCTTATTCTTCGACTTATCAAGTGTATCAAGTGCACTCGCATATTCTCGATTATACTCGAACTATTTCAAACATATTTCAAAAATGCATATTCGGATCAAATGAATTTTATTGATCCGAGCGTTCGGGCTTGCGTAAATTTACACAATAATTCGCGTCGAATGTTGATTCCCCCAAAAACTTTTTCAATAAAAACGAGATTAAAGATTAAATCATGGCCGTGAATGATTTTACAGTGAGATCGACGCGGGGGAGACTATGGCGAAAGCATGAAAATCAAATATTCGCGAGGTTGATTAATAAAGCTGCGGCAAGTACGAAATTAATAAAATGTTATATTTGCATTTAATTCAATCTCGATAAAAGTATCCGCGGAGCCTTCTCGATCGGCATTTCATCTGATTTTGTTGTTGCTGTTTTGTTTGTTTTTTGTTGTTTTTTTGTGTGTTTTAAGAGCAAATCGATATAATCCAAGCGGAAAGTAGAAATAAAAGGTGATTCGTAAATGAAGCTTATAAAATTGTTGAAAAAAATGTCAGCCGATTAAAAGCTGGCAATATGCGCGACGATTTCGTTTGATAGTAGAGTGGGGGTGCTTTTACAAGAAAACCCAGGCGTGAATTACACGGAGATTTTGGCTCCAATATAATTCGCTTGGGCGTGAGAGAACAAGGGATTTCTCTCAGCGTCGTTCATTAATTCATTTCGGCGTGTGCGATTCAACTCGTCCGTGCTCTCTCTCTCTCTCTCTCTCTCTCTCTCGGTTATCCATTACCGAGGCAGGCGCGCTGTGCGTGTCTGTTCTGCGTATAGGGCTGGCGGCGACGGCGAGCGGCGTCGACCATCATCCAGAATCCATTAGGAACGATCATATTTGTCAGCTTTTAGTTACGATTAGGTATTTATCCGTATTACGTATAGCTCTACGTTCGTACCTGTGTATTTGTGGATTTCCAGCTAATTGTAACGAATTATATACATCTCGCCGCTGTATTATTCGTTATTTTATTGCTATTTTTTATTATTATGATATTTTTGGAATTTGAACAAATGCTTCATAGTCTTCTCTTGACTGCCACGTCCATCTTTCAAAATAATAGAATCTCGCCCAAGAGAAACTCATTTGAATTTCAAATGTACCTCTCCTCCTCGAATACTGACCCCATGCACGCGGCATTTTTTTCAGAGACGTAGGTGTAACTCGCGTGATTACCCCGTTATTACCACCGGTCAATTATCCCTCGCGTACACCACTGCTCCAAGACACGCAATGCCACTTTACCATTTTTTTCTCCCTCTCTCTTCTATTTCTCTCTTTTTCGGCACTTGCCAATCTTATCCAACCGACAATTTCCTCAAGGTTTAAGACTAGAGAAAAGCAGCGATTAAAGCTAGCCACGAGAGAAGACTGTTTTACGTAGGAAGGTATACGTATATGCGTCGAGGCATTGGAGCGCAGAGTGGCTGATTGAAAGTAATTTCGTATTTCCGTCCGGGCCCCGCGATTCCTTTGTTGTTTGAACACGGCATTGTTATGACTCTCGGCATTTTGCGAACGTTAAAAAACAAAATAAACGATTCTCTCTCGCATTTTTTCTTTCCTCTTTTTTTTTTTTTTGTTTTTGTTGTTGTGAAATTAACGGCTAATTAATTTTGGCAGTATTGCCGATTGATTATTAATAAAGTGAGAGGGGCATCCGAGCAATCAGCGGGCATATACGTGCGTAACTCAATAACCTCATCTTTTCAGGTTTAGCCTCTCTGACCGAGCGGTTGCAATAAACCCATATACCTCCCTCTCTTTTTCTCTCGTTCGAACGCGAGGGCTTATTAAATCTGCAACTTTCGAGGAACGGTGAGGAAGGGGGAGGGGGGCAGAAAGTACAGGGAGTGGAAGTAGTGCCGCCTTCCATTACTATCGCTCGCGCATAGTTGGCATTCTGAGAAATGAACTTTTGACGGCGCTACAGCAGCGCACTAATTAACCTGTGCGACAAGCAATCATAGCAAGAGCGATACGACAGCGATCTGCGTTGATTGATTTTCCCGAGCGAGCAGCGTGGTTTTGGCCTGCGATGCCCGACGATGATTAGGTTGTTGATTCTGGTATTTAAGGAATAACCTTTTAAAATGTATCGTTTGGAAACGAATACAGGAGTAAACGCCTGCCTCGAGAGCAACCGTAGAGACAGGCGAGCCAGTGTTGAAGGATGGAAAGCGTCGGGGTCAGAGACCACGAGCAGCAGCAACAGCGGCAACAACAACAGCTCATAGCTGTAAGCGAACGTTACACGCTGTACGTGGAATCCTATCCAGTTGTGCGTGGGTGTCCGTTTGCGTTTCTCCTGGCTTGCGCGCGTACACGTACGTATTAGCGCAGCACTATTTCACGTCGGCTGTCCAAGTTGTGGCTGATTTGCTCTAATTAACCGTGGTACAAGGGCCAAAGAGGCGCGCTAACGGCTGCAAATAATGCGGCGAATAACGGCCGACGCCGTTATCAAACCAAATTGGTTTTTCCACGTCGCACGATTTCGATTTTCCTCTTATCGACTATTGTACTTCCCTCCTTCTCTAATCATTTACCTACAACACCAATTCATATTTAGCTACCACGACTACTCAGATGTTAACGCACGATACATTGCGCGCTCTCTCTCTCTCTCTCTCTCTCTCTCTCTCTTTGTCTAATAACCAGCGAAACATCAGGCTAAGCTCTAAGTAATTCAGCAAAAGTTGCTCAGCGCTTGAGCGCGCTAATTGGAAGCGCGGCCTTTTTGCGAGTTCGAGTAAGGGGCTGCTATACTACACTATGGTGGTGCTTCGATCGGTTCGTTCGGTAGCTGGTGGCAGTGGGTGGGTGACAGGCACAAAGGCGGCTCTTTTTAATTGGATAACGTCATATCGATGCGCGTTCACGCGCGTCAACTTTTCCCATCGACGAGCTGCACTGTGGAGAGGGGGAAGGGAGAAATAAAAAGGAACAAAATACACAGTCGTATCGATAGACTATACGCACTCGTTAGCGCACAAGGTTTCCCGTACAAAAGGGTTTTTCTCTCCGCGAACGAAAAAACACACACACACACACACACACACACAAGGAAAAAAATAAAAAAAGCAGCTCCACATATACGTGGCCGGTTTGAATTGGGCGCGAGTTATTACCAGGCGTGAGTACTTTTTTTTGTTGTCGTTCTCCAAAGTGCACAGGTGGGTTAGTGTTACAATGTAGCTCGTCGTAAATACTCGCTCGTAAAACAACTCGTCGCTCGACTCCTCTCTGCTGTTGCTCTCCTCTCTTTCGCGCGCGAGCGGCCGATGATAATTAGCGTAGGGGCGTAAGAGCGAGCGAAGTCTTAAGTGGCCGGTGCTTTATTGCCTTGGCGAGTGAGAGAGAAAGAGTGTGTGGTAGTGTGCGAGTGTGACTCTGTGTGTGTGTGTGTGTGTGTGTGTGTGTGTGTGTGTGTACGCCAAGAAGAAGGGGTCAAGCATCACGTAAATAAATCACGCGAGGCGCGCTCTTTAATTCCCAAGCAGCGGCTTTCCTTTTTGCTTTATAATGACGCGAAACACTAAATTATATCAATTCGCTTTTATTACCGCTTCTCGCGAGAAGGTGATGAGAGACACGAGAGGCCGCGTCTACATCGCCAGTCTCTCTACTCGAGATGTGTTATTTCACGCGTCAATTGATAACACGAGACACGATAAAATGGACTTTTTTCGCGTTTGATAAAAATGAACTCGCAGCAAAGATGAGATAGCACGACCTCTGTAAAGAGATCAAATTGTAACGATATCGATAATGCGGCGTGTGCGATTGGGCTATTAGCTCCGAAAATGTTTCGAGTGGTAAGGGAGCAGAGTCGTAGCAGCTGTGCTTAGTTATACGAGTCTTGACAATAAGTGTTGTCAGGTGCAAAGCACAAGCGTTGATGATGCGCGACGACCGACAACAACGAGAGAGAGAGAGAGAGAGAGAGAGAGAGAGAGAGAGAGAGAGAGAGAGAGGAGCTCGTGGATGAGAAGGGAGAGAGATAGCTGTTTGTCTTCCATTAGGGCCCGAGAGGCAAAGCAGATCATTGTCTACCGCCTAACCAACCAAAATTCACTATCCTCGCCATGCGACTTGCCCATTGTAGTTTGCTCTCTACCATCTCTCGTCGTCTTTGTACGTCTTCGCTACGACTGATCTCGCCTATTAATTTAGATTAGTCCTCAAATTATCCAATGCGCTCGTAGGCTTTCAATAATTTTCATCGCTATTGAACGCTACGCTTATGTAATACTTGCATGAATATCGTTTCAGTTGTTATTTTTCATTTTTACGTAGCTGACTCTTTTCTTCGTACTTGTCTTTTTTGAAATTATCGACCTTGATCATCGCGTTCACAGATTTAAACAGGCTTTTTACTAGTACTCTTTTAAATTAAATTCTCTATTGCGCTTTGCCTTTGCGCGATATTATAACCAACTTGGAATTCCAATATAACAGTACGTATACGCGAGAAAAAAACCTTTGGTTCTTTATGGTCATCGAAATATCGAGAACTCTACGTCCGCACACGCGTGTGTATGCGTGGACGCTCCGATTGATGATCAAATGACATAGGGTTTGGTCCCCTCTTTCTCTCTCTAAAAAACTGTCACTGCGATCGCGTTACTTCCCTCTCCGTCACCAATATAACTTTGACAAGGATTTTTATTTTGTTCTCGAAATACCCAATGTTTTTTCGAGTATCCTTGGATATTAATGACGAATCCGTGATATTTGATCTCAGACTGGATAAAAAGAAGAAAAATGCTCGTTTTCTTTCAAATATTCATTCGTTACAAGTTACATTGTTTGATTTTTGTTCAAAAGTTTTATCTCTATTGGAAAAGCCGCATCGTGATGTTTTGTGAGCCTGTAAATAGAGTGACATATACGAAAGAATAAAAGAAGCACGTGTAATTAAATTATCAGCGGCGAGTTAACAGAAAAAAAAGCACGCTGCTTGAAAAATTAATGAATACAAGCTCGCGCAACAGTGAAAGCCGGTAAAAACGTGAGCGTGCGCGCGCGCGCGCGAAGTGTTTGCGCGAACAAATTTATAAAGAGAGTAAGAGAGAAAAGCGAGTAGTCTCGTATGCGCGAGCATGTTGTCGAGAATTAGCTTATTACTAATTAGCTGCGCTATTGAATATAATGCACAAATACGTGTTCTCTCTCTCTCTCTCTCTCTCTCTCTCTCTCTCTTTCTGGCACTCGATTCGTGTTGCAATGCCCTCCTTCCCCTTCCCCCGACATTCAGTGCACAGATTTCTTCTTTTTTTTTATTCCACGAGGCTTTTCATCAAGTTGCTGGATGTTTCAACTCAGCCTTGGCGTGGGTGCAATGCAAATTGAACGGATCCCGCGTATTCTGAAACACCTCAATGCCATTATCAATGATCCCCAAGGAGAGAGCTTGCAGCAAAAGCGATGAAAATAAACAAAAGAAGATGAAAAAAGGGTTAGGTCGCGATGCCTTGTAGCTAATGAATTTCTTAAGCTTTCAATAACGACGAGAGCACATTGGAAATTCATAGACTAGAGTACCAGCGAAACTCCTTAAAGAGCCAAGCTGCAGTGCGCACACCCGCAAATTTGCAAGCTCTTTGGCTTCTCGATATTTTTGGGAAACGTATATTCGCCTAGCCGTGCTCGCGTTTGAATACGCTTGCGTAGGTAGGTTGCTTCGTATGCAATTGGCTCGAGAATAGTGGCTTCTTGCAAAATGCACATCGGCGCATGATTAATAAGTGGTAATGTAGCGCAAGAAAGCTTATAGCGATATTTTCGAAGCGATTCTCCCAAGAGGAGAAGGAAGGAAGGTAAGGGAAAGAGGCGAATAGAGTTGGTGCATTATCGAGCGAGGAACTCTCGGTCTCTTTCTCTCCCTCTGCCACGGAAACTAGTCGCTCGCTCACTTGGCCAGTGTGTACACTAAGGCCGTCGTACACCGCTCGACCGAATGGACCTCGGCGTAGCAGCTCATTGAGTTTGCATTATTAATTAGCATGCTAATTGCAATAGCCCGTTGCCTCCCGGGCTCTTTCCACTGAAAAGCCACTCTCTCAGCACGCGCGCTCATGGTACTCTTCGATGGCTCCACGACTGCCCGTAATCATCCTACAGGATTTTCGTCCGACTTTCTTGCCTTTACGTAAGAGGTACGACAGTCAAGCCATTACGACCTTACGCGTGGAATTGTCCGAAGGAAAAATAACATAGCTGTGGTAATGCGTAAGGTGGTTGTGTAGTTTAACCAGCCGGCAAAACTGCCCGAGAGCCGTATAGTCGAGCAATTAATATCAAATCTAATCTAAGCGTCGGCGGCGGCGTCGGCGGCGGCGTCGGTGGTGTGGTGGAGCACGACGAGTGTATGGAACTCCGCATGAAGTAGTTTGCCGGCGAGAGGTGGAAATGCGCCACGTTGGGAAGGCTAAGGTTTAAAGGGGGTTCAGGGGGTAGGTAGGTAGGTAGGTATAGTAGTAGCAAGCACGTATATAGCCTACTCGTGCCTCGGGCAAACGAATCCCAAGTCCAGGGGAACTAACTCATTACCGTGGAATTAATTAGGTTCCCTCTCTCTCTCTCTTTGGGTCACAAAGGCCCAAAACGCACACCTACACCAGTACACACTAGCGGCAACGTCTCGGAAGCACGCAATCTCTCTCGGACGTCGAGCGCATGCAGCAGCGCCCACGCGCAACCGCCTCGGGCGATGTATACTCGGCAACGCCAAACGCCGCAATTAGCTCGCCATTTTCGCACCGCACCACCCCTTTGGCTCACCATTTCCATCTATATGTTGTTTACTATCAGATGTTGGGTACTAACATATTTCTGAGGGCAACGGAGATTATGTACTACATGATATTTCCCGTGTGGCAGATTAAAAAAAATGCATGGAAGGTCACGCGGTATTACTCTCTCTCTCTCTCTCTCTCGCTTCCTCTCGGGTGGTGCGTGTGAGGCGGTTGGTGCAGCACGTAGCGGCGTAAATCTAACCTGGCAACGAGGATTAAGCTTTATTGGATTGAATATTTCGCGTACGTATCCGAGGCGAGTAGCGAGAGAGAGAGAGAGAGAGAGAGAGAGAGAGAGAGCGGGCGCGGTAATCTGTAAATATGGTATAGAACACCAATATGCGCGAACGTAAGCCAACTCCTAGCAAGCCTGCCCTCTCTTTCTCTCCTCTTCGCGCCCGAGCACTCCCGGCTAAACCTATTAAAGTACAGAGTATTAATGGTATAGCACTCTCGTCCCTCCTTATTCGGCCCTTTCGACTTTTACGCGAAAGAGAATTCAATTGAATCGATTGGATCCAAAGATTTAATCGCATAAGTGAACGTTATTAAAGGCAACCCTGGCTGGAGAGTGGCGTGACGAGGGGGTGGGGGTGAATCGAAAGAGACGTGGAAAAAGACTGGAGTATATTTTTTTCATAAATTGCGCACTCGCGAACGCTTTTATTTGCCATTCTGTTTCTTTCTCTCTCCGTACCGCGCAATCTCTTGCTGCTGTTAACTAATGAAACCGATACATAACCTCGTATATACTCGCACGCATGAACTTTTCGTCTCTATAATTAAACGCTCTTTATTAACAGGCCTGTAGAGCGTACAGAGCCTACGGAACCTATAGCACGAAAAATGGGAAACACGTTCGGGGTGGGAGAAGAGAGCAAATAACTGGCCGGGAGTAGAGAGAGAAAGCTGTCGCGAGCAGAGAGAGCCCCGCGGCTCGGCAAATGATTGATACCCGCGGCTGAGCATGATTACTTTATTAATCGTTTCTCCCCCTCAGCTTGACCCTATCTACGTTGTATACGCACACACATAGACAGCCAGTCAGGACCACGCGCTTTTATAATCTACCGTGTAAAGAGTGTACGTACGTATGCAGCTATATCGCGTAGTCTGCAACGCAACGCCACCATAATCGATCTTATAGAGCTTTACCCTTCGCTACCTCTGCCTATCTACAATCGATCCAAATATCATCGTGTCCATCAAGTTTTCCCATTTTAATACGCAATTTTCTAACCGACCGATCCACCATTTAGTTTTCTCATCAAGCTTTAACCGATCGACAAGTTTCCTCCATAGCAAGTAGACACCAAATTACACCGTCTCTCCTTGTAAAAAAGCTCTGGGGAAATTAGCGCAATTTTTCATCGAGTCGCACGCGTCGCAGCGGCTAGGCGAACAGAACTTGTGCCAGAGAAATCAGCGTCCTTGCTACACCCTCTATACTTCTAACTGAGAAGAGGACGATATATCTCTGATAGCTTCATCATCTCATCTGCCATTAGTTCTTTTGTTTTTTTTTACTTTTTTTTATTCGGGCGACGTAACGAACAGAGGAATTCGATTAGGGGTTGGTAAAATCGATATAGTCGGGCGTGTATACACGTCTTTTTGCTGGTATATAAACGACTTTGTCGCACGCCAGGGACCGGCCAGCTTTGACAAATCGTTCGCGCGGCCCTCTCGACAAGAGCAAATGCACGGTGTAAAGAGCGCCTACGGCAACAACGAAAAAAGAAAAAAGAAATACACCACCCGGTAGGCACTCTCGTCGAGAATCTAATCGAAGGGCTAGTTTTGAGAGCTGGTTAATTATATTTTTTTAGGCCAAATGCTGTTGATGGACGTTCTGTCGAATGTATTTTTTATTTTTAGTATAATCCGAAAAGAAAAGAGTGAACAAGGAAAAAACATGGTTAATCTAATGAAAATAATTGAACGACATTAAATCCATGAGAATAAAGAGATCCACAATAGAAGGGAAAGAAAAGCAAAGCGTTTAGAGTGCATTCAGAGTAAGAATGTACAGCGAGAAGAAAGAGTAAAGGAGCAAAGCGTCGGCAAGGCTAATAGAAGTAAAACACTCTGGTGCTAAGTGTAGCAAGGTGGAAACAAGAAGGAGACGAGTGAGCGAGAGAGGGAAACGATTGGGTAAATAATGAAACGAATGCAAATGCAGTCAAGAGAGCGAGAGAGAGAGAGAGAGAGAGAGAGAGAACCAGCGAATGAAGCGTAGAGAAAGGTTCAGGCAGCGAGGACGCTACTAGTGGTGGTCGCCAACTGCGGGCTTAATGCTCGAGAGCGAGCGAGAGAGTAGTATGCACTTCGGATTTAAATAAGCCCGCTAAAAGTGTGATAATTGAAATGGCACGGTTGAGAGTACGCGCGTTGCTTGTAGATGAACGAGAGAGATGGAAAGACAGCGGGAGAGAGAGAGAGAGAGAAAACGGTCAGGAAGGGGAAAAGGCTAAGGGCAAAGTCCTTTTTTTTTATTTTGTACTTATAAATAGTCACGCCGTAGTTCGCTACTCGCGGAAAGTTTTACAGAGATAAAAAAGATCCTCTCGATCGATGCAATTAATTCTCATAAACAAGACCATTTTTTCTTTGCTCCAGACAACTTAATTCTAACGTTTTATATTTAATACAAGTGCTTTCTATTTATTCGAACACGATACTTGTGTTTAATTAGCAGTTAAGGAAAAGTTAAAAAAAAGGACGAAATTCTATTAAAATCAATTTATAGCCGCTGAGAGCGAGATTTTCTTGGAACCTAATAAAAGTCGAAACTCTTAATTGAATAGAGGAGGAAGGTTTTTTTTGCGCAGCAAACGAAAAGAGCGATGCAACGTCCGATCACAGTTATAACCCAGTAGAGAAGAGAAGTAGAGAGAGAGAGAGAGAGAGAAAGAGTGAGAGAGGGAGAGTGGCGGGAGGGGGAAGGGAGGCGAGAGAGGATAGGAAGAGGAAGAGAGGAGGACAGGCCGAGTCTGCGGTTGAATAGGTATTTTGGAGCTATTGTACTGCAGGCACTATGCCAATATCCGCCATTCAATAAATATCATCTTAATGAACTCATGTATATTTGATTGGGCGCTCGCTCGCTCGCTCGCTCGCCCCTTCGTTCTTTTCCTTCGTCCAAGCCGCTGCCGCCGTTGCCGCCGCCGTTGCCGCCGCCGTTGCTACTGCTGCTACCTCCGTTGCTCTCTTTTTCTCCTCTTTTCAACCCTCATCAGCCGATCGACTGTTATTTTTAACGCGTGTTTCGAATTTTTTCGCCGCTCCGTGTTCGCCTCTTCCTTCTCTTCTTCTCCTTCTCCTTCCACTGCGCCGTTTACAAACTATCTGTGCAGAAAGGGAAATTTGGCTGCAGATTATATTTGCTAGGGCAATTATATTGATTCGTATGTACTCGATTTCGATAAGAGGTTGAATTAAATAAAGCAAGCAAACGTTGTATAGGAGCTCAATTAATCCGAGAGGAGAAAAAGCCTCTTTACTTGCTTGCCATCCTTTTAGCGCGTGTGCATCCCACATTTTCCGCTTGCAGTCTGATCAACAAAATGGCATACCGCATTACTTTGTAAAATATCCCCACGATTCGGCTGAAACTCAAAGAATTCAAGCTTCCGACCTCTCTAGGCTGCCGGAAAAAAAGACTCGCAACATCAAACAGCCGAAAATCCCTCGTCCGCGCGCACGGGAATCGGAAGCATCCCATGCTCTTTATGTTAACGACCTTTTTTTTTCTTCTTTTGCTATTAGCGGAGAAGTGCAGATGAGCCGGATGAATAAAAGCTGGCAGGCGAGGGTAAAGGCGTGAATTGAGGGCAAGAAAACACGGACCGTAGTTGCATTTGGAAAGCCTTGGTATCCTTTGTCCATTCAGCTTATAGTAAAGTTGCTACGTTTTATCTCTTTTGAGGTTTTCCAGCTCTGGATTCCTCTCCCTCTCTCTCTCTCTCTCTCTCTCTCTCTCTCTCTCTCTCGCTCTGCAGTAGAGAGATGAAAGCAAGTGCACAGGGAGGAAATTAAAAAGGGACTACACGTAGCCTAAATGAACATAGTCACAATGATGAGGCGAGTCATGTCTCCTAGCAGTGTTCTCCTCCTTCCCCCCCCCCACCCCCATGGAATCGAATGACGACGGGGTGAGCGGTAAAGAGGAGGCGTTATATTTATACGCGAGTGCGGCGTCGGCTACATTAGCAAGATTGCCCTCCACCTAACTCCCAGGCCTTTTTCCTCGTTTCTCCCAACTCGAGAGACAGCGAGATAGCCGACAGATGAACCCAGGACTCTGTAAAAGATTCACGCGCCCTTCACCTGTCGTGCGCCTACACTTGCCATCCGTTTCGCAGAAAATACGTTGCCTGATAATAGCGTTTGATTATTGATAACGCGCTCGATTCTTGTGTCTTCTCGCGCGTCGAATGAAAACATTGCAAGTATCACGGGGTTCGCGCGTCTTATTTAATTTAGCAACGAGTGCCTCGTTCTACTACCGAGCACCGGTAGTAAAGTCGACCTACCGAGAGAGAAATGTTTGAAGCGCAAGCATAATGCACGTGCCAGCGGCATTTACGAGCGACGAGTCCGACTTGGCAGATATCTACCCTATCTCCCGCAGTCAGTTTATGCACTCATACTCGCTATGTCGCAGCCTCCGCGCACGTGCAAACTGTTTTCAAAAAAACATCACGCCTACTTGTTTTTTTTTTTCGTCTCTTTTTACTCGCGCCACGATCTGTAACCGCGCCATCCACCTGCAATATTCAAAACATTTGCCGCTAAATAAAATACCGCAGCGCATACGACACAGACGCTTCAAACTTTATTTACATTGGTTTCGCATTTATGTATTTCTATAGAACGTTCAACGAGACAATTGAGCCAAAGTTGCATCGAGAAGTGCACCTTATCTCGTGATTGATTACTCGCTGCGGGAGCTCATTATTTCCAAGAACGTCTGCTGGATTGCCGAAAGAAAAAAATGACACGATGTTGGAGGCAAGAAGAGGACAAGGAAAAAGAAAAAAGAAGAAAGGATCTGCAACAGTAGCAGCAGCAACACGGTCCTTTTGTTCGGACGGTTCTAATTAAAATTAAAAGGCCAACTTACACGGGTGGCGGCGAGGTGTAATTGCGCCAAAGATAGGTCAGCCTTCATTATATTTATCCGCGGTGCAAGGAGGAAGAAAAGTTGGTATTCCTCGTTTGCTAAGCCGCTGCGTTAATTGGCAGTTCCTGCCAATTGACACTCATTAGAGCGTAAGATTAATTACGGGGGGCTTCGCCGCAGAGTCCTCTCCAATTAATGAAAGTTATGTCCGACGCTAACAAACCTTCCGCTCCTCTCCGTCGTCGTCGTTGCCGCCACCGCCGCCACCGCTGTACTGCCCCTCATCGTCGCCATTTTGGAATTACGCGTCTCTCTCTCTTCCTCGTCTCTTCTCTTGTTCAGTGTGGCGCAGTTGGCCACGATTTGTTAACGACTCCTTCCTCCTTGGCTCGCTTGGTGCTCTATAAATCTCGCGCCACCGCTCGACAATCTCAGATTTTCAAAAACTCGCTAATGCTCTGATACTCGCTGCATTTTTCACTAATTGGCTCCAATTCAGCGCTCTTTTCACCACGTTCTATTCGTCGTATTCGCGTCTTCTTACGCAACCTCGTGTATTGCAATTGAAACTTTTGACAATTAATCAGTTGGAAACGTTGACCAAATAGTTGGATATTGCGCGAGATATATAAAATGTCGAGTTGAACGGCACGTACAAATAATTGTGAGCAATTGTGCGAGTGTAAAGTAGTTTTTAAAATAAAGAAATATCCCAGGGAGAGATATCGTCCCAAGCGAATGATTCACGGGGACGGCACGTATAACTTGCACAGCCAGGCTACAGTCAGACACGCGCGAGGCGAGAGATAAAAGTTAACACGAGTAACTGGCTGGTAGGTACGCGGCCATAAAGAAGCGCGAAAAAAGTCGAGTAGCAGGCGACACTACTTTGAACACATATCGCCGCCCGCATGTGTGCAAGACGAGCAAACGCGCAGTAAACACCGAAGACCATGTTTTAGGACGATTCCAACGAAGGGAAGAGATAGAGAGAGAGAGAGAGAGAGGACAGACAGACAGAGAAGCAACCTCTTGAATATTTAAGCTGTGCCATTTACATTCGACTGAATTTTTCTTTCGGAGCTTAAGCCTCGCGTGCTGCAGCTGCACACAACTTCCTTTTTTTTATCTTTTTATTCAACAACTCCTATTATCATGAAACTCGATTCAAGTTCGCCGCCGACATCGCTTCAATTCTCAAATTTCAACTGAAACAGCCGGTTTTGATCAGTGGCGAGTCGATGAATTATTGAGGGTTATACACGCCGCGGCTCTCAGCAATACAGTTTGCAATCGTGGCGATGTATTAGTATTATCGGCAAAAGTTTATCGCGAAACATTAACACGGTCAGCGGTCGAGTTGAAAAATGACAAGTTCAGCAAAAGTCTAGGAAAAGGTAAATAGATTAAGAAAATGCAGTTGGACGAAGAAAAGTTGAGCGGGTATACGTAGGAAAGCTTGGAACGTGGCCAATAAACGGTGGCGGCCACGACCCTACAGACTGATTGAATGAACGTCAGTCACGGTTGATTGACAGTGATCAGCTAGCGGTCTCTCTCTCTCTCTCTCTCTCTCTCTCTCGTGTATGACTTGATCAGATAGAAAATCATTATTGCCACGGCAAAAGTCAGAGATTTAACGAGAAATCCATGGTCCGCACGAGGCATACAAATGACGAGAAAGAAGAGCGCGAGTAAGAGAAACGTCGACAGCAGCAGTAGCATCAGACAAAATTTCGTCTCGGAGCTTTAATGAGATTTTATTCGCAAGATAATTAGTGCGTCTCATGAGTCTCTTCCCTTTCACTCGCTCGTTTCATCTTCTTTATGTAATTACTGCTACAATTATCATGTTCTGCGCGCGACGAGAGAAAGAGAGAGAGAGAGAGAGAGAGAAAGCTATATCCTGGCTTCTTTAACCCTTTCCTTTCCTCCACGAGCGGCCGACAGCTTGTTTCTGTGTACTGGAGAAAAAGCCAACGAGGGAGAGACGAATAAGGTGTCGCTTACGCTAATTTCAAAAAGCATAGCCTTCGTTACACCCGACACTAACATGCCGCTATTTTCTTGAATGTTCAACGACTAATCTCGTAACAATCAAACGTTTCTCCGATTTCTCCCACGGGATATGTACGATAGCAATGCTTGAAAAATTATTGAATATGAATATCTCAATGTATACGAATCAAAGCTGTTTATTGACGTTCAATGAATAATCCATCTCGAAGAAATTGGGCTTCTCGCAGTGGTGAAAAGGCTTAAATCAGCTTGCTAATACAATTAAAGCGCGATAATCCCCGGACGATTTATCCGTAAGGGCAGCAGTACTCGCGGGACACAGCCAGCCATAGTAGTAAGAAATATAAGCGAAAGCTCGACGTAGCGCGTAGGGGACGACGAAGAGAGAGAGAGAGAGACAGAGAGGGGGGGTTTGGGTAATCAGTAAATGCGTCCATCAGCGGATTATGGGGTTTCCTCTTTCCCTCTCTCTTTCTCTCTCTCTCCCTTTCTCTTCCTTTCTGTTTCTCCGTGTGCACTCACATAGACACACAAGCGCTCGTGAGTTCTACGTGCTCTGTCGTCTCTCTGTCTATCTTTCTTTTTTCCCAGGGAAATGTTAGTTCCAGATTAATAATCGGAAGATTGGATCAACAACAAACGGTAAGGGTACGTTTTTAACATTTTGCCGTTTTTTAAATAATTGGGTGAGGCTGCATTTTCAGAGTTGAACATTTTTGGCAAAGTGGCGTAATTAATGATAATCGCATGCAGAAGCTCGTGAAGAAGACAGTTTGAGGTGGCTACCGCGCTGTCTTTCGTTCTCTTTCTCTCTTCCACGAAAAATATATAATAAAGAGCAACGAGGGTAGAATCGGGAAACCGGAAGAAATTATCCTCTGCCACTCGGTGTAATTGTTTCGGGATGACTTGCGCGCGCGCGCTTGCAGGCTAATTTGTTAAAATGTTTCCGTATAAATCTCGCTCTCTCTCTCTCTCTCTCTCTCTCTCGCTTTCTTTCTCTTAAGCAATAGCAGCAGCAGCAGAAACTGAAATTGAATTGTAAATATAAAGCATTTAAAAACGCGCGCTCTGCGGATTCCTTAATGAGCGGACTCGGGGTAGTAGCGAATAACAATACCGGAATACATTAGCCGCTTGAAATAGCGCGCTAAAAAAAAGAGTAATGCCATCTCCCCCCCCCCCCGCCCATCCTCACTTTCTCTCTCTCTCTCTCTCTCTCTCTCTCGCTTGGCAATAGTATAATTGGTCCATGGAATTAGCTCTGGTTGCACTAATGAAATATAAGTAGCCCAAGCTTGTTTTTCTTTTTTTTGTTTTCTTTTTCGTCGATTCGACTTTACCCATTAAATCATAATTGGGTTTGTGTCGCGGAGACGGGCTACTCTATTCTTGTATTTATGAGCTTATGCCTAATTAACCAACAACTCGCTGCGCTTTTTCTTTACATATATATATATTTTTTTTTTGCTACCGAGTAGCCTCTGTGTAGCTTTTTAATTAATTCCACAATTCGCTTTTTCGGCTGGCTGTAAACAAATTAGCAGTGCCTGTGGGATTAAGAAGTCTTGGCCGCAGAGAGCGACAGTGTAGATTTTAAAATTATACGAGCACGAGCTTTTAGCTTGCTTACTGTAAAAAAAATCTCTCTTCAACTAAGCAGCGCTTTATTTAACGTCAAATTAAAAAGCGCTCGTGTACGATGAAAAAATTAACAATAAGATATATTAGGTGATCCGTTAAAGATTTCTTGACAAAGAAATTTTGGCAAAGAACTGTTTGTATTTCCAGGTACACGTATACGTAAAGCCTTTACACTCTCATCGTCGTCATCGTCGTCGTTGTCGTCGTAGTTGGCGTCGTCCGTGAGGGAAAAAGAGAGAGAATGAGACAGGCGCGGGGATTTGGCGAGAGGGATAGAGGCGGCCTTTAATTAACAGAAAGTGGTTCATTAGAGCTTATTCATTAGAGAGAGAGAGAGAGAGAGAGAGAGAGAGAGAGAGAGAGAGGGCGTAATTAGCAAACTCTACCCTTTCTCCGAGGCTCCTTTTGCGCTCGCGCGCGCGTTTCAACCTCTCTCTCCCCGTGCACTCGACTCTCTTGACTACTCAGCGGCCCCCTTTTCAGCCATACGTAGATTTGCTTGCTTGTGCTCGCGTGTACGTACATACATGCATTGCGCAGAAAGGGAGAGAGAAAGAGAGAGAAAGAGAGAGTAGGTTGAGTTGAAACCGTGGCGGCAAAAAGCCCAATATAAACAAGATCTAGCGTTACAGTAGAGTCGATGTTGACTGAAAAACGATAATTGGCGCGATCGCGACGGATATCGAGCTTTAATCTCGCTCTTCAACTAACCTACATCATTACGTGCCTGCCTGCCTTCTCACCGCTAGCGCCGTCCGTACCGTCGCTGTGCACCAACAGCGCGCGGGGGAGGTCTCAAACTTCTAATTACCGTCGCACACCGTGGCGATCTAATGAGCGGACCCTCGGCAAAAACAAAGTTTCGCGCTAACGAGACCGATTTATTATATATATATATATATATATGTGTGTGTGTGTGTGTGTGGGTGGGTGGGTGTGCACATGTGTGTGTGTTTACATAAAACAGGCCATTCCCTATTAATCACGTCCAGTTTTCTTCCTTTCCAATATTCAAGCTTATTTATATACATGTTTTATCCACACGTTTTATTACATTCGGCTAAAACCTTCATCTTTAAATGTTAAAGGACCAACGACACGCGACACTCGTCTCACGCATCGAATATAAATGTCGAGCTTAGAAAGTATCGTGCACAGTTTGTAGATAGATAGATTATACACAGCACTAAATTAAGTAGAAATAAGCAGGATTGCTATACTTTTGGCTCATTGTTTGCGTAAAAATGCGAGAAAAGTGAGTAGAGAGAGAGAGAGAGAGAGAGAGAGAGAGGGACGCTAATTAGTGGCTCCCAAAGTACGCAAACATGCATGTCCAATTAAAGTGTCGTAACTTTGCATCCCTAAAATCCAACTCTCGTACCGCGCCAATTATTAGCCACTACCGTAACTGCTTCCAGTACTCTGGCAAAAAGCATATCGAAGACGGCAACGCGAGCCAATCAAAATTCTTTGCTCACGTTGCATGCAAAAACATACGAACCTTTCGAATCCTCATTTTTTTTCTATCAATTTTCCTTCGATACAATTAAACGACGGTAAATGGTGCTCGTTATAAATGTCAAATGCACGGGGATATCTATTTTCGACTCGCAATCAAATTTTCAATTTCCAGCTAGCCGAAAAGGGAGGATTTAAAAGATGCACGCGATCCAATCAGAGGGACCCGATAAAACAGAGTCAGTGGCGGCCCATTGTGGAAATTCCAGCTATTGCCGAAGTCGATCGGGCCAAAGTACACATGCGGGCTACAGACTCATGAGTTAGAAGAGAGAGAGAGAGAGAGAGAGAGAGAGAGAGAGAGAGAGAACGAATGAGAGTTCGTTATGCAGTTCTCTCTCTCTCCTCAACTCTCGCTTGCGCGCGGACTTAATTAAAGGCTAGGCAACAAATCTCCCCGACTGCCTCCATCTTTCTTTTCTGTTTTTTTTTTTAATTTTATTTCTTTTTCCTGAGCCAACCAAATAAGATTGACGTGTCCCCCGGTGCTTTTGTTTTTAATTAACCGCTTGCGCCCAAATTGGCAGGACAGCATTCTAATGTGCTTGCGGCTCGGCAAAAAAAAGAGAAAAAGAAAAAATAAATGAAAGAAAGATAAAGGAAAAAAACGAAGTATTCGCCCTCGTTACCCACCTATTCGATATTTCCTGTGCATTCGATTTTCTCTTTCTCTTTCTGGTTAGTTTACTTTATTTGCTTTCTCCATCCATTTATCTCCTACTTTAACTCCTTCGTCCTTTCGTTACGTAGAGACCTGATGACCATCTCTCTTGTTCCTTTCTTGCGACGCACACGCGCGAGGCTTTTTGCTTTTCTTTAATTGGATGAAAAAAACCAGTCGATTGCTGAGTATGTGGTAGTCATGTTACTAGTAGTGGTAGTAGTAATAGTACTAGTAATAGTAGTAGTAATAGTAGTAGTACTAGCAGTGGTAGTGGTAGTAGTTGAACGCGAGAAAATGTTGAAAAATACCCCTAAGGACCCGCCGCCGTCGAAGTCGACGCACAGCCGCGACTTTTTTTCAAGGCCTATAATTGTCATGAACTCTCTTTCTCGGCCAAGCGGATAATAGGGTAGATACATCGCATCGCTCCGCGCGCGTAACGAGCTTTCTTCTTTTTCTCTCTCTCTCTCTCTCTCTCTCTCTCTCTCCTTCTCTCCCTTTCTCGTTTCTTGCCATTTTTTGTAATGGGGCCTAAATTGAAAGTCCCTTCTTTTTATTCCCAAAGATCAATTTACCCAAATTCACTATCGCTTTCTGCTTACATTTTTTTTTACCAATTCCAACTACAATTTGAGACTGTTCCTTCCATTAAAGCAATATAATATTATTGCCATTTTACTATATAAGGATAACGAGTATTTTTAATCTAATTGCAAGGGATTCTAATTATAAACTTACTTGATGTCAAATATGACAATGATCGTGAAAATAGCGAATCATGGTATTATTTGAGAATGCTAAACAAACTCGAAAGGATAAAGCATTCCATAAAAGAAACAAAAAAGCCGACCGCGTACTATATCCGGATGTAGTACAGCCGCACAACAAAATCTCCATTTGGGCAGTACGTCAGTCAAGCGTGTGGGACGCTAGCTATGATGCACTCGGTAACAACGCAGGCGAGAGCCGAAAAAAAAAGAAAAACGCACGAAGGGGGAGGTAAAAGCTAGTGCAGTACTCTGTGGAAGCCTTTAAAAGATGCAAAAATCAGCCGATTTATGGGTCGCTGCAGGTCGGATAATGGGTAATACGGTAGGGGTGTATGCGTGCGCGCGCGCGCGCGTGTGTGTGTGTATGAGCGTTAGGTTCCGGGTGTGCTACGTGGTACATAGGTGTCGGGATTAATTAAGTATAGTCCAGCAGCCATTAGCGAGCTCTCAGAGCTCTCTCTCCCTCTCTTTCTCTCTCTCTCTCTCTCACACACACACACATACGTACACACACACACGCACACACATATATACATACATTCGTTTATTTTGCAGGACGAAAAGGGCGCGAGCGAGCATGTCATGGAGCCTCTGGTGTTTTATGCGGCCGCCCGTTATAACTCGACAATGCATTTCTCTGTTTTCGCGAGGCTTTCACAAAGAGAGATAGAGAGAGAGAGAGAGAGAGAGAGAGAGAGAGAGAGAAAGGGAGAGACAGAGAGCTTGCAAACATACATGCGAGAAAAAAAAGGAGTGGCCCATGGGCCACCACGCGTTTCGGAATTTATTTTCGCGATATGCTTCTTTTTTCTTTTTTTTTTTGTTCGAAAGATATAACCCGATAACTTTTCTATCCCCCTTTGGAAAATATATATTTTATATTGTTTTTTGCGATTAGATGAAAAATAAAAGGCACGCGAGTATTAAAAAAGACCTCTGGGACAAAAATAAACAGGGACTATTAATACAAGCCCAGCAACAGACATTTAACGATATATAATTAAAGTGCGCGAGGACGTTGAGTAAAAACAGCGCTGGTTCCATTATTCATGCATTACCATATGCGGCAGGGAAAAAGTCCACGAGAGAGCGAGAGAGAGAAAAGGAAAAAGCTCAACGACTACGACGACGACGCCGACGACTACGACGACTACGATGACGACTCGTTAGGAGGGGGCTTGCGGTGTTTAAATACCTCGCATCGTCGTCGTCGACGGTGGTGGTGGCTAATGCGACGGAGCTTTCAAGAGATCAGCCATAAGGACAACAAGATATTAGTGGCCGAGAGCGATAGTAGTGGCCTCCTCCCTTCTACTCAGTTCTTCCACGAGTGCTCTCTGCTAATGGATCGTCTTTCATCCGAATGCTTCACTCACTAATGCACTCACTAGTTTATTTACTTATTTTCTTTTCGCCTCATTGGCTTTGTTTTAAAACCCAGCTTCCACACAAGCTGGGATTTGCCCAACAGTTTTAAAAACAAACGATCGCTGCAAAAGCTTCCGCAGACTTACACCTTTTTAATTAGGCGATGGACTATACATGGATCCCAAGCTTTTCACCGCTACTTTCAAGTCGATTAACGATTCGAATATGCTTCAAAAGACAACGTTGCGGCATTCGCGTGCTCTTTTTGGCCTAAATAATCGTTTTTCTTGTTCGTTGTATTCGACTGAAGCATGTCTTTGGAGTTTCCAATAGGTGTATCTATAAAAAAACCTTGAAAAACAAGTCTCGCGTCGTCCAGCTAGTTTGACGCTTCGGAAAAAACTGCTTTGAAGTTCATTTTTCCAAGAACGATCGAACCTATTTCAAAACAATTTCTTCAATAAAAAAAGTCAATCAAATATAAGATTAAAATAAAGGCAATTTTTCCGATGAAATGTGATAGCAAAATCTTAATGACGGTTTTGTTTCTGTAAAAAAGCTGGAATTTTTTCTCATTACGATCAAACGAAAGCACATATTCGTTGAAATTCAATTAAAATGAATTTGTTTTCATTTCACGGAGCGAAAATTAACATCTCATTTATTCGCAATATAACGTTACATCTGTTTTTAATTATTCATGAGTATAATTAAAATCATATTATTACGTGGAACGAGTCGCCACTCGTTCACTCGGACGAGACTTTATTAAACGCCGTATCACGGGTAGCTCTTGAGGACTAGGTAATGTGTCAAAAAAATAAGAAGAAAGGAACAAGAGAAAAAATGAAGAAGGAAAGAAAGAAATGGAACGAGTGTCGATGCGAAGTGTCAGGCAAGTGACGTGAAACGATCGCGAAAGTAAATTGGCATTGTCGTTGGCGGGCGGCCCAATCCGGGATCGACTCCGTTAATCCCGTGTAATTAATTATCCTAGTTAATTGGAGACGGGCTTTCAGCTGCTGCTACTGGTTCATCTAATCAAAGCGTGCACAACGCGGCCGCTTTTCCATTTGTTTTCAATCGACGCTCTCTCTCTCTCTCTATCTCTCTCGATCGAGCTTTGATACGAACACAGAACGCGTCAAATCGATCGAACTGCTGCTGCTGCTGTTGCTGGTCTGTCGTGTCGAGTCGAACTACGCGTCGCGGTCAATTTGCTCGCGAGCTGTGTTGCCGCGCCAATGGCCCTATACATATTCACGAGGCCAAAATGCTAATCAATAACATTATTCCGCATCATTGCAGTTGCGACCAACGCGCTCTCTCTCTCTCTCTCTCTCTCTCTCTCGACTGCATGTGTGTATTTTTTCGGTCCGCTCGTTTACCAGAGAGAGCGTTTACATGGATCACCCATTGTTGCATCATTGTGATTTTTTTACTTTGTATTTTTTTTTTTTTTCATTGAACATTTGTAATACTAGTGATTTTATTTTTCTTTGTTACATAGTTAACTTTACTTTGGTTAAAAAGCAGATTAAAATGTATCGAATCGAATTACGTGATTGTAAATATTTAACGTCAACAGAAGTTCATTTCCATTCACTTACGACAGTCATTAATTAAATTTGAGAGTTCGCTCAGAAATTCAAATGAACAATCATCCGTTTTTTAACTGTCTAGACATTCTAGATTATTCAATTGGCAATATTCATGTCTGAGCAAAATATCATTTTAGAATAAGGGAATTACCACGAGAATTAATATAGTTGTTAAATCAGAAAGCTGATTTCTCTGGTTTATTCAAGACTACATTGAAATGTGTTACCGTTTGAACGTGTTATTATTCCTACGCGAAAAGAAAGCAAGTTGATGGTTGTTTCAAGATTCTGGTCAAGTATGCCGTGATTTTTCAATTTGTCAAATGTCATCGTGGTCGTCGTCGTGGTCGTCGTCGCGGTCGTCGTCGTCGAAAACAGTAATGCCGATCAATGGCTCGTCAATCCTACGAAGGCCAAAGAAGTAGCAGCAGCATCAGCAGCCAACCGCATATACGTATGTAAAGAGTACATAGTGGGAGGATGAGGTAGGGAGAGTGAGAAAGAGAGTGCGCACGCGCGGATAAGAATCAAAGTGAGGAAAGCAATCGCGCTAATGACACCTCGCTTATCGCTAAAGGGACACAAGCAGTGAGCTCTTTGAATGAGTCCGGGCGGGTGCAAATTCCAAATGTCGAAAGTTACGCGCTCTTTCTCGCTCTCGTTTGATAAAGCTTGAAATAAACCACAATTTCCAATACCAAACAGACGAGAGAAAGAGAGAGAGAGAGAGAGAGAGAGCTAACCCCTTTTCCTCCAATGAAAGACCCTTGCGATAAGTAGCGCAAAAATTTTACCTATCTCTCTCTTTCTCCTCCCTTTCTCCTTCTATCTATCTCATACTCGTAGTCATCCCAGATTGACAAGTTTAATGAAAAACCGAGCAGTAGTAGTAGCAGCATCATCAACACTAATAGGCGACAGAGTAATTAATTTGCCAAGCTTCTTTCGCTCTCCCAGGGCGCGTTCTCTCTCTCTCTCTCTCTCTCTCTCTCTCTCGTATTTTTTTCTCTCTCCCTCTCTGCCTTGTACACACCCCGAGTCGTCGTAGTCGTCGCCGTCGTCGTCGTCGTCGCGCCAACGACACATTAGACAATATTACTTTTGGGATCCGTGCGCGCTCGACAATAAAAGCTTCCTTCCTCTCTCTCCCCCGAAGCAAGAGCTTTTTCTAAACGCAACCAAGGCGCCACGCGTAATTCAATGCGAGCCCCGCGGGGCGACCACACTATTTACTAAGTACTAATGCACTCGCACCAATAGACATTGAAAATGTTTCTTTTGATAACGCACGTGTTTCCCTCCAGCTATTGTCGCCGATATACAATTATCTATCGTGTGGCGCTTATCATTGGCATTATATACACTTGAAATTGACAATGGTAGTACGAGCTATCGGAATAAGCAATTGGCGACAAAAACACAACACACAACTAAGCATAGCGCGTATACACCTCGGAAAGATTGAAAGTGTTGGCGCGTAATAAAGTTTGGAATGAGCGTCTGAGAAAAGTGGTTGGTCATGCTTGGCTGGAAATTGAAGCACGTAGGGCGATATAGTGGTTATATAGGAATACATTTTATGAACTGAATAAAGTATCGAGGCAAGCTACAGTGAGAGAGAGAGAGAGAGAGAGAGAGAGAGGGAACGTAATGCCCCTCGAGCGTTTACCTTGAGTTATTGCCCGGTATTGCCGAGAATTGGCCACGAATCGAGCCTTTAAATTTGACGGAGGAGCTCCGCAGCTCAGAGCCCAACCGATAGAATTATTCTTCCTCGCTCGTATGCTCAAGTTCTCTTGCTCGGTCATATATACTATAACCACCAGCGATCGATCAGTATCAACGAGTACCAATGTCACGCTCACCCTTCCTCGTCTTCTTTTCTTTTTTTTTATTAGTATCCACCCTTTGGAACTCCGCACGAACGAAGATAAACAATTTGGTAAAGTTGACAATGGAAAACACTGTTAATTCAAATTGGATCCATTGAACATTGAATTTCGAAGAGATGCACGCGAATGGCGGTGCGAAAGGGCAGAGAGCAATATGTTAATCAAAGGAGGCCAGCAAGCGATAGCCGCAGGCAAGCAGAGAGTAGGTATATGTCCGAGACCAAAGTGCTTTAATACAATACACGAGGAAGGCTTGTACTCGCGGGAAAGAGACAGAGAGAGAGAGAGAGAGAGAGAGAGAGAGAGAGAGAGAGAGTGAAAGGAAGGAAAGCGGGATGCTGCGCGCACGTGTGTATGTGTATGTATGTGTGTGTGTGTACGCGATATCGGTCCGCGCCAGTAAGTGGATTACCAGTCTGCTCGTCGGCCGGATTTCCTCTTACATCCGAGTCATCTACTTTTCCGTCTCTTCTCAGCGCCGCAGCAGCCGCTCCTACTACCGCCGCCACCACCACCACTACCATCACTCGCATGCTCGATCGATCTTTTTAAGCGTCCCCTGGCCCTTTACCTGCATTACCTTTATTACGATGTCCCGCTCTCGTTTGTCTTCGCTTCTTTTTTATCAGCATTTGCTCGCACTGCGTTTTTTCTTACTATACCTTTATCATACCTTTAGTACTTATCGAAGAATTAAAAACTTTTTCTTGCCAAACAACACTTATACGTATAGTTAACTTGTGCTTCTTTTTGCGGTTCGCGCATTGAGATAAATTGTAACAAACTTTATTTCCAAAAGTATAATGTCGCGCAAAAACGTCACTTTTGAAGCCAACCACGTAAAACTAGAGGGGAAAAGAGCCTTTTGAGAAGTTAACGAAAAAATGTCAAAATTCAAAAAAAAAATAAAAGAACAAAAACAAAGAAAAGCACAATAATCGTGCAGTCGGTGGGAGTGGTATAACGCGAATGAAAATTAAATACCCACGGAAGCATCCGTTTTTCTCTCTGGTTCCTTCGCTCTTTTTAAAGCTCGCAACTTTTGGAGAGTCGGGCAGCGAGTATGAAAGCCTAAAACAACATTTACCAATTTCCCCCCTTTCCCTCTTCTCCCTCTTCCTGACCAAGCCAGCCGCTCCAGTGGCGGCCAAAAGACCGTGCTCGCGCGAATTAATTAGATTTTCTTTTTGCTCGCCAACGTCGTGTCCGGCCCACTCGTCCAACGCTTGACCTCTCTCTCTCTTTCTCTCCCTCCCTCTCCCTCCCTCTCTCTCTCTCTCTCTCTCTCTTTCTACACCCCTCTTCAACGATTTCTCTTTTATCCCTTATTTTTAATTATTTCAGCAGTAAAGACATCTAACGCACACGTGCGCACGTGTGAGATTTGGAATTCGAAAACAAAGAGACGCTATTCGGATGCCTTTCAATTTATTATACCGATTTTTTATGAAGCATTCCTTGACATTGCACGTATAAAAAACAACCTCAGTACTAATGAATTTTTTATTTACTCACTCGACATTTATTACTATAGAACACGAATAAAGTGTACATGTGATGCAATTCCCCCTCCACCTGTACGGCTGTTTTATTAAATTTCAAAAGAAAAAAATAAGCAGTATCGAATGAGCGCATATTTGCAGTAAAATAAAGTGAATTGAATTTCGCTACGGATAAAAGCAATATCATTTACTCTTTCAAGTTAGAGTAGAAGGGGAGGGGGGGGAGGGTCGTCAATATGTAAAAATAACGAAAACATTACAAACGAATTCCATGCGATATGCAACGGTAATCGTTCGACATTTATCGCAACGAGTGTTTTGAAAAACAGCTGCAGTCGCGCGAGCATTGATCGGCCGATATAAAATTGTAAACTTCACCGCGGAAAAAAAAATTTATATTTTTCTCGTTTTGATAATCCATCCAGTGCAGCAGGCGATAAAGGACACACCGTTAGCGTGGCTTCGGCTACACACATGTTGGCAAATCAGATACGCCGGTGCATAAAACATGAGCTTCAGCCAAGGGAATAAAATGAAAATCCAAAATGAAAGAGTGCATTCGCATAGCATTCCACGACTAAAAAAACTCGCTTGAAAATTACGGGGAACACGGCTTCAAATAACAAATGGAGATGAGAGTGCTTATATTTGATAGGCCTCTCGATAAAGCGGCTCTCTATTACTAAAAGTGCATGAAAAGTCAAGTTGAATATTTTTTTTCACCGAGTTGCTTTTTACATGTTTTCAATGTTTATCTACTTGCAATCTTACTAAAAAAAAGGACGTGAAAGTTTCAAAACTTTGATCTTATTACTATATGGCTTGAACTAAAGAGTACTATTTTTGCACATATTGTTTGAACAAAAAAAATAGACAATACTTAATTCAATAACGAAATACACAGAGACCCTTGCTAAAACGTTTTAGTCTGGAAACTAAAACCTCGAAAAAAATAAATAAAAGAAGCAGCAGTAGCAGTATGGCCATGCCTGCACAAAGAGAAAACGGAGCCGAAAAAATTCGATTTTACCCCACAAAAATACGAGTAGAGACCGTCGTTTGCGTAAAATAAAGTACACGAGCTTGCGAAATTCATCGCTTTGGCAAATGCAAATCTGGTCGAAAAACTTTACGGGTGCGGGGAAATTAAAAATATTTTTACTGTCGGAACAAAGAGATTTTCGGGAAGGGGAGGGGGGTGTCGATTTACGACGAGTGTCTGCGGCCAAACCATTTTACACCCTTTCGTCGCCTCGTATTCTTCGTGCTCGTTTTCAAAAGCGCACAGTTTTTTCCTTTTTTTCTATTTTTTTTCTTTGCACCCCGAGTAGAGTGCATAACGATACGCGAATAAATTTTTACGGGCGCTCGTAAAGACGAAGACCGCACTGCACCTTTTGCGGTTCGGGTAAATCTTCATGCATGTGTGCGCGTGTGTGTGTGTTTCCATTGCAAGTGTCGCGACAATGATCCGCGGCTGTCATAACTACGAGCGGAGACAGTCATTAAAGTTTATTTACGACGCGATCAAGAACTTTTATACAAATGTGGTCAACTTGGAGATTGACGTTTGGACAAAAGCTAATACTAATAAATATTTAATTATTCAGCAAACGTAGTATATCTTTTGAAATCTCAGTGAAAATCCAACGTAAAATGTAGATATAATGGGACAAGTTTGTCAGCGAAATAAGAAAAAGTAAGCAATCGAAGGTGTACTATATGAGTCGGAAGAAAAACTGCATTTCCACACACTCGATGTAGTCTATCTGTGTATTCGCACGTGCACGCTACACGTTTCGAAGGAGCTACAACAGGCTGTCTTGTCAATTACGGGGCGCCTCCTCGTCACAATCACTGTCAATTGCGGCTTCAATTTTAACGAGCGTAGCAGCAGCAGCACCAGCATCGGCAGCAGCCCCCACGTACGAACGCTTCAACGTGTACGTATTGCATGCCACGTCTTAAAAAAAATTTGCAAATACGATAAGGATCGTTTAGGCGGTAAAAACCGTTTACCAACCAAAGGGAAAAAAGGCCGAAAGAAAAGAAAAGAAATCATACTAGACTAGGATATTCGTTTTATAGAAGTGTTCCGGGGAATTGCACGACACACCGCTCACATATTCGGCACATAGTACAGCTTATGCATATATATATGTGTATGTGTATGTATATATATATACACAAACCAGAGGGGGAGGGAAAGCAATACATCATTTGCTCCATAAAAGTATAATGGCCCCTTAAATAAGCATGCGTACGTAGCTCCGTATTTATGTCGCCCAAAGCCTCGTCCCTATACACGAGACCCTCGCTTCTTGCGGTTGACATATATGTTACTAAGCGCTCCGTGTCTCTGCTTATTTGCACTCTTTTTCTACAATAATTAGCATCTTTATGAACAACACTTTTTTTAACAAGTGTATTCACGTTGCTGATATACTGCACGTACAATAACTCACAATTCAATTGAAATATTACTGTTATCTTTTAAAGTTTTCTTTGGAATTTTGGAGATTGATTGACACGACTTGATTTTTATTTTTATCGATTAATTTCGATATTTAATCCTGTATTACATGTGTCTTGTATAAAAACCTATAAAAACGTATATTTACGCGTCAACTTTCACTTGTAACGTGTGACAAGCTAATACGACATGTCTAATAAAAAAAACTCGTGCCATGCACGTCCTTTTTTTCTTTGTCGAAACTCGACCGACTCTCGAATTTTCTATGATGTTTAAACGCGACCAAGTACGTTAATATGAACAATCGCGTCAACTTTCAACTGGCAACATTGTAACGTTATACGCGTATAACGCTGAATCATTCTCTCTCTCTCTCTCTCTCTCTCTCTCTCTCTCTCTTTCTCGACAGAGAACAATCTCGCGAAGAATGTATTGGAAAAAGTGAACAAAACAAGCGAAGCAAACTAAATAGATGGATGTTGGTTGCTATAGATCGAGATTAAGGTATTACATACTTATCTGGACATCCGTCAAAGGCGCGCGTGTCAATTTGTTATGTTGAAGAATCGATCTCGAAGAAGGCTCCTCGCAAAAGACGACGGGATAATCGTCATGAGCTCGACCCGGTGAAAGCTAACGTTAGCCAACAACTTTCGAGGTCATGGCTCGCGCGACATAGAAATCTCGTGCTCGTACGAATTGCAATTATAGCGCTGTCGTCGTCGTCGTCGTCTCTACTCTCGTTAGAGTAGCGCGCCACGCTAGTATACAAATGCAAATGCCGTGTCTATTTGTTTTTCAATGGGCTGCCTCGTCACTTTCGACAGCCACAAATACAAATCATCGTCTATGCTATCCAAAAGCCTATACGCCTCGTAATGATTCCAGGAGTGAGAGGGGGGAGGGGAGGAAGAGACGCAAGTACAGTTATATACAATGGCTCACTTATTTGCACACGAGCTACGAATGACGTACGATGATGCCGCGCGTGATTAATGCTTATGTGCTACACACGTATACAACTAACAATAAAGAATTATCAACGCAAGGTAACGTTGATTTTATTGATGCCTTGTTCACTGGTCTCGAAATAAAAAAGTGTCTCGCGTAAGCTCGACGCTTATAACAATCACATCGTGTAGTTTAACGCTACACCTATATATATATATGCGTGTGTATATACGATTCGAATAACAAGATGAACGAAGTAGAAGAGAGATGATAACGAAAGAAATTTAATGCGACGTCGTTGCGTAAGTTAAGGTGTTGTGAATGTGAGGCTTGCTGTCGTATGCCTCGTGGATGTGCTCGTCCTCTTCAGGGTGGAAAATCGCGTCGTTGATACGTCTTATCTTCTTAAAAAGTGTTTGCAGCAAACTAGATTTATCTTTTGCCGGTGGCTGATACAATACGATTTGTTGATGCAAAGGAACCTGAAGTAAAATGCCCGTTTTGCTATCCGTGTGAGTAGGATCCTTCTCTAGAGAAAAACATTTTCTTTTTTTCAACATTGTCAAGTAGAGTCAGTCGAGTGTTTAAAGAGTTCGTTACCAAATCAATGCTCGTCAAGCGTGACAGGCTAAAGTCTCATTTTTCTTTCCAAAAATATTATTTTACTCTAGAGCTATGCCAAAGTAGCTAACGGAAATTGTACAGCGTACAGTGAGCTACTTAGAAAGTACAATTATGCATCGAACGTACATTTATCGATGAAAAATAATTTGTACATAACAAGCCGTCGGCTTTTGTGGCAAGCTTACAATTCGGTACATGCGTTTATCGAACGTCAGACTTGTGATGTAACGATCGTTATTATAGTCTCGAAAATGATCGCAAAAATTTACTCAGCAACAAAGCTTATTATCATCGGAAAAGATTATCGACATTTTCCTCGACTTTCGTTAACGATATACATATTTATTCGTCATGGCCTTCGTAATAATCGACGTGTTAATCACTCGTAATACAAATGCCACTGCACCTATTCTACCAAGCTTTATCGAAATTTGGGTTGGTCCATTGGGTGAGATAAGTAATTTGTGCGCTAGAAATAAAAATAATATTTCTGGACTGAGGGCAATCGGACAATTGTTGCATAACGTACTCGAAGTAGAAAAAAAGACAAAATATAAGAAGCAGACGAGTTGATTCGGTAATCGCGTAGAATAAACACACGAAGCCCCGAAGGCCGGATAACACAAGAGATGTTATAACGAAGGAAAACTCACCTAATAGCTCATTGTTATCCCAGGCCCAAGAAGACTTTTGCTGGAGGGAGTTATCAGGCCAAGCTTCCGTTTGTAGCGGGGGAATCCAAGCGCTAGAGGACGAGTCGGACGGCAATACCAATTCCGGCTCTTGATGACTCGGTGGCCAACTATACGACCGCAACGGCATAAATAGAATTTATAAGCACGATCGAGTCACTTCGTGATTATATACATCCGAGATAAATAAAGTAAAATAACACTGCCACGAGTACCAAGTGAAAGTATATACCTGTGCAACGACGACAAGTCGATCTCGATCTTTGCTGGCGGATGTATCGTTGCTGGCTTTGGTAGCGCTATCGGCACTGGATAGTAATGCATGTGATAATGATGAATTGGTGGCGGCGGCTTTTTATGCCCACCTAACGACTCCAGCAAGTTCCAAATTGCGCGTTTCGGTCTGTAATCAACGATTACACTGTCACATTTTCATTTCTCGTCCCTTTTCCAATGTAGGTCACCTACAACTATACTTTGAATAATTATCAAGACGTTCGCGCTTTGCCTATTTTTTCCGACTCGTTGTTTGGTTGTCGCGATTTCAATCCTCGTGAGTCTTTACGTGTTTACCGTGCGCTTCAAGTGAGAGAGAGAGAGAGAGATAGAAGTGACGGCTATGATTACTCAATCGAGTCTTGAAAGAAAATTACAGGCCTCGTGATTTGTTTTCGTATTTCAGCCAGGAAATTGGAAACTACATACTTTGCGAGATTTCAATTGCAACTTTCTCCGAGTTTGACTATCGCTTCTGTTTATTACCCTATCCAATCGATCATCACAGTTGATTATTTGATTGAACAAAGACACAATAAGGCTAGGTGAGACTATAACATTGATTGCTAATTTCCCATATGACTAATCGTCGTGTCATAAACCTCCGTAATCACCGTTACTCATTACTAAGCTTTTTTGTACATCTTTGAGACTTTAATTGAACTTTCATAGCAGGTATAACGAAAGCAAACTGCATCGTAACTCATCTCAACGGGTGTTTATTGTTTTTAAGCAAAGTGAAATTCTCTAGTTTTATTACAGAATACAAGCGATTATCAACGTGCTAGTCATCGGATGGAAAGCTCGCTCGGTTGCTCGAGCGAGGATGTCCGATAAGCGATAAATACAGTGAAGTTTCGTAAAGAAAAAATTAAGAATCTCGAACAAAACGGGCAACAGACGCGTTATTAACGGCATTAAAATTTCACGCAATGTCGCAAAGAGAGGATGAGTTCGGGGATAGAGAGAAAGAGAGAGAAAGAGAGGCGTGTTGCGCAAGGGATTAAGGGTGAGTGTGCGCGAGTGATTTAATCCTTCGATAAATGGCAAGTGGTAAAGCGGCCTGTTCGATAATTAATTCGCCATTAGCAGCAACAAAATTGCTCTCCGGGCGCTTATGCGCGCCACACACACACACACACACACATAAGTATATCCCAGACCAGAGTCGAATTGTACGCCGCAACAAATAATTTATAATCCAGCCGAACATAATTCCCGCTCAATTATGAACGCTACACACGCTGACCATCCCGCATCTGTGTATTACTCAAACGCCAGCTCATTATCTCGCCTCGCGTTTTATCTCTCGTTATATTCGCCTAAACTTTCGCCGATAATCACTTGGCTTTTGGAAGATCCTCTGTGTATATATATCTCCCTATTCACGCGAACGGAGTTTACCTGGTCAATTGACCGGACTTGACTTACCCTTGGAAAAAAATGCCGTGAGTTGTATCACTGAAAATCAACAGCAACGGGAGCAAGCACACAAGCTGTAAAATCAAGAGAAAAAGAAAACAAGAAAAAAAACGAGATCAATCAAAGTAAAAGAAGGGTAAAAAGAGAAAAAGAAAAAGAAGCACTGGTAAATCACAAAAAACACACTTGATTAATTACACTGAACCGCGAGATTGTCCTCATGTTGGCGCCCGGGTTAGCAGGGCGTACACTGCCCACGTGAAATGCATAACAAACTGAGCCTCGACGCTCTACCGGTTCGCCTTATAACCGTAAAGCCTTAAGCTCTTTCACTCGTTTCCTTGCTTTCCCCCCTACTTCCACGCTCATAGCTTCGCCTTGGCCTCCACCACTAATAGGTTGTCTCGTTTTTCCAGGAGGCGACATTCAAGTAACACGCGTATTCCATAGCCGAGTAACCGGATTTTTCGGACGACAAGTTCACTGATTACTGCTTTTGCTCGTACATCGTGCTCGCGTCTATTTGTTCTTTCGATTGTCTTTTCAATCGTCTCGCTTCCAGTAAATCTAGACTAATTAAGTTTTCATTCGTGGCTTTACCCAGGAGCACCAGGTTACGCTTGATAAATAACCGTCCGGCCTGCTATTATTCGCGATCTTAATATACAAGGCTTGACAATTATTTTCACATCTTTGTTGCGTTCCCAACATTCACGAAATCTCCGTATTCCCAACAAACGATGACGCGTCTCGTATTTTTCACACGAGAAACAATCGATTCAAACGTCTGAATACGTATCGCGTAGAAAGTGTGGCAGGTTATGGCAGACGATGATTTTGCCAGGATACCTACAACTTTCGATGTTTTTAGTGAAATTCACGAGGCGCTTTTGGTTGATTTCGTGAGAACCCGACAGATAATTTCGTTTTTTCGTGAGAATGAGAAACGCAAAGTATTGCGGACCGCGTACGCCGAAGGTACATAGCTGCATAACGGCAACCGTATACAGCCAGTGAAAACTTATTTCGACCGGCGTCGATACCCTATTTGTACCGTTTGTCCGCCGTTTGATTATCGACAACGGCTTTTTTATTCGTAGCTCGAGAACTTGAGACGAGAAGTATAATTGGCTATTGTCGTGGTGATGAACCGTTAGCGCGTATCGAAAGATTACAAACGCTATTGTACTTGCTCGCTAATTGCAGCTTTTCTGAATCGACGTAGTAACAAATTGGCGTCAAACGCATACAATGACGTTTACCGAGATTATTTGTTCGGTGCAGACTTATATTCGCGCACGTGCTAATATCCGGATGGTACAATTAAGAGGATTCCTCGAATTACCTACGAATTTAACGGAATAACGTGGCGTACGTGCGTTAAATACGCTCGCAAGGCGCTTGCTTACATTGCAGAGGCGAGTGCAATTTCGGATGATTCGCGAAATGCTTACAACCGATCGACGTTAGAAATCTCTATGAAGTTGTCTACCGCGACATTTACACGTACTTGGCCAATGCTACGATATGTCGATCAAACATTTTCATACGGATTCGATAAGATCAAAATTGCAAAACTTTCCAAGAGTACTTCGAGTGAAAGTATGTACTAATAATATTTTTATAGCGTGACCTCACACGCGAAAATTAATCTCGTCGAGCTTTGACGCGTCGATCAATCACTATCACTAACGGCAACTCCGGAAAAATGTATTAGTTTTAATCAATTGTACGTACCGAATCACGAAATGAAAGTAGCGTACGTCTACTGAAAGAACCGCAAAAAAACGAGCGTATGTCTCATACAAGCTACTTAAGTCGTTACGCTACCGAACGAAATTGATACACGCGAGCCACGTTGTTTTAACTGGAAACGAGATATAAATCATTGGTTTTGCTATACGCGCGTGTGTCTGACTTTCTTCGGTGCTACCAATAATTATAATGTCAACGAAAAAAGTAACAGTCGTACGTCGCGCGTGACGAATTAACGGTTTTTACTTAAGTCTCCGAACCGTCGGTGTTATTTAAGTATCGCTCCGTCGTGTATTAGTCGTGTCTCGGAGTGTGTCAGTCGTCTATGCAAATACGCGTTCGTGGCGATCCGTGTCTCTTTGTTATTTTTATCTTGTTTCGTTGCATCCTAGTGATCCGCTAATCTCCAAAAAGTTGTAATTCGCCGGTGTCACCCTGAGATCGTAAGTTACGATAACCGATAGCTTTCTACTCGAGCATTCCTAGAAATGTTTGGTGAAAGCTGACATTTGAAGAGTATTTTAGCAAAACAAAAAAACAATGGAAAACGAAATATAAAGAAAAAGAGCCTTTTTCCATCTTTACGACGTCACAAAGTGCCCAAGCTTTCCCTAAAGAAGAAACAAAAAAGAACACGACGCTAGCACTGATAAACTAATTAGTGTCGAGCGTTGCGTAAGTTTGCTCGATAAATCTTCAGCGAAAGAGTTTTTTTTTCGGTATTATTAAATAAAAAGTGTGCCTGAGGCCGACAAGGGGACAGAGACGAGCTTGCGGTCAATTGTAATTCCCTTGCGATCGGCCAACAATTAGCATAAATCACGTGCGCACGAGTGCAAGGGCTAATCGGATTGTTTTCAAACTTGTCGAGAAAATCGAAACAAGATAGTTTAGACAAAAAGGAAGAAGAAAAAGAGAGAAGTGGCAGTCGTGCTTGAATTAAAAACAAACTCGTTAGGCGTTAGAAGTGTCTTGTTCGTTATTCCTCGTTACTTACTTTCCCGCAACACGGGGCGTTTGCTATAATTATACCATAAATTTGTTATCGTCCGATAAGCAGCCGTGCTGCTGGTGAGAGTTTCCCAAAACGACAAGTGTCCTTGCGTTCCTCGTAAAATAGAAATAGGTGAAAAATTAACGAAAAAAAACGTAAAACGAGTAATATAGTTCGCGAAGCATCAGCTTCTCATAAATCATTCAGCTCGTAGGCTAATCAACTTTCGCGCTCTTTGCTCCTTGAGCGCGAACGGAACGCTTTCTAATGGGCTTTATCGGGTTATGCGCGAAGCATTACCATTCCACGCGGCGTCTACTATCTTCTATCGTGTTCCCCATCCTGTGCGTACGCACGCCTATAGTCTTGTGGATATTTTTCGTTAAGAACGTCGCTTATTTGTTAAGCTATTTCAAATAAAGGCATGCGCGTGCGTACGCGTCGCATGCGTAATTCGTAAAACGAACTTAAGAAAGTGGCATTTTTTTCTTTTTTACGAGGAGCTTTCCCCGTCTGAAATACCGTTAGCTCAACAACTCGAATAAAATGCGTTTGAGGGCACGACATATTACAAGTCAGATATTGTTAATTATAGGTGATTATTTCCGTTAGAAAATCCGCGAATAGGAACGAGTTGACATTGACAGGAACAACTTAACGTGATATATCGTACCGGATCGCACGACATTCATACACAAATTGCTTGTTTAAAGTCCATTTGAAAAAGCTAAATTCGTTCGATAATCAACGCAATAAAAGTACGTGTCTTCGTTTTTCAACTCTCTCCCAGCGAAGTTCAATCGCGTTCGATCGAATGAAAAACACGGGTAATTATCAAACGAGTTTTATCGTTATAAAATATCGACTTTCGAAAAGCGCCAATCCACTAGTGCAACTTGTGTTAATACAATTAAATAGAGGAGAACGAGATATCGCGAGCAAATAATTAGCCAAACTTCCAAAAGGCTTGCTGCTTTCTTATTCAAGTCCGTAGCGTTTGTGTTCGCCGGAATCCCGCGTATGCGACGTATCGTTTCTTTTTCCTTTCTGTCCGCGCCGAAAAATTTCTCCGTGTGTCTCTCGTGGGCAGTATAGTTGGTTATCTGGGCATCAGGTGTGGCGAACCGCTGGCGAATAAAAGAGACCGCGAATTCTAGTGCAAGCAGCGGCTTTAGGTAAAGCAGCTGCAGTTATTCTGCGAAAGCGCCGCCGAAGTCGTTAACTCTCCCCGGCTCTGTCGTCGTGTTTTTACTTTTTTTTATTTGTCTTTAAAAACAACAACGGAAAAAGACGTTTGATCCGTCTCGTTTTCGAGCTGTAATTACTTTAGATTCATCTCCGTGTTAATCGCGAGAGGAAATGGAAAAGGTGCAAAAGGAGTACGCTGTAATTTTGTCAAACGAATGATCAAGGATAATAAGATCGATATCGATCGCCGGTATAACGACATTGACAAAGAAAACAAGGTGATGGAGAGAAAGAGAGAGAGAGAGAGAGAGAGGGGCGTGAGGATTGGCCAAATAGTGGCGTGCAGCGTTGGCGGTAGCAGTGCAGCTGCAGCAATGAACTCGGCGTTTGATTGCTTTATCTCGCGGCGTGCTCTCGCGGTAACGAGACATAATCTGCATACGCGATGAACGCGCGCGAGCGAACGAGCAGCTGATCCCAATCAGCGCCAAGCAAGCTCTCCTGCTCACTCACTGCTACTGCTCTCCAGCCAAAATTTAAATAAGAACCGACAGACAGTAGTCTTTGATGAGAGAACCAGAGGCAGACGAATCAAGCTGGTTAACCGATCGATATTCGTCCACTAACCAATAATTCAACCGACTCATGACAATTGTTTTTTCTTTTTTTTTCCTTTCTTTTCAACCAACGACTATTCGTCCAACTGTCGTTGATTCGATCGATTAACCGTGGCGCTCTCCACTTGAAAGACATAACAAAGAAGAAAGTTTTGAGCCTTGAGAAACGTGGATGATCGGTGCATATTCAACAGTAGCAGCAGTAGTTTCGGCAATTCCCGTGGGCGGTGCGTCGCCGCGTCATTAGAGCGCTTCCTGGGTTTATTAGTAAAATCCGCAGGCGGTGGTGAGAGAGAGAGGGAGGGAGGTTGTCGAGGGGTCGGGAACAAGGACACTTCGCTCCTCTCATTAAGACGCTCGTTACAGCTCTCGTTGGAGAGAGAGCCGACGTTATATAGATGTCTCTCTCTCCCTCTCTCTCTTGCACGCGCGCGCGGACACTCGACAACTCGACTGCGTGTGCGCGTATATGAAATATTCCGACTTAACAAGTCGCGCTAGAAAGAGCCTTAGTGTATATTGAAAATTACTAGTGCGCGAAACATTTAAATATTCGAGATGCTTATGCATGAGTCCTACCAAGCTAGTCGCGAAAGTTTTACCTCCGTCAAATCACGGACTTGTTCGTTTTTAGAGGCAATCAAGATTACGCTTAAACAAAGGTGAAGCTTCGTCATTTGAACAACTATACGCGATGTAGCGTCGCAAAATTGAGGCCAAAGCAAAAATCTACACAACTGGAGAATTGTACGTTTGTCGATCGTCGGCTTGGCAAAGGAGAAAAAACAAAAATTTTATATGCGCGGCTATATGAGGGATGAGGGAGGAAAGAGGAGAGAGAGAGAGAGAGAGAGAGAGAGAGAGCTTGGTTCCCAAAGACTGCACAATGATAGAGTATATCCGCGGCGACGTTAAAGGAGTGAGCGAGAGAGGAAACTCCCTCGTCGGCGTCGCTCGAGCGCGTATATCGTTAGGGTTGTGCCGTGGGTGTTCCTTTATTGAACTAATTTTATAGCGGCGTATCTTCGCCGCAGCTCCCCTTTGATGCACCTCCTCTCTCCATCCTCCCTCTTGGCGTCCTTGCTGCTGCTGCTGCTGCTGCTACTGCTGCTGCTACTGCTACTGCTGCCCGTCCAACTTGCCCCATTACGTCTACGCAAATATAACCAGTTAGCGCGCCCATGCATTGCGCGCACACACACACGTGTTGCCCCTGGCAAGGAGATAACGAAGCGACATCTCTCCTGTTATTCGCATCCTGCATCCTGTATGCGCCACTTCTTTTAAGGGTTTGCCTCGCGAAAAACTCTGCCGATACAGTTTTTACGTCAGTCTCCTTCTCCTTATTCTTCCTCTTCTTTTTATTCTTCTTCTTGGTCGCATGCAAACTAAATAATTTTTGTCGTATTTTCAAGAAATTGATAATACAGTCGTGATAAATTATCGGCGAAAGATCGTCCATACAGCCGGGAGCAGCTGTGATCCATTGGAGAGTGGCAAGTCATATCGGAGCAGAGCGAGCGCGAAGGTCTTCAATATTTGCACGTCATTCCCAGCGAAGCATGAAGTAGCTAGTACCCCCTTGGCCGAATAAGTATGAGCAGGCTGACCCCTGTGTGCGCCCAGGTAGATATACGGGGCGACGCTAATACTAGTAAAATATTTGCGAGAGAAATAGAGAGAGAGAGAGAGAGAGAGACACACACACACACACGTGGGATTCAGTGGCGAGCTTAAACGCCAGTGCTGCTACTACTGATGGTGCTGGTAGTGGTGGTGGTGGAGGTGCTTCTGCTGCTGGTGCTCCCGCTGAGGCCTGTTACACGGTCAGCTAACAACCCCTTAGCTGCTCCCTCGGGGACGAAGCAAGGCAGCTACTGCTGCTCCTGACTGCCTGCATGGCTACTACTCTAACAGTGTCCCGTGCGCGCGGTAACGATTGTTTGATCGCCTACCGCCACTCGCTCGACTTCACTTTTATATATAGACCACCAACACCCCTATATCTATATAGCTATCCTCATCTATCCCCACAAATCCAGTTGTAGATTTTCCTTTCGCGGGTACAACTAATTGTATAAGTATATAACTCGCGAGAACAAAGAACAAAAGTACGAGAAAGTACGTTGCTAAACACGTGCAATAAATAAATCGTTACGACGTTAAAACACGTTGTTTTTCATCGATAATAGCAGAAATTCAAAGATTATCAATTTACAACCAAGCTCTACTCCCTTTGAATTACGTATTTCTTAAATCAGAGTGCAAATGCTAATAATGCAAATTAGTCGTCGTGTTCAAAGTAACAATCAGGCTTTTACCTCGTCCCGAATAATTCGAATTTCGACGTTGGTCCGACTGGAATCAACGTATTCGCGCGAATAAGGCTACGACGGTTAAAAGTATAATGAAGCTTGCACGTATGTACGTAAAGTGAGAGAGAGAGAGAGGGGGGGGGGAGAGGAAGGGGGCATTATTCAAGCCGCCTGGACAATCGACCAAATCACAGCGACGGATTAAATTTATTCGGGGGCGCTAATGTTTTTCGTATTGCCAAGTGGCGTGCTCCTAATGACCGCAGCACCTTCGTGTCCGGCTGCCATTTGGCCAAAGCTTGGACTTTATACCTTCGTTAAGCTCTTTTTCTCTGTTTCTTTCTCGTGCAAGTTGCACGATTGCACAATTTTCTTGCAATATTTTCGCGCGACATCGATGAGATTCCGCTAAATCATACGGGAATACTAATGAGAGTTGTAGTTTGGGCTGTCCGTTGAATAAATAGAAGTCGAGTAGAAAGTAGAGAAAGTCGCATGACAAAGCACAATCCTCGTGTGTCCGCAATATTTATTCAAATAACGTTTCCTTGGAAATCTCACTGGTTGGTATGAGGAAAAGGTCTCGAGAGAGAGAGAGCGAGAGAGAGAGAGAGAGAGAGAGACTGTAGACTGGTGCATTTAACGAAAATACGTCCTTGATATTCCAGCGTATGATCCGGCCGTTAGTGGAAGCTTTGCTGTTTTCTTAGTGGCCGCCGGGCGCAGCCATCCAGCCAAATTATAACGGGCCGGACATTGTTTGAAAAATACGATGGCATAACAAGAGGATGCTACTACTGCTACTGCTTGGACATCGTTATCCTATGTCCGACGGAGAGAGGCAGAAAAAAGGTACAACGACGCGCTCGCTCACCTGCTCTTCGGACATTCTTCCCTCGCGATATCCGTCTGTTTTGGATTTGTATTTTCAGACTAAAGGGCTCATTATGCTGATGTGTGTGAGTGGATGTGTGTTTTCTTTGCCCTTTTATCATCAGATGTACTGGCCATGCCAACAAAATTGAGCTCCGTCAAAGACAACAACAACAGATTGAAAATGTAAGTATGCAGAACGTAATTTATTCATTGGGCATCTAATACGACGATCAAGGTCTACCTCCATATACATAGGAACATTACGAACGAACATAGCTATGTTTCGACAGTGGTCTCGGATCGCTTATAAAAACCAGCGCGCTCAATTGAATTGCCATAACAACGCGAAATCCATTTTTCAATAAACTCCCTGGCAAGCTAAGCACAATAAAGCTTTGCCCGTTGTGAATGTGTGTATGTGTGTTGCGAAGAAAAGGCAAGGAAGGCAACGAGGGAGGAGTAAACCGTTCGATAGGGCCTTTCGTTAATGGTCAGCTGATTGGCTTGAGCCGGGCAAACAAGGGAGCTAGGCCAAAGCCTCTTCCGGCTGCACATACAAAATAGATAAGAAGCTGGCTACTGCTGCTGCTGCTACTACCGCTGCTGCCACTGCCGCTGCTGCTGCTACTAGCCCAAGGCTAAAAGCGCTGCCCAAGCATTAACTTTCCTTCCACACCACCACCACCCTCGCTTGGGATAATTATCTATAAGGAACTTGACCGTGTACCATCCGATAGAGTACGTTTCGTCAACGCGCTTTGGTATCGTTAACGCGACGCGAACGTTTCGTTTATTTTTTTATTATTGCGTACCAGCCGTGTACGTATACGCCAATCCGCCACGCGTTCCATCGTTGCAGGTAATTGGACGTAGGCCCTTTACGAGTCAACCCCTGCAAGGATCGAGGGAAAGAGAGATAGAGAGAACTTTACTTCTTACCCACATGCTAATTCGCAAGAGAACGACAACACTCGAGTCGTTCGTGCACCTGCACAACCCTCTGCTGTACATGTATACTTCATCGGTCGACCATTGCGATCCTATCGCGTGCTCTCGCTTACGATTCACAAATTTAACTCCGTTACTTACTACATCGATTTTTCTTCTTTTACAACGAATCTTGTTAGTTGGCTAATTTTGTATTTCTCCAACCAAGTCGAAATAACCCCTTAATTATTTGTCAGATTTCAATTTTCATAATTGATGCGCGATATCTTAATGAATATCCGTCAAACAAGATCCACGCTCAAAACAATTCAAGAAAAGAACAACGAATTATTTCGAGATACGCAAATTAACTTAACGTTGATGCGCCAACGAGAGAGTAAATAAATGTTGCATAGAAATGGAATAATAAAACGGACAATCGTGGCTTGGTTGGAAAACGAGCTGAAAACAAGGTTCTGACGATAGAGACAAATTAATTATAGTCTAGAATGAGAAATGTAAATTTTTTGTATATTTTTGTGTTGTTTTGTTTGATAATCGATTGATGCGCTTTATTTGATAGCTGTCCATAAATTAAACGTTCTCAATGTATATCGTGTCGGTACAGCCTGTTGGCCGTTTGTTTAATCAAGCGGGAAAGAATTAAGCATCTCGCGTGAGTTGCTACAGGACGCGCGTGGCTAACGAAAATTCGTTAAATATTAAACGTTCAATCAAGTTGATGGTTTCGCTCTCGAGAATCGAGTTCTAAAATAGAACGAATAAGCTGTTCGCTTCTTTACATCTGTCCATCGTTGGTCGGAAAACCTATATATCGAAGACTCGGGGAAGCTCTAGAACTGAAACTCTCTGCCTAGACGTACTATACATCATCACAATGGCACGTGTGTAGATGGGATAGATAGAAGGAGGAAGAGCAGGAGGACGAGGAGGAGGCGTTGGTCGATAGTAATAATTTGCGTGTGATTGGCGCTGGTGCGCGCGCTAGTGAGCGAGAGAGAGAGAGAGAGAGAGAGAGAGAGTCGGAAGAGGGGCATCGGGTTCGTTATCGGTAGCCCCGACGCGCCATCACCGCCACCCCTCGGGGAGTCCTCCTCATTAAGGCCTGCAAAGCCCAGGCCGATCTCCCTTTCACCCTCCCCTCGGCACTCGGCTCAGCTCGCCCAGAGAGATAGAGTGCACACTCTTAGCCAGCTCGTGTCTGCCCATCTTATTTGCTCGTTCTACCCACCCACTCGCCATTCCCTTACCCCCCCCCCTCTCTCTCTCTCTCTCTCTCTCTCTCTCTGTCTCTCTCTCTTCTCGATATTCTCGCTTTCTTTTCCATAGATCATTGCCATTTCTTCGGTAACTCTCTCTTTACGTTTTTGTACTCCAAACGAAGATTCTACATTAATCTATTTCCGTACTAACATTTTAAAGTTCCAGGTAAATCGAGTAAAAATTTTTCGTAACCACATTTCTTTCAATACGTGCAATTTAAAACAAATAGAATTATTCCATATATCCATTGAAGACTGAACCGGCAAAACTTTTGGAAAAAGGAGAAAAGCTCGAATGAAGAGAACGCGGCATCCAATGAAAACTAACATGGTTCTTTGGTGTGTAAACGCGACCAAAGCACAAGCCTCTCAACGCTGCGCAATTTTATAGATTTTTTTTTTCATTGGAGCAAGCTCCCTCGTGCAGCGCAACTATGATTTTTCAGTGCTTGCAGCTTCAAAAAAAAAAACGTCGCTGTAGCTGGTACAAAGGAGTGTAAAAAAATAGAAGGAGGATCGATTACGTTCGCTTTTTTTTATTTTAACGTGCTTCACACGCTAACGTGATATCCAGAGGCAAACTTCATCTATAGTATCCCTCAGGGGGGAACGTTCTCTCGACCAATCGATCGATCTCAACTACGCACACATACGCGTACTCTTGCCAATTATTAGTTGGCCAACTGACTGCAACGCAAAGAATGGCAGCTTTTATGCGTCGGCAAATTAGTCTGAAACAATCATCGCGCGCGGATGCAAACAAAGTCGAGCTTGACCATGGGAAAAAAATGTTTTTTTCTCATGGATTGTTCGACCGATTGCTCGAACGGTCTACTCTCTTTTTTTTTCTCTCGGGGATCATTGATAGTTGTAGCTCGCGAGCTGGGCACCCGCGTAATTGATTGGCGCGGGGCGCGAGTCAACACGGTCGAGCGAGTTTCAATCGAGCAACTATTTTGTATGTCTTTCTCTGATCGATCAGTGGGGAGTGAGAAAACGAGCAAGAGTAAAATTCTCGTGTATCAACTTAATTGAAATCGTAGACCGTTGGTTGTAGTAGCGGATACTTAGGGAGGTATGCACGCACAGCTAATCCTTCGCTAACGAGCCGGGCTCTTTGACAAGGAATTAAGTGAGACATTATATCGAATGAGAGACGTAAACATTTCCACGAAGTCGTCAGAGTCCTTAGCTTTGACTCGCTCTCTCATCATCGATCACGGCAAATTCTTTTAGAAGCTCGCTTCGTTTCGTCGAATACTCTCTCTCTCTCTCTCTCTCTCTCTCTTTCTTTCACCCAACCTAATGTTGCAGTAGTGCGGGTCCGATCGAGGGTTGCCGCTGCCACTGCCGCCGACGCGCAAGTTGAGGGGTTAGCAGACTCTAATTGGCCCCCAGCATCGGTTCTTAGCTCTCAGCCGTGCGAGACAACCCTCCTCTCGCTCTCGCTCCCTCTCTTTCTCTCTCTCTCTCTCTCTCTCTCTCTCTCTCTCACTCGATTCGCGACTCTTAACGAGAGCAAGCCTCCAATTGCCGCCGAACAAACGTCCTACAATAGGACTGGGTAGCGATACCTTCTTTTTTCTCTTTTTTGTTCTTTTTTCTTGTTTACCCTAGTTTGGAAAGCCAACGAACGTCGATCTTCTGCTTTATCTTTTTAAGAATAATTTTACAGAGAATTTTAAGGATATTTGATTGGTATCCAAAGTAAACATTCGTCTATTACGTAAAACAATGTCAATTGACAATATTGAAGAGTAAAAGCAACAAGAGCAAGATAAATTTGTCGTTGGAAGAATGTGAAAGGTGCATTACCAACGAGTAAAATTACGCAAAATAAGAAAGCGGTACGCCAATAGCGACTTAACTGACTACGATATACCGAGTGCTACGCGCTATCCCCCGTTGGCTGTAGAAGAGAGAAACAGCCGAGAATATACGTATACTTTTCTCGGCGGTGCGACGGTATTTTCATTAAATTCTTTTGAGGTCGCGGCTGCTGCTACTGCTGCTACATGAAAAAAAAGTCTCCGAGGGGGTTGCCAGCCAGCCGATATAAATCTAATAACGCGCCTTTACTTTGCGCCTTCCGCCACCCCTTAGTTTGCTCTCTTGCTCTCTTTCTCACTTTAGAAATTATACGAAATTAAAAGTGCCGAGGTAAGCCACCGCTTGACCACCACATACGAAAAATGATAATTGTTCGAGGGTAAAACTTACGACTGGAACAAATAACTTGCATACCGCATCATTAGGAGGTGAGACGACAACGAAAAATAAACGTGAAAGGTACGTATAATAAGCTAAAGGGAGTGAGAGATTCTTTATCGACGTCGACAAAACAAAAGAAATCGTAGACCGATAAATAATTGAGCACAGGTAAGTATAGTCGAGACGGTAGCACTTGTCTACAAGCGATTACGAACACGCAAACCTTTCTCTCCCCCTCAACGACAATTGTACGTGAATACATGTATGTGTGTCTATGTGTCTATGTGTCGGGGAGGAAAAGGGGGTGGGGTGTTACAACGTTTATTTGTCGTGGACGAATCTTTAACGTCGTTAGCGTGGATATTGAGGCAGTGCTCGCCGAGCAAAGGCTGTTGTGTGTATTTCTGTGCTGATGATCTACATAACTATGGCTATTAATGCTAGTCGCTTATCTTTATTCGCTTTCCTCTTGCCGTCTATTTTATGCGCGTCTATGTATGTACATACCAACTACATATATATAATACAGCAATACAACGTTAATACGCATATTTTGTTAACTTACTCTGCGTAATAATCGTGCAGGCGAATCATTCGGAATGGATCGTAATCAGTAGTATAATCGGTTTTGGTCAGGCTACCCCGTCACCCTATTGTTTGGACATCTGATACTCTACCCACATTACGCGTTATTTGACACTCGACAATAATCGTCTACGACAAGTGCGCACTCTTCATATATCACCAATATGTTGCGTAATATCATTGAACGTTATATTACTCCTAGTTGCTCTGCCTCCACCCCCACCCACCCTTTGCTCCTCCAACTTTGTACAATAATACATCATTAACGCTAACGAAAGCACCGAACAATCAGTAATTTTTTATATACTTTTAATGGCTGAGGATCAGGCCGAAGGTAATGGGATAATCCTGCGTGAGAGAGAGAGAGAGAGACAGAGGCGAAAATCTGGTAGGTTAAGGTGAAACATCAAGTTCGGAACACGGTAATGCACTCGACGTTGTCAGGCCAAGAGGGATGAGATAGAATAGTCCTGTGCCGTTGAAAGGGAAGGAGAGAAGGAGAGAGAGATAGAGAAAGAGAGAGGGCCAAGTTAACCTGGTCCAAGAGCTTTCACTTTGGAATATTTAAACGCGCAAAGAGTTTTGCCCTTTGACTGATTTTACAGATTTCTTTTTATCTCTTTAATCCTTTGGCTAGTCGCCGAATCCAAAGACAGGATCCACTGTTTCTTTATTTCGTTGGAGACATTTGAAACGAAGAACTAACGAAACTAATGCTACTTAACGCACAATGACATACAGAGCTACAATTAAATTGCAAATAAAAAGAAAACAACTATGCAAGCAAGCTCGTTGACGTTGGATATGCAGTTGCTTACTAAGCGTCCGAAGCGCCAGTCGAAAAATCAATTCGTCAATTAGGTAGTGGGATATGGGCATGGGTGCAGGCATTTTTGCTGGCAAACTCGCTTGCACTCGTTTGGCGTCTTTCACGCTATAAATCTATTTATTGTTTATCATGATTAGCGAGCCGAGCGATGCATCAATTAAGCGGCCGGCCTCAAAGTCCGTGTACACGAGCTTCACCCCTCCCCCTCTCCCTCTCTGTATATACACACATACACACACGCGCGCGCACGGCCGCGGATATCAGACGCTCTCACGGCTAAAAGCTAAAAGCTTTCCCATATTTCATTAGTCGCTGCCTGCCTGCGCGCTAGCGAGCACGAGAGCGCTCTAGAGTGAGAGAGAGAGAGAGAGAGAGTGAGTGAAAGAGAAAAAGGGAGAGGGAAAAGTCAGTTCGACGTAAGGCCGCTAATTACGCACAGCAACTTTTTTTATTATTATTTTCACGAGGGCCAATTAAATCGTAATAAGGAGCGCGTTTGAATGCAGACCGTGAGAGAGAGAGAGAGAGAGAGAGAGAGCGCGAGAGTAATTAATGAAGACGTTGAAAATAAGCGCGCGAGGGGGAGGAGGATGCAGAGACTTTTATATATATATATATATATACATTTGGACAAGAGCTTGACTATAGGTACAATGGAGCTGCTTGCGCGATCAAGGATAAAAAGATAGCCCGTGCGAGATTAGAATGTCATTCAATTTAGATTCAATTATTGATATCGTGCTTTTAATTAATATGATTAAACTTTACGAGTAAAAGTGAGCAAGACTTTATTCCTGTTTTCCTTCTCTCTTGAGTTACAGCTTCGTCGTCGATCACCTCACTTTTTAGCAAATACCGAGCAAACTCCACGGATAAACATAGACGTATGTTAATGTCTCGAGTGCTGCTGCTGTTACTGCAAAAAACGAGACGAGCCGTGTAAGCACGTCGATATTTTTCCAATTGCCAACTGATTAAAGCGTGTCTCCACTCTCTCTCTCTCTCTCCCTCTTTGTACAGAACCTAATGAAAACGAGGAAAAGCGACCGGGCCAACCCCAATTGTGTCGATCGCTAACGGACGACGATTCGACGTTGGTCAAAGGTGCTGCTACACATACATAGACACACACACACGCGCGCGCGCGCGCACGCGCACACGTACAGAGAGACGCAAAGAGAGAGAAAACGCAAACACGCGGGATTAAAGGGATCGTCGAGTAGTCCTTAATTATGCATTGTCGTCGGAAAGTAGCGGTTCGATTCCACGCTCTCTCCCACTCACACCCACACGTACGCGCGCTAGCTAACGTTTCCCTTTACCTCGGAATTCACCCGATCGATCTGCGTGTTTACGCGAGAAAGAAGGAAGCCAATGGGGAATTTCATTAGTCTCTTACGTACAAGCGAAATAATACCGCGACGATGCTTTTTCTTTACGCGTGCATCTCTAGCTCGATTGTCGTTGAGCTGATCGACAAGATTGTCAAAATTACGATCATTTGTATCGGGATTGCAAAAGCTCGCGAAGCTACAAAACAAGCGTCTAGGAAGTAAAAGTGCGCGACGAGATTGAGTTTCGGTAAAATTAATTAGTACAGCACCGCGCATTCCCTGGCATAGTAAGGGAGCAGGGTAATGGTATGAAGGGAGGTACATAGGGTCGACTACTAATTAGAGCTCTCTTCGCTGTCTAGCGTATACGTCGAGCAGGTATTGAAACATCGCAGGGCCATGCTTGCGGCGTTGCTGTAAAATTCTCGACATTTTCCATGGAGTATAACTGGCCTTATTAGCAAAAATGTTCGACATATCTCTCGGACCGTTTACGCCTCGCTATATATATACACGCGAACGCGTCCGTTACTGATTCGATTCTTGTTTATACTCGTGGCAATCCGATTAAATTGATGACTACTACAGCACTCGCCTTTTTTCCGCTTACAGCAAAATGTCATTCACCTATCGCTTGTCATTTTAGGATTTTACCCCATTCTCCTCCTCCCCCATTGTAGTCGCAAGCTCTCCTCTTTTTCCCCTTGTTTTTTCTTGTTTTTCTTTCATTATAATCCTTACACCTACGCGACGACAATTTAGACAAATCATCGTCCAGCTTTTTTCAAAGGCTCTTTTTTGCAACTAAACGCTTGGCCCATTAATTTCGAATCGGGCGACTCTGTTTTCAACAAGACGCATTATAATTTTTTTCCTCGCGACCGCTGAAAAAATACAAAAAAAACAGAAAAAAAAGAAAGAAAGAAAACGTAAAAAGAGCTCGAAATTAATGATGCCCCTGGCGCATTAAGAGCGTTGCGAGCCGCAAGAATTCCCCTTAGAATTCGTGCGGGCGAAAGCGAAAAAAACCGAGCGAGCGAGCTGAGCGCGGCCATTTTTCCGCGGCACCTCGTTACTCCTACTGTTTCTATTTAATGATGTCTAAATTGTCATGCGCGAAAAGGGACTGGAAATTAAAAGCGCGAAAAGAAAAGCGCTTTGCCGCGTTCGCTATATTCCTTGTATCCGTGCGCGCGCGTCAAGCGCGCTTTGTTACGTCTATACGTATATACATATATCTTTACGCGCGGGTATAGAATAAAAAAAGCATTTTCCTCTTCTCTCTCGCTCTCTCTCTCTCTCTCTCTCTCTCTCTCTCTCTCTCTCTCTCTGCACGTGCAACTGTGTCGGAGTTATGTTAATCGCGAGATTATTGTGCGAAATGCCGAGGCATATGCCGAGCAATTTAATAACCGCGTGTATCTGCTATTGTTGATCAAGGTTCTTTTACTTTTGATCGGATGCTTGCAACAACAGCAAACATCGCAACTACATCAATTATAACAACGATGCGAATAGTCAACCGCAAAATATCGCAAAATCCGGCAATGTTCCACGTCAACCGAGTAAAATATCGAAAGTTGACGGGGAATAGTGGGGGTGGGGATGAGAATGCAGTGTCTTTTGTATAGACGAGTAACGATTTGGAGAGTAAGGATAATCGTTGGAAAGTCCAAGCATAGTCCGAAGCATCAGCTACTTATCTTCGCTGGCGCATACTCAAGCTACAGAACATTCTCAGTTTAACGATGCTCGATCGGGATGCGAGCGTCCGATCATAATTCTCACAATAGCGATATCTTGAATGTCCGGCATTCTGCAAGGCATTGTGTAAATCGGCGCATACCTCGGCCTTGCGAACAATTCCGAGCCAACTATTTACCGCCACCACCACTGCTGCTGCTCTCGGTTATAAGCAGCTCCTCCCGTTAAATAAATAGGTATTCCACCAACTATGATGCCGCATCGCCAACTCGTCAATTTTTTTTCCCCGATGCCAACTATCTTTCCCACCTTTGCTCTTGCATTCGCGCTAAACTTTTCATCGTAATAACCTCATTCGAATTGTCAAGTTTTCGCGCGCGCTATACGAAACACTAACTGCGCAACAGATCTCATTACCGACAACTTGACCGTGGAATTTGGCAATGTCAGAGTTGGTTTCTCTCTCTCACTCTACGAGAAGTGCCGACAATCAGTATTAAACGTGACCGTCTCACCGCGTCTCTCGATCTGACTCTTTACAAAGGCGCGCCTGCGACGATGCTCGAACGTTCTTAGCGTACGATATCAGCTGTTTGTCGAGAAGCAGAAACTTGTCGATCAGTTGTACACGGTAATTAGCATGCACGCAAATTCAAACTATATACGACGGATTACACGAGTTGCGACAAAAAGTTGAATCCTCGTTTGCACCGTACACGTATATCCATGTATGTAGGAAATCAAAAGAGACGAGCGCGTCAGCAAGACAAACACACGTACACGTACACGTACGCACATGCACTTAATTAATAAAGCCCAGCATTTCTTTGCTTGGCTTTCGTGCAAAGTTCTTCATTAGCACGAGCGGGTTAATCGTCGTGCGATTCCTCATTAAGTGACTAATTAAAGCGTTCTACCCAGCGGAAAAGCTCTTTCTCCCTTTTTTCCCCCACGAAAAAAAAGCAGAATGAGAAAAAAATAAAAGAAAAAAAAAGAAGAACGAACGAACCTTAACTAGGCCGCGCGCGAGCAGGGCAAAACAAAGCTCATAATTCGTGAGAGCGAGCGAAAAATACACGTCGATCTCATTTGCAATCGGGAATTACCGGAGAGCTTTGTAGCCCTCTCTAATTGGCACTAATTACGTCCACTAATTATTGTTCTCTGCCAGTGAATTTGCTCTTTCTCTCTCTCTCCCCTCCTCCTCCTACTCGTCGTCGAGAGAAAAATTTACTTCTAAGAGTCCAAGTTACATCAACGTACGCTTGTTTAGCGTCTTGTCTTGTGGTGGCATGTCGGACAAAAAGCTTGCTGTTACTACTTGCAAAGCGACGTTTTCTTGCAGCTTATAATTGAGCGCTCGTTAATTGCCAGGCACTAGCGTCTTGATAATCATGTATATATCTGTCGTTCTATCGTTGTCTTTGAAAAACGCGATTTAATTAAACGTAACGAAACGGCCAGAGATAACTGAAAAAGGAAAAACCTTGGCTTTTTTTAATTCTTCTTCGTTTTTTTCTCTGCTCGCGGAAGGCACTATTTGTTTAATTCAGCGCAAGAGTCGTAAGAACGAGTTGAAAAGTCGAATAAAACAGATAAAGCAGAATGGGCGACACGAGCGAACGTAATTTAATTACCGAGAGCGCCACTTGTTTTCTCTCTCTTTCTCTCTCTCTCTCTCTCTCTCTCTCTCTCTCTCTCTCTCTCTCTGCCCCTTTTTGTCCCGTGAATTGCACGAGGTGCATTGAGATTATTTAAGCATTTCGTCAGCCTTTTGCTTTGATGTTTACTTAGTGGCTCTCGATGTAGATTCGTTCTCTTTTCCCGTCGTCGTCGTCGTCGTCGTCGTCGTCGTCGTCGTCATTGCTGCTGATGGTGCTGCTGTCGGCGCCATCGTCGTCGTGCATTAATTAATAGCGCGCGACTTGATTTGAACGACATTTTCGACATATATCCACCATCCCGACATTTGCAAATATAATTGGCTGTTTCTTGCGCTAATTTTTTGCACGTTTAAAAAAAAAAAAGAAAACCGTAATCCGCTCTCTCTGCTAATGCAAATTTTTTCATTAGAATATCTTTGGAAATTTATGTTAATGCAAGCTTCCTCGCAAGTCTTAATTATTCACTACGTTGTTTGATCAAGTGAATCGTTGCTTCAAATAAATGCGCCGGCCGCTTGGCTGGTATAGTATATGTATATATATATAAACAGCAAGAGAAAGAAAGAGAGATCGAGAGAGAGAAAGAGAGTCGAAGAAAGCTGGCGCTGGTTTCGTCCGCACGAGCGCAGCCAAAAAAAGGAAGAAAACCCAGCAGTAGCAGCAGCCTTTCGTGTGTCTAAATGCCGAAAATACGCGTAATGGACTCTCTCTCTCTCTCTCTCTCTCTCTCTCTTGGAGCTTCTGTGGCATTTATACGCAAATCCCCAGCGTAGTGCACACGATTGAGCGCATAAGCCGTAGTCCCGAGCTTTTTAACCGTCGCGACTTTTGTTGGAAATTCCGTATGGATAAGTCGACGAATAAAACTTGGCTCTGCTTTTCCTCCTGTCTGTGGGTATTGGGAATGCTCGCTGCTTTGTCGATTATAAGCCTGCAGTCGACGTCGGCCTACCGCACGCGAACAATTAGATTAGCCACGGACGACGCTCGACTCGGTTCAGTTCGCCTGGCTCTCTCTCTCTCTCTCTCTCTCTCTCTTTCCCGACGTTGTAGCCTATTATATACATGTACTTTTGAATTGACGCGGATGAACGACACGGCGAATCGCCGAGGTGCAAATATTCCTCGCGAATTATTCCTTCTCGTCTCTTTTGCGCGCCAACATTTTAATTCTCCCATTCTACGGCTTCTTGTACACTGAGCTTGTACAGTTTTCATTTAAAAATTAGTACGATTTTTAGTTATTTCTTTTATTACCTTTCTTTTTTTTTTCTTTTTTTTTAACGCGCCAAATTTTTTAAATATTCTCTAGTTGGCATGGTGTATGAGCCTCGAAAAAAAATTCAACTTGAAATTCCGTGCAGCCTGCAGTATTTTTCAAGTCAAATAGGAAAGATTAAATTTAAAACGGCAAACTAAAGCTTTACTAAAAGAACGACCCTTCCGAGTCGGACATTTGAAATTATTCAAATTTTAGCATCAGATTCGTATTCCACGAGCATTAGCGTGCAAATTTTCATGCAGAAACTGTCTTGAATTACTTAAATCCTCGGATAAAACTTATTTCGTACAACATTTTTGTTGTTTTTTTTATTCGCCGAATTACATTTGAAATTTCATATTTTTGTCGCAAACCTACCTGCGTGAAAATATTGATACTTCCACGATAGATTAATAAGTGTGACGATGAGTTTAAAGTTTCAAGGGTAATGCCCGTCAAATATCGGAAAATTTGGAGCGCGCACTTTTTACGATCGTTTCGAGCCATCGCTTTCTCTCCGAGATGTCGCAAAGTTTCTAAAGAGCAGCGCTCATTTTCAAATAGGAAATATTCTCTCGAAGAGTATAATCGTTTATTTAACGTTCATCTGTCGTTGCATTTTCCAATAAACATCAAAGACAAGAAGAAAATGCCGTATATCAATGATTAATGGCAAGAATATAGCCAGACAACTTTGACAACGTTCAACCGATAATTACGGGAAACGTCAAACGTACTGCCTAGAGCGAGCGGCCGCAAATCATACTGCATACGCGTAAAAATGCAACGCAACGGCTATCCAAACGGGGGAGCTCGATAACAAAACTCTCGTGCATTACAACACGTTTAAAGTAACTAAACGAATAAATCAATGATTAGCTGTAAACTTGAATTTTATCAAGTGGAATATGCATGAGAAGGCAGGAAACTTGGCTCGTAATTGAATCTCGCTTATCAGTGATCCGCGAGGTATAGTGAGTTTAAGAAGAGAGAAGAGGTGAAGAAGGGGGAGGGGATGGTGGTGAGACAACACTTGCATCTTGAAACTTTTGCACGAGTAACCCTCATCTATATACACATACACGTCTGTGTGTGCGTGCGTGTGTATGTGTGTATAGGTACGTGTGTTTACGCTGAAAAGCGAGGAAGGACTAGGAGGTTAATTTAGTGTGTCGTTAAATGGGCTTTAAATTTAGTTTGCGCGAGCGAGCGAGGCATTAGAGCGTCGTTAGGCGGTCCTCGCGAAAATCAGAGTGGCCATTACGCCAACGACTGCGAGGACGAATTTTGGCCTCCACCTCCTCTTACTCCACCTTCTCTCTACTCGTCTAATAAGCGAATCCCTTTCAGTTGCGTTTTAGCTGCAGGCTAACCCCCTCCGGCCAACGGAACTTATTCTCTTCGGACGCGAAAGCGTGTGTATAGTGTCGCACGCGCGCCACGCTAACTTCCTCGACAATTTCAACTTTATTGCGTTAGTTTCTACGCCCCTACTGCTGCCGCTGCTGCCGCCGCCGCTGCTGCTGCTGCTGCTGCTACTACTGTACTCGCCCGGCAAATATTACTATTTTATGCTCTTCTCTATCCCCCTCCCCCCTCCCGTCCTCACACTCCTCCTCTCACTCTCTCTCCGACTAATTTTTACGTTTATACAGTCAGATCCAACGTTGCTACTTGCTAGCGGGAAAATGACGTTTTATTATTCTCGATGAACAATAGAGTCAAGTAAGTTAGTCTAATGACGTTGGCAATTCGAGTCCCGTACGACTGGATATCCAGTCAAAGTATTCGTGTAACCGAGTATAGACACCCGACCAGTTGGTACTTCCACATTCATTGCCACCAGTTACAGTGCCACTTAGTTTGCCGTTGATAACGCCAGGACCACCAGAATCACCAGAACAACTGTCGTCTCCTCCTCTGCCAGCGCAAAACATGTTCGATGTAATTAGAGAATCACCTCTGTATATAGCCTCGCATTCTTCGTTGCTGATTACCAAAATAATGGCGCTCTTTAGACTTCTCGAACTCGCGGTATCCTGTGGCGAAAACAGCGATTAACCGTTACGTACTATTTATCCAAGCGATCGAGTGAAAACTTACCATAAATTTGAGATTGAATTTGTTGCCTATCGAACCGTAACCTGAAACTTTCGTTCGATCGCCAGCCTTCGGTGGCTTTGTTGCAATAATTACGGCATGCTGCTTCGCGCTCAACGGAATCGCGCGTGTCACCTAATGGACGTAACGTCGTTCTACAGCGACGTCGACAATACGAATAGCGTTTAACAATTCCAAATTAGATAATTGTACCTTAATCAGAGCAATATCGTTATCGTTTGTCCATGGATCATAATCCTCATTGTAAATAATTGTTCGTATCGCGTGCTTTTGACCACGTTTTGGACGTTTATGTCCTGTAGCAATGCTACTGATATTGTAAGCAGCCCTGTGCCAAAGTAAACATCGGGAGCGTGAACGATCATTGAAAAATAAATCAATTTGTCACTGCTCAACGTAAAATCATATCTGAAGGGCTTAAGTCACACAGTGAGCAGACGTGACTATCCATTGACTTGAAATAATCGACCCACCGCATATCACTTGGCTTTCATAGCCCCTGTTTCCAATTATTTGGGCCTACGAATTCGTTAATTTTATTATTAAATAGACACGTTTTATAATTTTCGAAACAGAGAAAAGTCCTACTCACAATATAAGGAACGTCCTTTATATCCGTATATTCGCTATTTATCGTTCTTTTTTCTACGTGTTATTTCGAGGCATCGCCTGCGTATGTGGCATATAGAAAAACAGTATAACGGGAAATATACCAGCAGGCTTCGTACGATATAACTTTCAAGCGTATACTCACTTCGACAACGAGCACTCGCACCAGCAACGAGAAGCAGAAAAGTTAAAATTTTAAACATTTTGTCACAAGGTAACTGAAATTGTCTTAAATATGCCTGTCACCAACCGCGCGTCAATTTAAAACGAAGCGATATTCAACAAAAGTCAATGAACAGCAGCACTACAATAGAATACGAATGTTTCAAATTGTCGTAACAACAGATAAGCCATAACGTCGTCTTCTTGAGGCAAGATAATTCGTTCTTTACGATTTATAATAATTATCAATGGAACAAAATGTTCATTCGCTAAGACAAATTGTGACATTGTGACGATAAAACGTTGCCGATAAGGCGTTTGTAAATAGCTGTATCCGGTCTTTTCTTTGAATCGCACGTTACAAACTTTTGTTGACGATTGCAAAAGATGAGGCAGATAACGTACACGTCGAAGTTTTTGTCTTTTTTACAAGCTGATTATATCGAAAAGCCGAACGAAATCGTCTGGATTACGTAATCTTAGGTTGAATCGAAATCAAACATCATTATCGAGTTCTCAATTGGCAAAGTACGCGGCATCGAATACGTCACGTCTTCAAACAGTTCTACCAAAAATATTTCCCATCCATCTATTCTGGGCAAGAACGTAGGATAAATAAAAGAAGATACAACCCACTGATACTTTTAACGTTTGTTGGATTTATTAGTTTGATCAAGTGATTGTTAATTTTTACAGACAAAACATTCGTTTAATACGAACAGTAACAGTTTAAAATAGCTCGAGTCCAGTCTTGTTAGCGATCCATTCACGGTAACTGTATATCTGAGTATAGATACCCGGATATTTCGTGGAAGCACATCCTCTTCCAAAAGATATAATACCGCTCAGTGTGCCATTAATAACGCCAGGCCCACCAGAGTCACCTTGGCAACTGTCAGTTCCTTTCCGACTCGCGCAAAACATGTTTGTCGTAATTTCATAAACGTTCTTATATTTTCTTTGACATTCGTGCCAATCAATCACGCGAACAACGGCTGCTTTCAAATCGTCCGAATAATCCAAATCTTCCTGCAAATAATATGGTATCGAATGAATAATTGATCGGATTGACAAAGATCAATCAATTGGATTTCAAGTTCGATTTACTACTTACGCCTATCCTTCCGAAACCAGATATTTTCATCTTCTCGTTGACCTTTGGAAGTGTAGTTGAGACAGCGATGGGTTTCCGGCTCTCGTCAAACGTCATTGGGCGCCTCAGCTTGTACATTTTACAGACGCCCACGTGTATTACTTGACATTTTTAACTTTGAAAAATAACACAGATTTACCGCGTTGTACGAAATACCTTGATTAAAGCAATGTCGTTATCGAGCGTATCTTTATCGTAAGATCTATGCACGTGAACTGCTGCGAGCGCGTGTTTCCGTCCATCTCCTTGATAAGACGATCCAGTGGTAACGTGTATCCTTTTGCCTCTGATATCCCTATTCAAAACAATTATTCACTCGATTAAAAATGCGAGCGTTTTCCTTCGATCCATCCTTTCCGTAATGGATCTTTTCTCGTTTTCTGTATCGATCAATCTTTAGTTTTACGCTTGTTACTCAACTCGAAGCAGTGAGCAGCGCTGAGTATCCATTCTTTCGTAAGGATAGATCCGCCGCATATCTGAATTCCATCCACTATAACCTGAGCCTTCAATAGTTTCGTATTATTAATTTACCTGATGCAATTGATACCGGATACACTTACCAGATAAGGCGATAATTTGATATCAACGTAACGACCTCCAACAATTTTGTCCTTATACAACTTTTCGGATCCGTCGGCTAGCCAGAAAATATATTTTTGTTTATCGTAGCAGGTGCATGGACCTTCGAATTCGTTGCTCAAGTCTACTTACTGTAATAAAGACAATTGGCCAAATGCACGCAGAGTAAAAAACATAGGAATCTCATCGCGTTGATTCGCGTTCACGTTCGAGAGCGAACAAGTTTTTACTCTTACGCGCCGATGAAACTTGACTTTTATATCAATCGTCGATCAATGCGTTGTGTTTTCGATAACCGATGACTTTTTGCGAACAGATAAGAGATCGCGAATTTTTCTGTAACGTTTGGCCATTGCCACGATCGTTTGAACAGCTGTTTTAAACCGACAAAGTTGCTTTTATTCCAAGTTAAAAAAAAAGTACCGCCAAAAATGTCTACGCAAATCGTTAACGAATGAATAATTAAATTGCGATACATCTGCCGAGAGGCATAGAAAAAAAATACAGTTGAGATTTGTGCTAATATATCGAATTACTCCTTGATTGTTGGCCATGGATCAGCGGCAACAAATTCCAACGCTTAATCAAATTCCTTCGTTAAAAAGACAAAGAGCTATCCAATGCTTAACATCAGCAGCGTAGTTGGCAAGCTCCTCTCCTTGACCCGAAGAATAAAAATACTCTCTCGCACGGCCGCACAAAAAAAAACAACAACAACAAGAAAAGAGCCATGAAAATTTTCTCAATAACTTGCGCCTTTTTTGCCAAGCTTCTCGCGTACCGAGCCCTATAATTACACTGATAACTTGTATGTGTGCGAGTAAAAATGTGCATAAACATTCTCCCGATACGTTGCATAGTTTTTGTGCTGCTCGACAGCGAGATAGTGAGAGAGAACTCCCGCGACATAGTTGAAAACGGAGAGTTTAATTAAAAAAGTCTCAGAGCATAGACTTGCAGAGTGTGTGAGCTTAAAGTAGGTTCACACAGTAGCCGTTACACGCCCCTGCACGACAAAGAGCCGATAGAGGCAGCCGCGTGATTTTTTAATTACAGACTGTCCATACTTAATTAATCGGCTTCTCTCACTCATTCTCTCTCTCTCTCTCTCTCTCTTACTCTTCACCTACCTTTTTCTTCTTGTTTTTTCCAAGCTCGCGAGAACTGATAAAAAAAATTTGTCAGGCGCTAATCGAAAGTCCAATAATAACCACTTTTTTCCATCCACGCCACACGTGGACTAAAGAATTTTTGCACAGTGTCACTCCTCCGTTAATTAAATTTCTCCAATGTTTTTTTTTTCTGTTATTCTTTTTTTTTCTTTTTTTACGTGTGTTATTCCGTGTGTCAACTTATGAGACTCGAATTTGACTTTGCAAGTGTACACAAGCGCGCGATTTCAATTTTGTTTCCTACACGATACCCGCTAGCTTCTTTTTTTTTTTTTTTCTATTTCACGTCCAATCGCTCGTTCAGAGTCAATACGAGACTTAGGTTTGCCCTCTGCGACAATGGCCAACGAACGAGCGAGCTTGACACGAAGCATTGACGAGCTGTGAAAAGCGATCGAACTACGCGATCGCGAAAAAATACTGCTCCGACAGGAGGCTCACGTTTATATAGTCGTAAACGTGCTGCAAGAGAATCATTTTTACATAACTCCCGACTATCTCTTGTCACAGGTCGTACGCTTTATGTCTACCTGTAGTGGCTTTCTTGGATAAAGAAAGCGTTTTTTTTTCATTTGAATAATTTTATTGTTTCATAAAAATTATCAAAAACATTAATTATTATTCACATATTTATCATGCGTATGCGCATCGTAAAGATTTTTCACAAAAACATTTTGCTTTATTAAACGGTTATTTCATTGTATTCTTGTACGTTTGAAGATGAATAATCAAAGAAATGGCAATTAACTAAGTGATACTGGATAGGATTTTTCAGATAAAATGAAATATTTCAATTCTCCCCCGTCCCTCGACATTAAATGCTCACGAGCAGTGAAGTCAGCCTCGCGAGATTAAAGCCCATTAGCCCTGGGCACATGAAATTCCATTATCACTTTTTAAACAATCGGTCGGCAGAGACGCAAAAGAGAAGAGAGTCCGAACGGTCGTCGTGTACGCGTACCCTCGTACACACACACACACGCGCGCGCGCACACTACTGAAGAGAGAGAGGGCAAATTTCCGGTGGCGAGCCACGCTAATTGCGCGCGAAAACCTAATTCAATAAGTGAACGCGGTGCTCGGGTGCTGTTGGAAAAAGCGAGTGAGCAAGAGAGAAACTGGTTTGTCCAACTTCGATCATCCGTTCTCTCTCTCTCTCTCTATCTCTCTTTCTGTCTCTCTTGCTTTCTCGTTCCTTCCTTCCTTCCGCGCGCGCTCGCTCGGTTTACTAATGAGTAAGCATTGAGGTGAGACAATGCCTCGGCAAGTTCGCTTTGTGCCTAATTAATGAAATAACGTTAAATAAGGGGCGCTTGCAAGCAGAAAGAGGGGAATGAGGGAAGCCATCGCCGTCTCTGCCACCCCCGCGTCGCTTATATACCTCCTCGTTAATGGTGCGCCCGCAGTCGTCGCGAGCCTCCTCTAAAACGTACGGCTCTTTCTCTTTGTTCTCGGCTTCTTTTTCACCCTTTTCACCGACTCTCTTCTCCTGCAAATAGCGCTTAATCAAACTCCAGCTATTGACAGATTACAAACTCCTCGTTTCGTTGCAAAACAAAAGAAGAAAAATACAACAAGAAACCGACAACTCGACTCGGCTTCATTCAAGTCTAACTTACTCGAATTACGTAAACGGAAGTTTGTACGTTGAGTCATGATCGAATGTCGATCGAATGCCCCTCTCTCCTAGCTTCGATTGACAAATTCGTGTATCGTCGCGTGCCGTACACACGCGCGCGCGCACTCTTAAATCACGCGAACGTTTTACGCGAGATCGATGACTTGACTGACGTTTACGACAAGCAAAGAAGCAAAGAAGCCAAGAAAAGAAGAAAATGATGAACGCGATCAGTGTCAGGCAACTAGGGACGGGAGGAAAAAAGGGCGCAAAAGAGTGGAGCATCCGACCACTCGATCGGCCGAGTGTAAGGGTAAGAGGATGAGGAACGAAGGAGGAGGCCGTAGGCTTGTGATCTTCCAAAGACTTGAACGATCAAGTGGCCGGATATTTCTCGCGCGGCTTACTTCACTTTTTTCCTTAATAAGCTTTGAGATTTCCCGTTGCAAGTATTGATCTCGAACGTTTGGCTCTCATGCACGTCTTCCAGGCTCTTCTCCGAGATATCCAACTGCTCGATCTTCACCTGCGGCTTCCTTTCAACGTAAATTCTACGCCAGAGACAGAAGAAAAATAAAATCAGTAATCTTTCTTTCCTAGCAACATCACACGTCGTGCCAACGCTAACTAACTCTACAACCCGTTCGTTCGTTCGTTCGTTCGAGGGAGCGAGAGAGCAAGCCAGAGTTGCGAACAGCCTCCCCGCTACCGAACCCCCCCGTCCCTTTACGTGACCGCCGCGCCGCGCAATCAGTTCCCGTAATGCCACGATTCAGGGTTCATCAGGGCAGCCATTTTCCTGACACCCCTTATTACCGCCATTTCGCCGTCGAGCACACACACACGTACAACGTATCCTCGCGTACACCTCAATCCCTTCACCCCCCCCCCCTCCTGCCCCGCCTCGTCACCGATGTACGCGGCACGCTGCTATTTTCCGTCAGAGCAACGATTGTGAAAAGCATGCGCACCCATGGCCAATTTTTCGACGATTGTTTTTACGGATCAGCCGAGCGGAATACGCATTCACCGTGATTTTTCCCTGCAGACGTATGCGACGCAACGCGCTTTTTTTTTGTTTTTTATTTATTTTTTTTCTTTTATTTTTGATGAACGTATTGATTTTTTGAATGCAATTCATTACTGTTACTCATGCACGATACAAATACGACCTACAATTTTTAATTTATAAATGCAACGTGAAACTTTTTTCACGCGTTTTGAATTACATCAATTGAACACATACGTGTTGGTGATGAATTTTAATTTTTCCTGCATCTCCTCATCATCATCTGCACTTAAATCGGTCTTCTTAGCAAGATTTGGGACATTGTGCTTTCTACATTTCCCTTTCTGGATAAGCTTAGAGCTGAAAAATACGCAATAATTATTTTTGGAAAAATAAAAAAACAACTTTACAATAGTCTTAACAATTTCACACGGTGATAATATTATTCGAGTGGATTGATTATGGAATTTTTGAAAGTATATTCAAATTCCCTAAAAACCTTTGTTTTGTAATTAGTATTCGAGATAAATTAAAGTTCAACAAATACTTATACAATGATCAACAAGTTGTACCCACTTGCAAATTAACTAATTATCAATACTAATTTGAACACTTGCTAATTGAATTTCTATTTAATCGCTATTCAAAATCATTGTAAAAGTATAAATACAACAATATACAAGAGTTGTTTAAAAATCTAGAGTACCCCTTTTCCATATATCTAATAAATAGAATTATGTCACTTACAAAATGCAATTGGACGAACCAAATGGAATGCTATAGTGACAGCCAACATCAACATTTTGATCAAGCCTGTAAAAATAATATCAACTTAACATTATTTTTAAGTACTCGGATAACAAAAATACATTACCTATAAATTTCTAACGGTAAAAGTTGTTTGTTTTTTACACAATCAAAAATATATTTTAAATTAAATTGAATCTCATCTCTTGATTGATCTGTATGTCTAGCCAATACAATTGTAAATTTATTCTTTTTATTGTATTCGATGACTCTGCCACCGTTGTTCTGGTAATGATACAAAATATAACAAAATCCACATGTCAATAAACGTGAACAAGTATCAACACGCACAAAACTAAGTAAAAATGATCCATTTACCCCAATAATCTTACTCAATTTAATTTTTGCGATGTTCAAAACATTTTTAAACGTAAATATCATTGGACCACCAATCTCCGTTGAAAATAATAAATCACTTGATTTTAGTGATGTTGTCATGTTTATTATTTGGAAAGTACGCTGACAGATTTGATACTCTGAGCTGATCACTGCGCGGCAAACTAAAATGCTTACACAACTATCGATGGAGGGGATCGACAGTGTCGCCACTACCAAAGATTTTAAATTTGAATCTCGTTGAAACTTTGTATAGCTGTAAGACGAAATACGTCACGTCCAATAAAGTAAAAACAAAGCTTCGTTTTACTGGAAACAAAAATAGACAAACAAAAGCAAGTACTCGATCGAATCACGTCCCGCTAGTGGCACTTGTCCTGAAAAAATCAAATGGAAAGAAAAAGAAAAATCGAAAAGTAATAACGAAAACGCGGGAGAAAGAAAGATCGAGTGAGCGAATGAGGGGCAACGGAAAGAACGAGGCAGTTGTAGAGTGGAAGCTAGGAAGAGTAGGAGGCCCGATTGCAAATGCGCAAGCGAAGTACACGATTTAATCCGAGTCCTGAATAGCATTACTTGGTGCGCTCGCGCACGGATGTCATCATCGTTTTCCGCGCTCTCTCTCTCTCTCTCTCTCGCTCTCGAGCGAACGCGCTATACAGCTCGATAACGATGCCAGAGCTCTGGCAAACAGTTCGCGAGCGAGTCCACCCCTTATTTAGTAGGAAATGTACAGTTGGTTATAAATTAAACTCCCTACCGTCGTAAACTAGCCTTGGATATACGCTCTTGAATTAGTTCATTGACGGGAGAGGAGGGGCAGGGGTGTAGGTTTTTGGTCTTTGCGGTAAAACGTTGTCTTTGATTTTTCTTCGTTTGTTTATTCGTTATCAACATACTCACGGCTGCCCGCGTGAACGGGGAGCCATTGACGTGGTAAAAATGCAGATTTGTAAAAACAACCCTGGATACGCTAGCCAGCAAAAATACAACGTTGAAAAAAATGGCACAGCGTAAATAACCGTAGCTCTCGAAAGCTGCGATCGGTCCGAAGGACAATTTTAGTAGACCAGTGTGAAAGTTAAGCTCTACACACTTGAAGAAATCGACTGTCGGACTTAGGAAGCCATTTACCCTAGATCGACATCTTAACGTATTCGCGCGTGTCAGCAAGTCCGCAGCTATTTTTTTTGTCCGATCTCTTTATCCTACTGTAACCACTCGTCATTAATCTTTCGGCGTTGAAAAAAAAAGGAGAGAGAGAGAGGAATTGCGCTTAATCCAAGCTCCGTGTGCAGAGCTCGTCAATTATCATGAAGAGCGAAAGAGAGAACTGATACACAAAGTCAGTTTTTTTAGTAGAAAGATCGTGATGCGCTACGCCACGCCTGTCCCGTGTTCGTCTCCTAGAGCGGCGATCGGACCTGCCCACCATCACCGCACACATACACACTAGCTTTGCCAGCTATCTCCCTCGGGGATCTCTTCGTATAAAAATAGTTGGAGAGAATTGGCGAGAGCGATTTTATCGGTTCGTGCGCCGAGCTTTTTGGCTTTTCCGCCTTTACTGCCGATTGTAATCCGCACGAGTCCACGAGATTTTCCCGCGGTAAGGAGGCGGAATACTTACCCCACGAGAGCTGACTTTGCGCTGCTACGGCGATAAGTGACTTTACGCTTTCTATACTTTTTTCCTCCAATTCTATATACGCACGAGTATATCTTTGTACAGATATACAGTGCAATCTTGTACGTGAATTTTCGTTGACGCTGCTGCCTAGTAAGTGGTTTTATTGTTTTCTTCTTGATCAAACTCAAAGTGACGTTTTGAGAAAATTGACAGATTTGTCATTTCCATAAATATATATAGATAAACGACGAGTTTCCTCCAAATGACAAGAATTTTCAAATATAAATGCATAGAGAGAGAGAGAGAGAGAGAGAGAGAGAGAGAGAGAGAGAGGGAGAGAGAGATCTAGAGAAAAGGAAAGGTTTTTCACATAGAGAAGAGAGTTGGCATAGGACGAGGACGGAAGCGTACTTTATGAGAGAGAGAGAGAGAGAGAGAGAGAGTGACGGAGCGCGCGCGCGTTGAGCGAGTAAAACGCGTATAGCCGTAGACGGCAAAACTGTCCGCTAACGAGCGACAGACGATATCGTTCATCTTTTGTTCCGCTTTAATTATGCTCCACTAATTATGCCCAGCCAGTAATTACTATCGTGTTACCGGAGACTGGCAGCCCAAGGGGATACATCACTCCCTCTCTTTCTCTCTCTCTCTCTCTCTCTCTCTCTCTTTCTCTCTCTCCATCGCTTCCTTTCTCGTCGATATTATAACGCCTGCATAATATACTCCTTACACACGTGTACAGGTGACAAAGTCACAAATCGGACCTCGTTAACGCCTTATTACCACGACTTTTTCGCCTCTTCGTTTTTTCTTCTTTTTTTTACAAAGAAATTCATCTTTGAACTTGCAACATTCCGACAAGCGCTTATACGGATAACTCGCCAATAAATTACATCGGCTGGAAATCTAATAAAAACTTTCATCCAATAAAATTGCGTAACGCGTAAATTCTTTCTGAAAAATAGCGCAGGTCAAAAATAAATACGAGAAATTCCATTAACTTGAAAAAATAAAAATAATAAACAAAATAAAACTTGATCTCGCTTGTTTAGAGCGTTAATTGGCCAAGCTCTATCCGTTAATTGTTTTTGTATTTTCCGGGGGCAGTCTGCCGTGGGGAAATAAGAGAGACGCGTCATGCTGTAGAGAGAAAACGAGCTGCTGCTGCTGCTGTTGTTGCTGTTGCTAGTGGTGGTGGTGGTGGTGGTGGTGGTGGTGGTGGTGGTGCTACTACCGCTACGGTACGGCAAATTGGATCGCGGCTAAATGGCTGTGCAATTGTGCGGCCGCCACCGCCACCGCGGAATTGATGTCGAAAAATCATCGGCCCGTTCCGATTTACTCGCGCGAAAAATAGAGACGCGTTCCACGCGTAACACGTGTGTTATATAATATCACATTAGCTTACGTTCGATTACTCGCGGCATGATTCTTTTTTTTTTCTTTTGCGTATTTGCTGCCAATTTTATTGTTGAATTGCAAAGAAACTTTAAATGTAGAAATCTTATGGGATTATTTATTCAATAATTCTTTTGGCATACTCCAGTATACATCGGAAGATGTAAGAATATTACTCTCCGCAGAGTTAGACGACAAAAGAAATAACACTTCCTTATACTAATCAACTACGCGATTCTATGATATTTAGTAATTAACGCATTGATAATATACGAGTTCATTTTCATTAACGCACGCAGAATTATAAACGATGCAAGTAACATCAACTACAAAGAAATAGCATACCGTTGAAAAAACTTGAATTACATTTTATACAGTAAAAAACTTTTAAAAATTCATTTATTTCATCGAATTCACGCAATTATTAAACATCAAAGGAAACAATCAAAAATCTGCAGAGGCAAAGAGGTGTGACTTACGCAGCTTTCATAATATATAATAATGAATAAGATTTAGCAGAGTAGAGACAAATAAAAATTTTCCTGACAGACGTACATTATCATTATTCTTGTCGTAACGCGCGTACATATTCATGTTGCAGCGCGTAACATTTCGCTCCTTCGCTCCTTCTCTCTCTCTCTCTCTCTCTCTCTCTCTCTCTCCCTCTCTCTCTCCCTCTCGTTGACGTATTTTTTCGTCGCCCGGAAAACGCGCGAATATGTCCACGTAACTTTCGCGCGCACGCTTGGCAGTACTTAATTGAAAGAGACGTATGTATTCACGGTAGCTGGCCGGCTAGCGCAATCACTATATATCTTGAGCGAGCGAATAAAGTCCTGTGAAAAAGCCGTAATGCTGCCTAGTTTTCTTTTATCTTCGAATGTTAAATGAAACATGCTTACGCACAGTTGCAACAGTGTTACATTTATTTCGTCGAGAAAGTCGCTTTCAACAAATACATTATAAAGAATAATCAATGTACGTATGTACTTCATCATGTGTAAAATTAAGCGAGACGTTGCCACTCTACCATTTTTTGTGTAGTAATAACTAAATCATCATCTCTACCTGTTCGTATAACTATTATATTCGTCTAATTATAAAAATACTACCTTAAAACTTGATTACATTCATAAAAACAACTAACCTGTACAATGCATCAATTTTGATAATAAATAGCAATGTTTATGATTGCTTAAAATTCATACTGCTTATACGTTAACTTCTCGAAGAGACAATTACGAAATCTTCAAGAGATCGGTTATAAGGAAATGAACGTTTGGATTAAATAATCGATTAATAGATAGATCACTTGCTTCAGTCCCTTATAATAGAGCAATTCATCATGGAATATCGAGGCGGTGTTTTCCAATTTGCACTGGACGATCGCTTCAACTTCTTAGGATCAATGCCTTGAAACAGTTCTCTGAGATCCGGCGTGCATTGCTTGGCGTCAAAGAATCTCAGTACCACGTTCATTGGAATGTATTGCTGCATTGCCAATTGGTGTTGTCGCACATTCTCTGCGAATAATAAATACGAGTACATTTTTTAAAAAACTTTACAATTACCAATAAATTTTCGTTATAAATGAACGGACGACGTACTTGATGCCCATGTTGGAATTTCGTGTTTAGGTTTACTTTCATCATCGGAGTCTTCTTCATCGGGATCACTGTCGATTTTATAGCTGCTAGGGACCTGTTTCTGCGCTGCTATTTTCAATTTAGCTTGTAATACTTGCTCCATCAATTTCTTCTGCTTGAGCTCAGCCAAATACCTTTGCTCGGCCTGCTTACGTTTTTCCATTTCCTGTTCACGACGCCTCTGCTCGGCAAGTAGCTTCTCTTGCTCTTCTTGCTCTTGTAATCGCTTCAAACGTAAAGCTTCCTCTGCTTTTCGTCTTTCTTCCTTTTCCTAAGTAAAAATTTCTTGGTAATATCATTCTTTGCCGAAATAATCATAGTCAGTTATTTTGATGATTGTACCATTGCGCGTTGCATTTGGGCAATACGCTTCCTTTCCATCTCTTCCCTTTGTTTTTCTTGCATCTGGAGCGCCAATCGAGCTTTTTCCTCTTTTTCCTTTTCAGCTTTCAATCTCTTTTCATGCTCTAACTTTTCTTTGGCTTCTCTCGCCAGTCTATTTTTCAATTCTTTTTCTTCCCGTTTTCTGAAAACAGAAAGAAAACACGCTCGTTTAAAATCATAATTTACTTGCAATGTCCTAATTTTCCCATAAAAAATTGCACTACCGTCTTTTCTCTTCAGCTTGAGCTCTGAGCAGTTCTTCGCGCTTTCGCCGTGCGTCTTCCTCGTGAGCTCTACGCCTCTTTTCTTCAGCTGCTCTATCAATCTTTTTCGAAGCTGATGATATATTTGCTTGAATGAATGAGTCAACATTTGTCACGATATTACCTCGCGACCCTGTCATAGCTTTAGAATACTATAAACAAAAATTGTATTATTGAAATCGCAATAAATGCGTAAAAGTTGAATAGTAGATGGACTGGTATTAATATACTAACCGCATTATGATTATGGGAGCTTGATGGTGTTGCAAACTGAGTTTTGCTTACCGAGCTGGGTACCTGTAAACGGCTCTTACCTAATGGCGTAGTTTTAGCGTTTGGTTTCTGAGCGGATTGTTCAACGGAATTCTTTTTGGTTGACATTGCAATATAAGTCTCATCATTCTAGAATTTAATAAACAAATTTAATTCGTCTTTATTAGTACCCACGATGATTCACAAAAATAAATTACCTCTTTAGTTTCATCTATTTCTCTAGCATGTTTAGCAAGAGAAATCTTTTTCGCCTTGGCCAAGGATTTTCTAGCTAATTTTTGAGCTACAGTCGTTGCAGGAGCTTCAGAAAAGCTTGCTGCAGCCAAAGCTCGCGTTTTTGTCCTGGTGACTCTTCCTCCTGTGTCGTGTTCATTTTGTTTTGGACTTCCAGTAACTTGCTCAAAAGCTTCAACTCGTTTTTTAACGGAATCCTTGGCATAAGGACTGAACAAAGCTGTTGGTTTATAATTAGATTTAATTGCTGATCCTTTGTACTCCTTCAGGTTTTTGATGTCTGATATTGGTGTACGATTGACCTCGTCTTCACTTTGAGACGAGTTTTGAGACGATCTTGTGACGCGTTTTGGTTGGTTTAATTTTTCTTTCATTAGTTTATACCCTTTTCTTTCAGGTGATGATTCATCATCTGTCATTAGCTCATCCAATTGTGGAGCTTTAAGATCTTTTTTACTTTTTTTGTTTGAATTTCTTTTAGCTGTACTCTTTTTTGTTGAGCTAGTATCTTCATCGATTTCTTTGATTATACTATGAGATGTAGGCTCTTTAAATACGTTTTTCTGAATTGTGATTGTTTCATTGAAAACCTTTTTGATAGTTAACGGCTCAATTACTACTGTAGCATTCATCATTTTGTCCAAAGTCACTGTTGTATTGGGATTCATGGTTGAATTCATTATTGGAACAGGTTTACCAGTTGCATCTTCATATATTGAAGCTATAGTCTCATTAGGATTAGTTATATCCATTGTTTCATTAATAATATTATTCATCTTATATTTTTTAGACTGAGCATTGATTATGGAGGACGATGATCTTGTAGTACGATCAGTGGACTTCTTACTTGAAGACTCTGATGTCTTCTCTGAAATCCTTTCCAGAGGGTTTGTATACTTCATATCACTTTTTTGTGGTGATGCTTTGGCTACATTAGCTTTTTTAGCAAGAGGTTCACCATTGGAAGAATTGCGCATTGGACTTTCAAATATTAAAGTGCCATGGGCATCTTCATTTGACTCTTCCAGCTTACGCTTTACAGATGTCTGCTTTAACTTCTCTGATTCAATAGTTTTATCCTGTTCAGAAAGCAATTCTACATAATTACTTATGTCAAAGGTTTCTTCTTTTAATTTTTTAGACTGAATTTTCCTTTTTTCCAATTTACTCTGCTTCAGTGGCCTTGCATCTTCATCTTCCTCTGAACTTGCTAACGATTCTTTTGGTCTTTTCAGACGACTTTCTCCAACCACCTGCACAAAAGTTGCAGTTAAAATTAGTAAAATTGACATTTGAAGCCTATATTACAAATCAACATTGTTCAAATTCACTTAATTTTTCAAATTTGGTTTTTAATACATACTCGGTTTGCCAATGGTATGTCACTTTCATCCAGAGATGGTCTTCGCAACTTAGCAGTCAAAGTCATTGATTGCTGTTTCTTAATGATATCAGCAGCCTTGACAGAAGCTCCTCTCTTTATTCTTCCATTGCGTATTTCCGTTGTATCCATAACCGCCATATCAACTCGAGAAGACCTACTACTTCTGATATTAAGAATGCTGCCATCATTCTCATCCATTTCATTATTTTCTGGAATCGCTTTGATCCTTGTGGCTCGTTTCTTTGGGAGCTTGGGAGTTTTGGCAAGTAATGGGCCAGGACCCGATGACTTAATCTGAGAAATTAGACTTTCCATATAATTCCTTGCATCCTGCTTGAGATCATCAACAGCCCTTATAATGTCAACCGATTCTTGATGAAAACGAGCAAAGTCTGCTTGTAGCATTTGAATCACAGTCTTTTTATCCATGATGACGAAACCTGGAGGTGCAAAAAAACAAGGTGTCCATGTATTGACTCACGAATAAAACCAACCAACACCATACAATGCTTGCTCTAACACGTTATTTTAAGCACACATGTATATACAACAAAATATTCCTTTTAAAGAATACATTGCTGTTACTTACAGTGTTTATCAATGGACACAACACGAAAAATGAGCAAAATGTGTCAACAACGAGAAAGTAACGAAGGTACGAACTTGCAACAACTCGATCCTATAGAATAACGGGCAAACAAACGCTCGCGTGGAACAGTCACCAACAAGTAAGAATACTTAAAAAAACAATTAACTCGTAACTAAAATAATTGTCATATGCATTTTCCGGCAGTTTACGACATGACTAATCCCAAATATAACTTTGCGCTTGGCTGATCTGCCAATTTTACCGCGTTTTTCAACTTTTCCCTCCGACGATCCTCGAGCTCGCGTGTAGAACAACCGAAACCCGTGCGTCCCTGCACAAATCGTCCTGCATTGCCGGCTTCAACGTTATTTTTTGAATTTACGACATCAGCGCAACGTTGTGATGAAATCGTGAAGCTTCACCAAAGATTCATTTTTATTGGCTAAATTAGCTTAGCCATTGCGAGATTTTGTAATAGCGGCAAATTTGAAATTGGCAAACATTCCAATTATTTCATAATATAAGCAATACCTACACATAATTCTTCTGAGCTGGAATTAAATGACAAAAGCATTGGAATAACCAATTGTTGAAGATGAAAAGAACATAATATGCCGGGTAAATTTGTGATTGGAAGTAACAAATGTTTATTATCTTGAAATGGTGTCCTTTTATTATTGCGATCAGATACAACAATTTTTATAAATATCATTCAATATTGGTGCCAATTTCTAATTTTGTCACATTTTTTCTTACTACCAATACAAACTATATTGATTTCAAGTAATATCGATATAGTTTTATAGTAAATTTAAAAAATGTTTATGTATAAATTATTACATATTTACAATTGTATTTTATATCGAATTCTGAGCCGCTTATTGGATTGTTATATAAACGCTTTGTATTAAAATCGTGTTACAATTTCACTGACTATAAATTTCTCGTTCTTTCTTGCGATGTATGTAAATATAAATATAAGTGTTATATATTTTAATTAATTCAAACGTTAAAATCATGTTGGTAATTTTAAAAGCAAATATATTCTTATCTACAAATTAACGCGATATCAAACTAAATTAATTTATATATAAAACGATTCGCAATCCTTTATTACAACTACCAAATTGTATTATTGTTTTTTCGAAAAATGACGATAGAAATGCCTGGTGAATTCCGCTTCTACAGAAATGGTTTTTCGCATAAGAATTTTTTAATTTAAATATTATTGCCAACAGATTATTAGTACAAGTTTTCCAATAATGGATTTACACTTTTCCGATATTTTGACTAGATGTAGCGCTTATTCATTTATTGTAGGAAAAAACAATATGTTTTTTTTTATTTTTCTTTGACTGCTGTGTCACAAATTGGTTATACATTACCAAGCTGTTTTATTTTTTTTCCTTGTTTTCTTTTTTTCCTTGTTTTCTGACTAATAAAATTTTAGTTTGGACATCTACGGTGATATACAACTTGAACGGTAAATTGTTGCCTACTATACATCTAAAGTTTTTTTCTTAGTCTTCAAGTTGAGAAATTATTGTAACGAATGTCGATTTAACAATTTTGGCGCTTTATCCGAGCAATTTGCGCAGAATTGATTGAAACGATGAAGTATAGGTGTGCAACTAATTGTCGGAATATTGGGCTATAAGCCAGATATCGTGAGACTATCATTTGTCATCTTCTCAGTTGGCCTTTTTACAATTTCACAAGGTAATATCTAGTAATATAACGTATGCAAAATCGTTCATTACCCGAAGAAATATTTCAGATTTAACAAATCAAGAGTACTTTTTATTAAAGTGAAACGTAGTTTCGAATCGCAATGCACTAAGATTTGGTTTCAGATTTACATAACTGTCAAAAAATAGACTTTTTTGATCAGAATAATAAATTACATTTCTGTAGTGGAATGTTTTGAGGCACAGTTGTAAATAAAACGCTTTATCAATGAAAAATATTGTGCGACTTTGAAATGAACATTGATATTATGCAAGTCATGTAGATGTAAGCTTTCTGAGACATGGCATTGTTTTTGTCATATTTCCAGTCTCCATTGTCACTTTATTCTACTATTTCTTATCAGGTACGAAAAAAAAATGATTTCTTGAATATTATTGTACATCGCTTTGAGCATTGCGATCTGAATCAAACGGATTTTGTTTCATATATTTTAACGGCTAAGTGGCTTTAAAGTTTAAAGAGGAACATTATAATTTATTTAATTTGGCTTTGGAATACTGACACGTGTAATATCCATCGCCTCGAGAATCCCATCTAATCCCCGGTAAAAGGTTATCTCCAAAACTAGTTGTAGTTCTTATGAAAGTTATAGGAATTTCCTCGCGTTATGCTTTTCGCAATTTCCTCCCGCAACAATAGTTGCATTCGTTTGAGAACGCCAGCGTTCTCTATTTTCAACTTAAACTTAAGTTCCATTGAACTTACAAAATTTTAAGTTTCCGGAAGGTGAAAGAAGGCGATTCAGGCGTTTGAATAAAGACTTTTCACTTCACCAGTAACAAAGTAGTTCCATGTTACCATTGCACATGGCATTTTGTATGCCAAACTCAATTCAATCGACAAAGTAATAAGTTTTTATCCATTACAGTAATTACTGCGTTTTTAAAATAAATTCTGCACGGAGCACTAAATACAACGTATAATTTAAACCCTGTGGCAAAGTTCGTACACAGTTGTTCGCTCGCGGATTTTGAAGTATGTAATAATAAATTTCTACAAATGAATAATAAAAATGCAAAATCAATTGACTAAACTAACAACTCTTCAAACGCCAAAAGTTGCACTTTCGAAATTAAAATCTACATTGCTACTGCTGCTACCAGAGGTCTGACTCACGGTTATTTCGTCAGCATTATTAAATTGCAAAAGAACTTCCTCTTCTAAGCGAGCATTCAATAAAATATCCATTCCAGTCATTCCTCTCTCACTATATTTTTGAAAAACGGCTGTAGCGATCCTCCAAATTTCACGGTTTCGCTCGATAATGCGCACAAGCGGCTGCAACGTCGGGAACAACGTTGCCAAGTTCCTAAAAAAAATCCATTTTTTGTTTGTTTCGTGATAAATTTCACACGCATTGCATACGCGAAGTAAAAAGTGGGGAACTTACGTAAAAAGCGGGTAAACTAGGTTATTTATGAATTGTACTTGAAGATCCGGTATTGACGCTTTCTCTCTGTCCATCATCTCAATTGGCGCGGTCCCCATGCTTTTCTCTAAATCACCTTGGGAGAAAAATTCGTCGTAGATTTGCTCCTAAAACATTGAAATCAATCAAACGTAAATGCTCGTAGATCGCACTATTAGTTTTGATAATGATCATTAGATAATTGTGTAATTTACCGCTGTCTGCTTTGATACACGCCAATTTTTCGTCTGATCGTTTAGATCGCAACTCGTCATAAACATCGCGTGCAAAATTTTCTGATGCTTGGGATTATTTTTGTCGTAACCTTCCATTGTCAACATTTTTTGTTCGGATGAACTTCTGAAATGAGAAGCGAGGTCCGTAGCGAGGATATTGTTTCTCAGCAAATCGAGTGCTTCGCTATATTCTTCGCTACTGAGATTCTCGAAAATGTTGCAGCCCTCGGTATTTATAATGCACATGGACTGAGCCAAATGGTGTCGCTACAAGTTATAAAAAAGTTCGTTAACGAACAAGGTGCAAGGTTGTTGCTAACAGGCTTGAAGTAATATCGACTTTACCTCCATAACGGATCCTTCAGAGCTGTAGAGGCTGGCCAAAATAGTGCCGCATTTGGTTTGAAACGAATTGTTTGTTCCTCTGTGGTCAATATCGTGACACAGACACGAGACCAGAAATACCAATGCTTGTAACGAAGTCATGTAACCATCCCTTACTAGATGAAGATTCTTCATGAGCAAATAGGCAAAGTGTGCCACTGAAAACGCGTGCATCCAGTTGTGATAAGGCGCGTCGCGATAACCTTTCTTAACGTATAAAATGAACCTACAATATGTTGTTTCTTTGTGTAAATGAAATCGTTGAAAATCATCGAGTCGCCACACGGAGGTAGCAGCAATGTGACACGTTTAAGCAAATGATTATATCGTTACCTCGCGAGAACAGTTTTTCTGATTTTCCAACGTCGTATAAAGTTCAGGTCGGCAAACATTTTTAGGACATAGCACGGCATGTGTCTGTACGGTACCGTACGCGGACAAAATTGAAACGTGTCAAAGTCTTTAATATTGTGGTCGTCTCCACAATTCAAGAAAGCTCGTACGTCCTCTTCCTCTACCTGAAATAAAGAAAGGAGAGCCCATGAAGACGTTGTTCTTTCCTTTTCATTCTTCTCGTCCGCTATGCTACCATGTGTGTGTGTGTGTGTGTGTGTCGCGTATACACACGTATACACGTACACACGTACACACACACACACGACTATACTTGTACGGCCAACTCGAAATATGTAAATGTTACCTGCTATAATTTTATTTAAATCCATTTTAGCATAGAAGAATATACATCAAGATTAAAATACAAAGTAGAAAGTCGAGAGATTTGAATGCGCTGAGTCATATTAAAGCTTTGTTGAAATGCCAATTAAGAACGTCCAGCAAACGTACGTCACACAGCCAAAAAAGCTCACGCATTAGCTTTCTTATGGATTATAATGTGCCTTTAAGATGACTCAGTCATGTGTGTTTAACGAGGCGGATACGGCCAATCTTACCTGCATATGATACATCATTAGCTCGTTGCTGAGTTTACTCCTCGCTTGGGCATCCTGTATCTTTTTGTAAACAATACTATGCATTATAGAGATACCGCAATAAATACTGAAAGCCATTGCCACTTCCTCGTCGTATACGTCGAAGTAAAGCCCATTTATTTTATTGCACAGCTGGGCTACACCTGCAATCGGCAGATGGAACGTTCGTTTGTTTAGTCGACAAACAAACAAGAAAAGAAGAAAAAAAAGAAACGGAAAAAGAAGTCGCAAGTCGCGCGATAAGAACTAAACTCAATATTTACACTCGGCAAAGGGAAAAAATTCTTTCGCCGACATTATCCATCGTATTAATTGAAACAAACAAACGTCTTTTCTATCGATCTACACCAGGAGGGGCCTTGGGAGGCTTACTGGCGCGAAAACGTAACGGCGACAACTGAGGAAACAACGCAATTTATCGCGACTCACCGATAATGCCATTCTCATCTCGAATGGGAAAGCACAAGATATTTCTGGTCCTGAAGCCAGTCACGTCATCGATACCCCTGTAGAACAGTGGATGCTCGTAAGCGTTCCTAATGTTGAGCAATTTGCCCGTGGTAGCGACGTGTCCAGCGATGCCTTGACCGAGCGCAATTCGCATCTCTTGCGCGGTCTGAACAAAAAAAAAAACAAAAACGAAAGAGCAGTTGAAGCCATGAATAACCAATTCTGGCGCGAGTGATTTATCACGTGCGCGCACGCAAAAAGAGAGAAAAAGAGATAAGATAACGTACTTCCTCGGTCGGAAGTCCATCGAAAACCTTGGCCACGAGCTCCTGTTGCTCCGACTCCAAGAGGAACAAGGAACATTTCTCGGCCTTGGTGAGTTTTCTCGCCTCGGTCATAATTTCACGAAGTAGATCGGTAAGGTCTCCTGTGTTGAAGAAAAAAAAAATGAAAAAAAATAGAAAAGAGAAGAAGAAGAAAAGAGAATAACAGGTCTGCTCTCGGCGAGGTAAACACAGCTCTTGAGTTTCTCGGTAAACGATTAAAGAGCCACTGGATACAGGTATATAGGTATACGTGTATACGTATAAACATAGTAGAGCGAAAATTACCGAGTCGCGTGAACAGTTTCTTCGAGACGTCGAGCAGGTCCTGACACTGGAGTTTCAGTCTGGTCTCCTCTTGGCAACGCAACGTGCTCAGCAATAAGCTCAAGCAGTATCTACAACAGACAATCAGAACAACAACACGCCGCTGTATGATAAGGGTTATTGGATATGCAGCTGACGTAAGCGTGGCCCGTCATCAAGCACATCTTCAAAGTAAACATTAAACGCTGTTACAAGCCTTGTCTATAAAACACTCGCGTGCGAGCGCACGTACAGTTGCGTAACTCTCGCTCTAATCTGCATACATATACACACTATACATATACATATATATATATATACATATATATATATATATACACACACACACACACGCGCGCGCGCGCGCGCGCGACCCGTGTATTGGTGCATGTAGACCAAGAGGTGGAATAACTGATTAGACTGTCGGCGGCAAGCAGCGCGCGACCACGGTTCCGAGAATGCCACTCCGAGACCGAGACAGAGAAATGTACGCGAGACACCAGTTTTTGTTTTCTTTTTTTGTTTCGACGGCTGTGATTCCTCAGGAAAATCCACTGGGGATTTCTTTTTTTCCGTTTTTTTTATGTGTCAGCTGACCAACACGGAGAGATCTATCTTGAATGCAAAATTCAAATGAGTGCGCGCGCCGAGCTTTGAATGACAATGGGACCAAAGTCACAAAATCTATGCTAATTTCTACCAAATTCGATTCAACGTGCTGCTACTGCCGCTTGTTGCTCTTCTTTCGGCCTTTTCTTCGAACTGTCAAACTTGACCGCTTGGCTCTTTAATTTCTTTTGTTGCCGATCCCCCACCCCACCTATGACTTTTAATTATTTAGTACTATCGATTTCATAGATCTTGGGACGATTACAACGATGTTAAACTCTTTCAGATAATGAGCCAATACAAGTTGTTATCCAAGTATCTCGTGATTATCGAGCAAACTCATCACAATATGTCGTTATCTAAGCACTTGTTAAATGGTTTTTATCATCGATGAAATAAAAAAAAAAACGCGAAAGAAAGAAAAATAAAACACGCTTGTTATCGCGGTTATTTACATTTAAAATTCAGTTTTCACCGAACTTGTTTCATCAAGTAACAAGTAACGCATTTGCCAAGTTTATTAATTCATCAATCCAGTTAGAGAGAGAGAGAGAGAGAGAGAGAGAGCAAGTCTATTCAGCCGCGGTTACTGCGCAAGCAAAAGTTTTCCTTTACTAATCTCCGCAGACTGGTTTTACTGGCGTCAACGAGCTTCGTACACCCTTACGAAATTCGGCTCACTTGGCTCGACAATTCCGATTTGTAATAAAAGTAATAAATAACAAGCGATCGTAGTAATGGCGTCTCTAGTATTGAATTAATCATTGGGAAATTAAGATCGCAGTTGTTTACCTATGAGAAAGAGAACGAGCCAAGCCCAAAAGAACGAGAGATAAACGTGGTGACTCTGAATACATGCACGTATACACGCACGCACGCACGTACGCATAGTCGAGACTTGGGGCAAAGAACAAACTTACCTAAAACATTCCTGAACGATGCGAACGCAGACAACCTCGGCATTAGCTTCGTTTTCAACGATACCTACGAGACAGACGACCAATGCGACTTCCTTCTTGATTGGATGTTGTACAGGTACGCACAAGTAAACATCCGGCAAAGGATTGGCAACTTCGCTCAATATTGCCACGAGGTCGGGATCAAGCTGTTGGACCTTCGGTTTGCATGACTCGCCACTGAGTGCAGCTTTTTGTAGACCCTCGCTCGCCGACATCTGCATCATCATCATCATCATCATCATTATCATCATCATCATAATTATCATCAGCATCATCCACGTCGTCGTTGTCGTTGTCGAAAGATTTTCCATCGATCGTATAATACGCGTATAACAACGCCTCTACATTGTGTACAGAGTCGAGAACAGCAGACGGCGTTAAAGTTTTACGACAACGATCGATGCTGCTTCACCCAGGCGTTGGTGGGATTTTTCACGAGATAATGTAGAAACACACGGAACGGCAAGATGACTCACGTGAAAATTGTCGTCGTCGTCGTTGTCGTCGTCGCGAGGGAAAAGGCGTTATAACTAATTGTTCCCGGTACTCGCTCGAACACGAGATTGTTGTTCACGGGAGATTACGCGTTTTGCGATAAATACATATTTTCACTTGACGTTGACTTTTTCTCGCTAGTAACTTTAAAAAATTCCACAAATGCGGAAAAACGCGTTACTCGTCTGCGATGCACTATATAATATATGTTAACCGGCAAATTCGCAGGCCTTTTCGAGAAACAAGGAGGTATAGAATAAACGCATCGTGCTATGCCTGCAGCTGATTGCACAACGAACGAATCAACCGTTTTTTTCTTTTCTTTTTTTTTCGTCGATACACACACGCACACTCTCTCTCACACACACGCGCGCGCGCGCGCAGACACACACACATACGTGTTGCCGTACGATGACACCGTATCGTTAAATACTGATCGATGCCAGATAAACAATATCTGCTGTATTGCGTGAGTCACGCGGCTTGGCGGCCCGCGAATTTATAATGCTTATCGTGCTTTAGCTTCTCTTCTTGAAATTCGATCGTTTGTCACGCTTTTTACGTTAACTGGTTCTCTCTTACGAGGGAGAGAGAGAGAGAGAGAGAGAGAGAAAGAGACATACAGATGATTTACGAGCAAGTTTGTTTTTTCATCGTGCAATAAAACTCTCCGAGCTTCGTTAAACAGAAAAAGAAGAAAAGAAAAAACGGCAAAACTTACCGGGAATCTGATTTCTTGCTCGAGGATTTTATCGGCGACGACGTGCACGACCATTTCCTCGGTTTCTCTGCGTACCGGAGACAGGAACGACACCCTTGCCCCGGTTACATCTTGAAACTGAAAAACACGTAAACAAATCACACTGATGCGTTGTAGAAATAAAAGAAAAATCTGTGAGACGACAGAGACGAGGGGTTACATAACGCGCATAAAGAGACAAGAGAGGGAGAGAGAGAGAGAGAGAGAGAGAGAGAGAAAAGAGAAACGAAACGTCTATAAACACTCACATAGCGGTTGAGCTTTTGTTGAACGGAGGAACAGGGCAGGTCGGCGAGCTCCTGCAGCAGGGCCTCGTTGTTATAGCCCGAGCTCATCGCTGCTCACTTATGGCGCGCTGTCAAAATAGCATTATCATCGCTACTGCTACTGATGTGTCTACTGCACTTGCATGCTGCTGCTGCTGCTGCTGCTGCTCTGCTGCTACTTTCTGTTTTGACGTCATATGTGTTTCACACTCTTTTGCACGCGCCAATACACTTCCTCTCTGTCTCTGTCTCCCTTCTACACACCGCTACCAGTCACTCTCTATCTAGCAGTACTGTTGTTGTTGTTGGAGATTTAAAGAGCCATGCTATTGCTTTTGCGTGCAGGGAATGCGAGACGCGACTAACTGAACTCGTTCGTGCAAGCAGCGGAGGCACTGGCCCGGGGATAGCGAGCAACGAGCCAACAGAGTAGGGAGGCCCCGCCGCTAGTGATACTGCGGTTGCGTTGCTACTTCTGCTGCTGTTGACGCTGTCGTTGCCGCTGTTGCTGAACGTGCGTGAGTTGTGAATGAGCACGCTGACGCGGCGACAGCAAGAGAAAGAGGAGAGAAACAGAGACACAGTGAGGAGAGGAGAGGAGAGGGCTATAGAGACAGATAGAGAGGAGAGAGAGGGAAGATTTGCCTGGAAAACTACTAGGCGACGTGCGACGTCTCTCGTCTCGTCACGCACGCGTTTTCGGGACGAGGCCTCAATTCGACTCTATTTAAATTTCGCTGACGGCCACACACGTGCCGCACGTGTGTATCTGTGTGTATGTGTATCCCCATATGCGCAATAGCCAAGATATACAGAGGCGGACCGAGAGAAAGAGCTGAGGTTATCGCTACTATACTGCTCCCCTCGCTCTCTCTCTCTCTCTCTCTCTCTCTCTCTCTTTCTCTTTCTCTTGCTATCTCTTTTTCGTATGACGCACGCGTGGGTGTGAGTTTGTCTGCCCGCGCCTATATACCTTGACGGCTAAACAAAAACAACGGATTATTGACTACGTTGAGAGTCGTTACATTACACTGCACACAACACGCAGCAGTCTGCAAATTCTCCTCTTTCCTTCCCTCTCACTCTCTCACTCACTCTCTCTCTCTCTCTCTCTCTCTCTCTCTTTCACGTTTTTCTCCTTACGCTCCCTTCCACTCCTACAGTCATTTTTCACCCCTCTTGCGAACGAACGACGAACGGCAACGAAACACGGAACGGCGGAAAAGGTCTAACTTATTAGCCAGGTGGCAGCAGTGTCTCACCAAGCCATCAGCCATTTTATCGATTGCCATTCCACCAGCAATATACCAAAGCCAATTGCTAGCAAAGAAAAGAATCGGAGTTACAGCGCGAATTTCACTAGCAAATATTGCTTTCCGCAAACTCACAGCAGTTTACGCTGTGCCGCTGTTATGAACAAGGTGAGTTCTTTTTTCCCTAAATACTCTGCTTATCGCGAAAAGAATACCGCTTCCTGTTGTTGCGCGGGAGCAAGCGACGCCCTGTTTGGTTATGCGTGCGGATGCGCGTGTGTGTGTGTGTAAGAATATCAGTATATTTGCTCGTTACATTCAAGACGATATTGTTCAATTTTTATATTCACATACGACGTTATTTATTCTATATGCTTAGATGTCACGGTACCCGTCGGATTGCAAAGTCTACGTTGGCGATTTGGGCAACAACGCTACGAAGCAAGAGATCGAAGATGCCTTCTCTTATTACGGACCCCTGAAAAACGTATGGGTGGCTAGAAATCCACCAGGCTTTGCTTTCGTTGAATTCGACGATCCAAGAGATGCCGAAGACGCCATTAAAGGACTTGATGGACGTACCGTTTGCGGGCGTCGTGCACGCGTTGAGCTAAGCAATGGAAAACGTTCGAGAGATCGCGGACCACCAAGTAGGAGTGGTGGTGGCGGCGGTGGAGGTGGTGGTGGCGGCCGTGGAGGTCCCGCTAGTAGGTACAACTCCGAGGACAGATGCTACGATTGCGGTGAACGTGGTCACTATGCCCGCGATTGCTCTAGACAAAAGAAAAAGAGGTTTGTCTAATGATTTTTTTGCATGACTTTACAGCAATTTCTTCATTCTATTTCAGATGAAGTTCTGTTATTTTTTATATTCTTATACATGTATGTCTACATACAAGACTATGACAATGGACAATCTTACCTTTTTTTATTAGAATAGTTTAGATCTAATGCTATGCTTTTTATTTTTTTTTTTCAATCAGCCGAGTAGTACAAAGGTTTTCTAACTCGAACGGAACATGAATCCATTGCAACCCAATATAATACTGCCTCGTTGATTTTAACTCTTTCTCACTTGTTTACTTTTCCATTTTCGATATTCAACATTTGGCGTACACAGACTAACCGGAGTAAGCAAAATAAAGTTTTGTATATGCAGTTGTACAAATGATATGTTTTGATCGAGGTAGCAGAATCATGACGTTTGCTAATATATCGAAGCGCTGCTCTGTGACAAGCTATTCAGCCAATGCTGAAGCTTGTTGTTTTGGCAACAATAAATGTCCATTAGCTCCAATCAATTTGCTGACAGTCCATTAATTGCTTGCTCCAATTGGTTAGCCATTCAATTGGAAAATAAGATAAGTGTGCCCAAATGGATCAGCCTGGATCAGCATGATTCTGGTTTCGTTTTTTGTTGTTCTTTTGTTGTTCCTTTGTTGTTCCTTTGCTGTTCCTTTGCTGTTCCTTTGTTGTTCCTTTGTTGTTCTATTGTTGTTGAGGTCACAGAACTGTTGTCGGAAAACCTTTGTACTACAGCTGTTTGGCGTGTGAGTGTGCTGTTAGCAATTGCCAGAAAACGGCAATTTTGCTCTTAAAAAAAAAGAACATGGATTGTATCTGTTGAGGCTAGAACGGCGACGTAATCCTGCCCATTATTTGTAGGAGGTGCGGCTGAAGCGGCACTCGCATCGTGACCATGTCGCTCACACAGAGGTGTACACATTCGCGATAATCGACTTGGCTTCACATTGCGATCTGCACTCTGCGTAGTTACAGCGTGTAGAGCACCTACCTACTCTCAGTGTCTCTTGGGCTTAACCTACTGCACTCTACGAGAACAGACACACTGCAGAGCAGATAATAAGAGAAAGAAAAAGAAAGAGAGAAAGAGCGAGAGAGAGAGAAAGAAAGAGAGAGAGAGAGAGAAAGCGAGAGAAAAGAGAGAGAAAGAGAAAAAGAGAAAGTGAATAAGTCCACTTCGGGTTCTTCTAGTCGACGGCACTTCGCTGCGCTTATCTTCTCTTCGTGATACGACTCTTCGCTCTCAGTCTCACACACAACGTCGCAATAAACAAAACTTCGAGACTTCCGTCACCGAGACCGAGACTCCTCTACGCTCTCTATTCACACACTCTCTTCGCCTTCGCCTTCGCCAATCTCTCCGTCCAATAACTTCGCGCGAATTTTACTGCCGACCAAATCTGCTCTGCAATGCCTACCTACTACCCCTTACTTCCGCGCGCATTCACCTTGCTGACCTTCGACCCCATACTATAGGTATACATATGCAACATCAACTGCAAGAGATTTCTTTAAATCGTCGTCAAATCAACCAAACTTACGCGCACTTACGCGACTTCAATTTTCATATTGGTAAACAAATCTGCAATACTTGTTCATTGCTTTCGATGTTAATTGTTCGCATGACGACCATAAAATCTTCCATTACAGCGAGTAAGAAGATTATTAATTACTACTTTTCTTTCGTTTGTTCTTTAGTTTTTTTTGTTGCCATTTCATATTATTTTTGAATTATTACTTTTTGTGTTTCTCTTTTTATCATGTACTTACAGTAACTGGCTGAAATTAACTGATGACGATTTATTTAAAAAGCATTTGCCTAGCAATATGTCACAGTCACGAGAGTTCAATTATATTAAGGTATCGAGGAAAATTGCCAAGCATTATTGATCAATCGTTACAATCAATACGTCTCTCTCGCTTGAGAGTGGGGTTTTTTGTTCACTAGAATTGATAAACACAACAAAATTCAATGTCACAGCTCACGGAAACATTGATACGATACAATAATGATAGGCATATTTTTCAAAATAAAAACAAAATCAACGCCATTTTTGTTCACTAGGTCTTATTCGAGATCGCGTTCAAGGTCCCGCTCACGCTCGAGGCAGCGCGCCAGACGCAGTTACTCACGCTCTTACTCGCGCAGTCGTTCACGTAGCCGCAGCAAGAACGGACGAGACAAGACAAGATCGCCATCCCGAGATCGCAGATCCAAGTCCGGCTCAGCTCGCTAAGCAGTGTTTACAGAAAATATGGTAAGTGCTTCGATGCGACCACTCGTTTGTATGATTTTAACAGTTGTACTTGATTTCAGATCCAATGAACAATGAAACGATTTTGGCTGAAAGAAATGGATAAAACAAACATGCCAATTTGATATGAAATGATGTACTTGATTAAATTAATGTAACACTCTTAATACATGTGTAAGTCTATCTTATATAGCTAATTTTAAAATTGGAACAAATTAATTTTTTTCACATTATACGAATTATGGTAAAAACCTGAAAATACCATATGTACAATGCAATATGCAATTAGTTCAAATCATAATACACATTCAGAATAAATGTATTGTAGAACTATAGAAATAAGTATATCAGTAACGTTTGTTTCGATTCATTATTTTCAGTGTTATTAGAATTTGCTTCATTTTCCATAAGAAGTTAGGAATGTATTTTTAATTATTGTAATTCTTCTTAAAGTAATTGATTCCAACTTGTAAAGCGTACTAATAGCCGAATATGGTTGTGGCATTGAATAAATAACGAAAAACCTAAATTTCCATATAATTTTGTGTCTTTTATTTTTTTGGTACTCGTTTCATATACATGTAAATATACATGTATATAAGAAATAATTTACATAACTTGATTTCCATACAATATTATACAACAAATTTTTCATCGTTCAAACATTTTTTTTTACGCAAATAGGATCTCGCGTGTTTGCATCATTAAAAATGAGGCACAACCGTACGTAATTGTCTATTTTCTTTAGTTATCTATATAAATATACAATTATTATTACAAAATTATTTTAAACTATACTTTTTTACAATGTACAACTTGGCTTACATGCGCGTGGATTATGCATTTAAATAGTCAAGTTGATGGCAACAGTTATATAAATTAAAATGCTTTTTTTTTGTCGGTAGAAATCGTTTATAAATTCACAACGTATACATCTATATTTGTTTTTTTTTTCTCTCCAGCACTTTCCGATCACCGATGAATAACTTCGATTAGCATTTCCTTTTTATAGAAAAATAAAATTCTACGTATTCCACTGCGTTTATATGATTTTCTTAAATTTATAATTATAATTAATTTTTATTGGTCGATGTCAATCTGTAGTTGCAAATAAAAATCATCCTTTGAGAATGTAATATAAGATTGTGCGACTGTTTTGCATTCTACACCTTCAAAATAATTCGTGGAAATTGTTTTTTATAGCATATTTTACGGTGTTTGAACTGACACTTGCGTTTCTTTTCGTTGCAAAGTTATATTTATACGTCGCATTGTTGTTCGAACAAACTATAGATTTGACTTATTTTATAACAAAAGTTACAATTTCAGTTGTATTTCGCAACAGTGCACGCACAAGTAATACTGTCACGGTTGATACAATATTTTACTCACATTCACTCGATATTACGCTTGTATACTTCAATTTTTTTAGACCGCCCAGTCTACAATTCACAGTCTAACTTTTAGGCTCTTTGTTATTTTATCATGATTAAACTGCTTGTCTACCTAGACTTTAACTTCGATGTACGCTTTGTATTGAAAATACAGACAATTAAAAACCAAGAATACACAAAGAAACGTTAAAAAAGTATTCGTGGAACTGAGTTACGAAACGGATTCATGAATGTCCGTGAATAGACTTTGAACTAAACGGATTATTTGGGTATTTCCAAACTAAACGGTAATATTTGTTCAATATACCTATGGCACTTGGCCATACAAAGTTATTCATATTTTATAACGTTGTGGCTTATTGAATCGTTAGAATTTATAGAGTTCAACATAATGTAGAAAATCTTTAACAAAGGAATATTATACGCAGCACTAGCACGCACTACTGCTACTTTTATATTCTTTGGCTACTGCATTACAATACGTCGTTTGTTAAAAAAAATGTTTCCTTGGCGTATACCATTCATATAGGCAACCACTTTGACACAAATTCGTTTTTTTTTCTCCTCGCAATTATGTGCCCCTTAATACTAAAATATTCACCTTGCTATTATCACATACGTTGTACACGAAAGGAGCATCACCTGTTTTTTTGTTATTTGTTTTACAAAAATTTTTGTTCTTATTAATATCCTTCGTTTCTGAAAAAACTCCAGCTTTAATAGACTTTTTACAAAATAATCTTGTAACAAATATTTTCTTGGTTGCTGGTTTTTCTTTATCTGTTTATTTATTTTTCAACAGGCCTTTCTTTAAGCTGGCAATTACGTTACGTCAATAGTTATGACGGGTTATTGTTTCCTTCTTACGACCAATTGATCAATTCGTTTGTTGTGTTATTACAATTAATATAAATATTTATCTCTCCTCTCTCTCTCTCTCTTGCTCATTTCAATAATGCCTCCACTTAAACGAGTACCGTTTTACGTATCACTTAATTTGTATTTGGCATTTTCCAGAGCATTTGTGCTGAAACGAATATTTGGCAATAAAGACAATACAAAGCTTTCCGTAGCTTAAATCGTGATGTTAAAGTGTACTCAATGCGCTATACTTTTTAGCTTACAGCAAATAGATGAAGTGGTTTCCTCATTCATGAGAAAACGTTTGTTATTTTCCAGCGTAACAATTTAAACGTCTTATCGTGTTCGTTCTCGTAAAAAGCAAATCCTTGCACATTCCATCAAATATTATTGTTAATACACGGCTCAACATTGGCGATTGCAGTCGAGACGTAATAATCAACGAAAAAATAAACAAACTAATAACGATATCTAATCTCAATTTCAAGTGCTGGCGCCGACGAATCTCGCTTATCAAATCGTAGCGAGTCGACTGCATTGCCATTTCATCATGAAATGCGCCGCTTGATATCTACATGACCCTGACCCGTTATCAGGCGATCGAATTGTTTCAAACAAAAATTGACTCTCCTGCCTATGTCGATAAAGAAAAATATCGTCGAAGAAATAAAGCTCCTAAGGTATCAGTCGCATCATCGCGATGGCGAAATACCCGCGAGACGAAAAACAAAGGAGAGTCGAAGATGCAAAATGGAAAAAAAATAAAAGTAAATCAAAAAACGTAGCCGTGAATCACTCACTCATGGACGAGTTGTGCCTGATCGACGTAGGTGCGACGAGTTCGCTGATCGTCGAGTTGTGACGAGTCTTCCTCGAGCCCTCGTCGTTGTCATTGACTAGACTCGAATTAACCGAATGCGAAAGAGCGGCTGTTTTGTCAAAGTCGATTGTAACGTACCCAATCTGATGACTCTTGACCGGCGAGTCCGGTGGTGTCGTTGCTCGTTGATTACTTTCAATGGATTCAGCCGTTGTCGTAGTCGTTGCCAATGTCGTAGTTGCCGTTGTTGCAGCCACCGCCATCGTTGTTGTGCTATTCGCTTCTTTGGTATCTAAATCTAAAACAGCGTAGCTGACCTCTCGAATGGCTATGGTGGTGTTACCGATCGGCGGAGGAGTTTGCGCTTGCAGCGAATGTTTTTCAGCAAAAGATGTCGCGGAGAATCGTTTTTTCAATTCCTCGATCTCAGTCGCATCCAAATTAGCGTAGCAGTGTCTCGGCCCATCATCAGGTTCGTACTGTTGCTGTTGCTGTTGTTGTTGCTGTTGCTGTTGCTGTTGTTGCTGCTGCTGCTGCTGCTGCTGAATATTTGTGAGTGTATGCGGCCGAGCTTTAACAACGGGAATGACGGGTTCGACTTTGACTTGACCGGGGCTTATGTTCATATAGGCACGACCAGTACCGTCCATCGTGTCGGATGTATCCTTTAAAAGTGTTGTGGACTCGTAACCGCTATGAGACGGTGACAAAGGACTGGCATCGCTACCGAGGTCTACATTCATATAAGATGGTGCCGAGGATTGCGGGGGTAACGACACCCGATGTGTCGACGACCACATCTCGTTGTTGATCACTTGATTTGATATCTGCTCGAACGATAGGAAACCGCTGCTCGAGTTGGAACTGCTGACGGTGTGTGATCTGCAATTCAAAAATGTATTGTACCGATGCTACGCTCAAGCATTGTTCATTTACATTGCAATAAAAACGGATGCCATATATTTGTCATGTTAAATAACGAAAAAAAGAAGCGTACCTCTGCATTGACCTTCTTGCCAGGCTTTTGTTGTTATTGTATTCGGCGTCAACAACGACGCTTGACTGAACAGCTTCTTCGTTGACATAAAGCGAGGACGGATGAAGATGAGGAACAGGAAGAGGTGGTGGTGGCAATGATAGTGGCAACGCTGGTGGAGGCGACGGTGAACCCATTGTGCCTTGAGGCGACATTGGTCCACTGCTACTTCCAATACTGCTCAATCGTCCAATTCCGTTCTGCTGGTTATGAGGCAACGTCGATATAACTCTGCTGCTAGTTCTAGCTGGTGTTGGATCTAGGTAATTAGGTTCCACAGGTATTGTCACTCTTGTTAGCATAGGTCCGGATTGAGTATTATTAGGCATGTCTCTTGAAATTGCATCATCGCCGCTTGTACAGACCTGCTGCAGATTTATTTTACATTATTGAGTACGAATATTCTTTTCAAATAACCGAGTCAAAAATGTTGTTTACCTGGATATTGGTTTGTACAAGATTGAAGAGTTGCGCTGCTCTACGACATTTGAAAGCGTATATTCCTGGACCAGTAGAGCAGCGCCTTCCAGACTCAAAACTAAAGATTTCCGCATCGTAGCCATAACGACGCAAGCATCGTAATGGCCATTTGACTGGTGGTTTATTTCTTTGGTGCAAAATGATGTCCGACTCTGTAACTTCTAGCTTACCTGGTGTAATTAAATTTCCTAAGTCATCGACGTTCATAACTTGAAAGACATTTGCATGTAGATCGTTGATATCTGTTCGACTGTTGACACAACCCATTCTCCAACTTAGTTCTACGAATAAATTCAAAATGATATTGTAACAATATTCTAGAGATTATGTTTATGATCACAACTTACATGTTAATAAGCGAGCTAGCGCATTACAAACGCATCTCGTTGTTTTTCGTCGAGTCACCGTAAACTGGCCCGTTGTGATGGTTTCTCTCAAGATCAATTTCGTTATCATATCGCACCGTAATAAAGCTATACTCGAGATTGGGGTCGCATTGGGAATTCTTTATTTAAAACTGATTTCAATCTAATCCAAAATAAAAACAATGTTATTATTGAGTTAGAAGCGTTTGGCAAATACGTTCAACCAAAATAACATGCTATTTGTAAAGATTGATTTTACCTACTGTATGTGTCTAATGAGATTCTCATTGTTCTTTTCGTCTCTTTAAAGTTTCTGTTGTGGTCGTCTTTAAAAAATTAAAAGTTGAAGGAACAACATTCAAGAGAGACTTGCAATTTGCAAGCTTTCTCAATTCCTCTGAAACTGCAGACAATCTAGTAGAGAATAGATCGTGAGAGGTGAGGTCTTACTCGGATGAGTCCTATCTCGTATTATCGTACTTCAATCGATTGTTTACGTCACCTAACCTATGTTAGGGTATAGGAATGAGACGTCACTAACCATAAACTACGAGATATCGATCATCGATCAACTTGAATAAAAATCCGTCTAATTCAAGATGCAAGAATTGATGGGCTTATTGAAATATTTGATGAATTTCAAAAAGTAGAGTTTTCTCAATAGTTTCAATTGATAATACTCAAAAATATACATTTTCATAAATTTGGTACGCATAAAATATAGATATATTACGCGGCAAAGTCGTGATATAAGACGATAAACATTTGACAACGCTGTACGGACACGGAACAAGTGACAGCACAAACACAAGCACAAGAAGCGTATGCGTGCCAACTCGTGTTTTTCTAACCTCGAAAACCCATGTGCGCGCTGGGTTGAATTTTGTTTTTCTTGTGATATTTGTAATATAATTTTGTGAAAATGAAAACTCGCAAATCACAACTGAAAAGAAAACTGCATACGGAAAATATTCCCAGAGTCATAGTAAACGACAAGGAAAATGAGCCCAGTGGCGATGAAGATACCGCTGAGGTAAATTTTGTAAACGCATATCCCAGTCAACTAATTCATTTTTTTATATATTAATACTTTCAAAATTAATGCTATTTCAAAATTATATAATTTGTAAATTGTTATTATTACATGCTTTTGTATTATATTTTATTACTTATAAAGTTCATCTGCAGTAAAAAAATTCTTTTTGTACATTTTCATTGAATGATTAATGTTTAAAAACGAAATCAATTACTGTTATTTGATAACAATTCAAAGCATCGATATAGTACATGAAAAATAATTAAACAACACTTAAACTTACGAAATATTCAAATTGAATGCAAAATAAAAATCTGACTAACTGTTTAAATCTAGGATTCTGGAACAGAAGATTTATTGGTTGGAGAAATAAATAGTCTTGGTGATTCGTCAGATGAAGAAGTTGATGAAAATAATAAAGAACCTGAATCAGATGAAGATGAAGATGAGCTTGTATTTGAGTCTGGGGATGAAACTGATAACAGTCAAGGGGAAAGCGAGGAAACTGAAACTTCTGACGGAGCCAGTGAAGATGAAGAAAGTGGCAATGAAGAGAGCGACGAAGAACAAAGTGGAGAAGATAGTTTATTAGAAACAGGAGAAGATTCCAATGATGAAGAGGATGTTCATTTTGACAAAAAAAAGGAAATAAATAAAACTAAACCTCAAAAAGTAACCAAAACAGTAAAAACAACTAAAAACAAACAAAATAGACAAAAATCTAAATCCAACGACGATACAAATGTATCTACTGATTCTAAAGTCATTGTTGAAACAACTAGTACTAATGTCAATGAATATGATGATAGTGATACGTCTGATGAGGAAGACATTAGGAACACTGTAGGAAATGTACCAATGAAATGGTACAACGATGCAGATCACCTTGGATATGATTGGGATGGCAAAAAAATATTAAAACCCCAAAAAGGAGATCAACTAGATAATTTCTTGAAAAGGATGGAAGATCCTGATTTTTGGCGCACAATAAAAGATTATCAAACTGGACAAGATGTTGTCTTAAGCGAAGCAGACATTGAACTTATCACGAGAATTCAGAAGCAGAGAGTACCCGACAATAAATTTGATGAATATGCGGTGAGTTCATCTTTAAATTTCATGAAACTAACAAAATTACAATATAAACTATCAAATCAATTTTGCTTATATTTTAGCCATGGGTGGAATGGTTCACTTCAGAAGTTGAGAAAATGCCTCTGAGAGGTTTTCCTGAACACAAACGTTCCTTCCTTCCTTCGAAAAATGAAGCTAAAAAAGTTTCAAAGCTAGTTCATGCTTTGAAAATGGGATGGATTAAGTCGACTGCAGAAATGAAGAAAGAAAGAGAAGAAAAATCAAATGAAACTCAATTTTATATGCTTTGGGAAACTGATGATCAAGCAGAAGAAATGAGGAGAATCCATAAACACATTCAAGCTCCAAAAAGATTTTTGCCAGGTCATGCTGAAAGTTACAATCCACCTCCAGAGTACTTATTTGACAAGAGAGAAATGAAAGCATGGAATAAATTGAAACATTCACCATGGAAGAGAAAGTTGCACTTTATTCCTCAAAAGTACAATTCACTCAGAGAAGTTCCTGCTTATTCCAAGTTTATCAAAGAAAGATTCCAGAGATGTTTGGATCTTTATCTATGTCCAAGAGCAATCAAAATGAAATTGACTATTGAGCCTGAACAATTGATACCTCAGCTACCAAGTCCTAGAGATTTGCAACCATTCCCTACTATTCAATCAATGATTTACAAAGGTCATACGAACATGGTCAGGAGTATGGCTATAGAAGCGACAGGCCAATATTTAGCTAGTGGTGGAGACGATACAACATTAAGAAGTAAGTTATTAATTTTGATCTTTATATCGCTATAGTTGGCAACATTTATCATGAAAATTCTTCTTTAGTCTGGGAAATCGCAACTGGTCGATGCCTTAAAGTCGTGCAATGTGGAGGAGTAGTTAGAAAAGTTGCTTGGTGTCCAAATCAAAATCTACCACTTATAGCTGTAGCAGCTGATCAAACGGTGCTTTTAGTCAATTCAGGAGTTGGAGATCACGTTATCACGAAAAAAGCAGATGAACTTTTACAAATAGTTCCACAAAGCGACCTGATAGGTAATCATTTCGCAGTGATGTATTCGGATTCGCCATTTACCATGTTTGTAGAAAACTATAATACCTTATTATTCATTTTTTACTTTAGTTCCTGAAAGAGTGAAAGCTGTAGTACAATGGGAACACGTAACGGAAACTAGTGATCCCGAAAAATGGAAAATGGGAATTAGAATTATTTTGAAACACTTCAAAACTGTCACACAAGTAACATGGCATGGAAAGGGTGACTATTTTGCAACAGTTATGCCAGAAGGTCAAAATCGAGCTGTTCTAATTCATCAGCTATCGAAACGAAGATCTCATTTACCTATTGGCCGACCTAAAGGACAAGTTCAATGTGTTTTGTTCCATCCAATCAGACCATTCCTTTTTGTAGCGGTGAGTATTAAAAAAAATTTATTTTCAAGATACGAAATATCTTAAACCCATTTTTTTTTTATATATCTTTTTTTATGTCCAGACACAAAGGAATGTAAGGATATATGACTTGACAAAGCAGGAAATGATTAAAAAATTATTGACTAATTCACAATGGATATCAACTATGGCAATACACCCTGGTATATATCATAATTTATTGCCAAGCTAAATGGAAAATCAGATCATTTAATTTCTCTATGTATGTTCGTTCATTTTTTACAGGTGGTGACAATCTTCTAGTTGGAACATACGATAAAAAACTATTATGGTTTGATTTAGATTTAAGCACAAAACCTTACCAAACGCTCCGCCTTCATGGTACAGGAATACGTGGTGTGGCTTACCACAAAAGATATCCATTGTTTGCATCAGGTGCTGACGACAGAGGTCTTATTGTATGTCATGGAATGGTGTACAGGTATGTATTAGAATTAATACATTGTAATCTGAGGGAATTTCAAAGCATAGATTCTAACGTGATGTGTGTTATTGCAGTGATTTACTTCAGAATCCATTGATAGTACCGCTGAAAAGATTATGCAATCATGAACCATTCGAAGACTTTGGAATATTGGATGTGTTATTCCACCCAATACAACCATGGGTATTTTCATCAGGAGCCGACTCAACAATAAGATTGTACACGTAATGAAATTTGTATGACTGTATAAATAGATTTATTAAAAATAAGAAATAAATAATTTTTACAAATTGTGGAACATTGCTTTTCAAGCTTTTTTGTTACAATATAATAAGTACTTAAGACCTACACATTTTGTTTTTGATGGACATTCAGTTGTGCATATTTTTATTACGTATTATTGTAGGATCGTAAATCTTTCAATAATACAAAATGGATACTAATTTGTTGAGCTTGCTTGAAATATTTTGTTATTTTGGATGTCAACCTCTCACCATCTAAAATATACATAAAATGATATTTCTCTACAGTGTGCAAATTAAATACTTTTACAGTAGTTTAATTGTTAGTATTTTGATTTTGGTTTCATTAGTAACGTTCATAAAAATATGGTTTACAATATAAGTATAAATACTTTTGTTAATAATCATTTTTACAAATAAAAATATCATTATGAAATCATTGGGTACCAAGTTTGTGTTGGAAATTATTTTTCTGAAACTCTTCTAAACCGTTGTCTCAACAAAATAGGAACTAGTGAACATAATTATCAAATGCATTTTTAATTACTTTACAAATTATACAACTCGAAATCACATACATATTGTTGTTTATTGTTGCAAAAGTGAAACCTATATAATCAGAGGCTTAATCTTGTTTGAAAGTTGAAGGTGAGCTATGATTATGACCTGTACATTGCCATTCAGGCTGTCCACACTCGCAAGTGCGTCCTGCATGGCGAATTTGAAAGACTGTAACTATTTTTTTGTCATCGTCAAACTTACAAGTTATGTGGAGATCATGAATTAAAAATGTGTAAAACTGATTTCCATAACGCTGCCTCAAATATACCGATCTTGGATCCTCCTTCAAAACATTCTCCACTGCTTGTCGTTTTTCCTCTGCTTTTTCATTCAATATATCATCTAATTGTAGTAGTGAACGTTCATTAAAGACTACTGATAATGTTGATGTTTTTGGTTTTGATATCCATTCAGGAACTCTTACTGCTGCATCGGTATGATTGTCACCTATTTGTCTTATGAATGTATGAGAATTTAAATCTGAATTATTACTACTATTGGCTAGATTGGATGTATGAGGTACATTAGGCTGTGATAAATCAAAGCCTTCTTCTCCATCGGGTGCTTCTCTCACTCCCATTCTAATAGGAGAGGAAGACGACGACGAGTCATCAAGTCTCAAATTAAGAGTACGTCTGCTGACTAGATCTACGTCAGTTCCACAAATTGCATTAGGACCATCTGCACCTTCTAATAGCCTTGAATTTCCTAAATTTTGTTCATCACTGATTTCAGCAGCAATCGAATTATAACCAATGCGATTGTAATTACTTCTGTTTGCAATTAGAGTAGCAACTTGATTCTCTTCTATATAACTTGCACTATCGTTGTCTATGTCATAGTGCATATTTTCTTGAAATTCCTCAGCTTGCAGTCTTATGGCAAGTTCCTCATCCCTTGATACATCAGCGGATGAATTTGAATTAGAATTTGAAGAAATTGGAGATGTGTGCAATATAGACTGCTGAAATTCCCTTGGTTGTCCTAAATTCAAATGATCTCGAGGATCTTGAGGTGCTTCATCTATGTTTGTGGGATACCATCCATCTGGGTTATCCGTAGATGAAGGTGATGTATCATTTCGTCTTAATTCATTAGAATGAACACATTGTAGCATTTTTTCAATGTGTAATGGATTGTCGTACTGTGGAATATATGGTTTAATATCCAGTACAGGTGTTTGATCAATCATATCAACACCTTCAAAGTAGATAGTACAATCTTCAATCTTGATTATTTTTACTAAACTCAATCCAATGGGAGATGGTCGATGTGGGGTTCTGGTTGAAAATACTCCAGTTCTCATACCATTTAATCTGGGAGGTGCAACCTTTGCTCTCACATGTACTGTATCATTTTTATGAAAATGAAACAATATCCTGAAATCATAAATAGCTTGATAAAAAATTGCAGGACTTAGTTATAAATCTTTATAACTCCAGAGATACAAACCACATATGGGAAAATTCTTCCAATCCTTCAAGCGCGTGTTCGGGATTAGTAAAGATACTTTTAAAAAGTGTTATTTTACCAGGTGCTCCACTGCAAACTGTGGGTTGCCTAGGAGTACCTCTTTTGTTAGGAAACCAAGTAGACACAATACCAATAGGCCTCAAATTCAAGACATTACTATTGGCTGTACTACTTGATGCTTCATTACTTCTATTATTGATTGAAGCATGCAATTGTGCAGTTTCATCTGGGAAAGAGTCCAGACCACTTGTGCTTAATCCTAAAAGTCTTTTAATACTATGGACATCTCTTTCGTGAACATAGCGCAAGCTTTTTATTTGTTGTCTGAAAATGCAGTCAACGTCATAAAATTACAAATAAATTTAAAAATATTTAGGTTATGAAATCTAAATCAATAAAGATGTCAATCTTATACTCAAATGATATGAAAATATATACTTATCAAAATAACTTGTACCTCAAATTATTTATTTCCTTTCGCGCCGTAATTAATTGTTCTAACAAAAACTTGCAGTTTGATTCGAAATTTGCCATCATATAACATTACTTAATTTTCGTAAGGTATTTTTGTTTGTTTTGAAGCAAGAAAATAATCAGTCGTACTATCGTATTATTCCGAATTAATTACGTGTTTATTTATATTTTATACATTTTAAATGTTCGATATAAACGTGAGTTCTCGTATTAATACTTGTTACTAATATATATGGTACGTATGTGTGTATTTTTATACACGACACAAGCTGTGCGGTGCTTACATTACTGCTTATCGCGATTGTAAAGTTGACTGCAGCGCCAAGAATTTGACATCCGCCGATGTTTCTTTTGAAAGTAGCCTTCAAATTAAAACAGTTTAATACGTGTTGTATGTAATTTTTATTAAATCGCAATAATTATGTGAAAATACAATCTACTTTCTAAATCATTAACAATCCATTCATTGGATCATTAGGATCATTCTGATGTTATTTTTACTGAATATTCGTTTCCTCTTACGTATTGATTTAATAATAATAACGACGAAACGTCGTTTAAAGAAGCTTGTTAAAAATCATATTACGCATGTATTTAATACCGTACATCAATCGTTCAAGTGTTTTCATAATACTGCTTCTTACAAACGGCCAAAAGCTGTGAATTTCGATCCCTGATTTATCCTTGTCAATGCCATAGTTACTTCTATCGTCGTTGTTAGATCTATTTTTAAGTTTTCTTTTGTTTATTGATTGTTTAATCTCGTTATACCTAGAGTGACAATTAATTTGTCAAATATATATAATTAAATAACGGTGCATTACGCGATACTAGCGTAAGAGAACATCACTTGACCTGTTCATAACATCGACGCCCATTTGCTTCTTTAGCATAAATACAATTGCTTCTCCTCTTATTACAAGATCTGAAAACGATTATAATAACAATTAAAAGAAAAACAAATATACAAATAAATATAGTGAGCTAAATATTATACCAGTTGCGAGTAAGGAAAACGTATCGTCGTCTACATTTGGATACTTTTCCATAAATTTAGGATGCGAGCAGCTAACTTTTCTAGATAAAAGATAGTCTTGTCCAATCCTCTTCTGCATGATTATTCTTCGAATTTTTTTGTAACTTTTCAATGATACGAGCACGTTAAATAATCATTTTTAAACAAGAAACTGATATATTCGATTACAAGCTCATATACATACGACTATAATAAACTATTTAGTGTACCTTTTTAAAAAATCTTCGCCCAATTCCTCAAATAAAACTTTTGCAGCTTCTTGTCCTACCTCAACATCAATCAAAGTATTATCGATAGTAACTAAAACAACAATCGTACAAATTGATTTAATTATCGCAATAGTTTATAAAAAAGTCATTTTTTTATCATTGGAATTGTAATAATTATCTTACTATCTATACTAATCATTATTCCTATTCTTACTTACACATAGCGTTCTTTCAATTGTTCCTCTTCCTGTGATAATTTTATTATTGGTCCTCGGCAATTCTCGAGCGTTAAAATATATTTTTATCGATTCATAACACGATACCGTAGGAGCCCCTATAAGTGCTCGACGACGAGTAAAAGATCGAAATACAAGCACTTTAACGGTTTATTTATATCTGTAAAATCCAATACATATACGCATCTTGTTGAGAGAGAGAAAAGCTAACTGTTAAATCCGACTGACAGTCGATATGTCGCTATAGCGAGACAGGGACATCCGACAGAAAAATGCATCAATGGATCAACGACATTAACTCATATTACATTACAGTACAAACAGTGCACTCTTACGATCATTACGGACATTATAAAGCCACGTAAAAATAAAAATTAAAAATAAATGTAATGCTCTAGTATTGAAAAATAAAAATATAGCTCTAATTGTAATCAATCCTAAATAAAAAATAATTTATTTATCGATAAGTAACATTGACTTTAACAAATTTTTCAAATAGAATCACAATATATTACTATGATAATGTATGTACAGTTTTTGTCAATCTCACGTCCATCTAATCGTTGTGATGAAGTTTCGGACTATATTGCGAAGAATATACAGGAATTCGTCGTGACTCGGAATTCATTCCTTCGCGTGAATGATAACGCCTCTCAATAACTTTATCAAAAAACCTACTTAATTTTACAGAGGAACTGGTACCTGCTGCGAGAGATCTTGCCTGACGGCAATCCTATTACAGATTAATAATATTATTTGTGACAAAGTCTTGATAAGAACCAATATTATAATAAAATACAAACGTAAATATTTACCAAAGATATTTCATCTGCACCACATTCTTCGGCAATAGTAGAAGATCTTCTATATACTGGAATACTAGACCTAACTTCAGCTATCAAGTCTGCCTTAGTACCTACCACCAAAATAGGAATCTGAAAAGATATTATAATTGATATTTATTTCCTTATGAGAAATTAAACTTTTACAAGAGTGCAGCAAACCTGCGTTGACCCTACAAACTTTTCTGGATCAAAATCATCAAATGATTTCAATTTCAATTGACTATTATCCTTATTCAATACTTCTTCTAACCATTTCTGTAAATTTTGATGCGATTTTCTATTAGTTAAGTCATGTACAAGAATGATACCTAATAAACGTATAAACCATTGCACGATAAGAAATCATACTACACAGCAAATTATACATAATCATATTCCATTCATTATAGCTAATATCTTACCATTTGTTGGATTGTAAAACACACTCCGTGTATTCTTGTGGCTTTGGCTTCCTCCAACATCCCATAATTCTACAAAATACCTCCGCTGATTTGGTGTGCCCTCTTTATATTCGTGCAATTTTACTTCCACTGAACACCCAATTGTCCAAGACGGATTGTTTATTGGTTGTTGATGACATATTAAATGGGTCAAAGAAGATTTTCCAACACCTGAAACAAATAATACTATTATGTATGTTTATTTAAAGAATAACCTATAGTATACAAAATATGGTATTTGCATTTGCACATTTAAATTAACCAAAAGTTAGGTACCAATATATTACATAGGCATAAAGATAAATAAATCATTACAGCAGGTGCTCACCATTATGAATTGATCATATTATCATAATAATTTGCGAACAAATCAATTAAATAACCGTAAATTATTCAAAGTCTTACCTGAATCTCCTACAACAATAATTTTCACTTTATCAATGGAAGCCATTGATACAATTACACAATTATTAATCAACTATCATCTAGTCTTGTCAATTAATTTGGCGATTGGCAAAATATTTATCCCTTTTCTTGACAGATTGCTCATAAATACTTAAGATTGGCTGAATCCTTCCAAAATATATTACATAGCTTATCTTATCGGTTCTGTATAAATGACCGAGTTTGTTTAGCCCAACCCACATTGACCATAACCTCAATTTACAGTGCTTGCAGCGATTTGTATATGGGTGATTCTTGACTATTACAATGGCTCTAGAGACGTTGGTCAATCGTTTTTTTTTCTTCAAATTTTGCATACTTATTACATATAAGGAGATAAAAATTTTCCAAGTTTTTATGATAAAATATTAATTACGACAAAAGTAATTAACAAAAAAAAACAGCAATGAAATTTTTTTTTAAATCCATATCTCAAAAACTAGTAAAAATGTGGGGGTTTATTTTTGGTAAAATGCGTAACAAATCTTTTACTGTAAAATTATGCAATGGAAAAAACAATATATTTTTTTCCAAAAGCTATTACCATGTTTTTTAAACCGACGCATTTATTAGGGGTTTTTCTTTAAAAATCATTAATAAAATTTAACTACAAGCCATTAGGCAATAATTAGCAGTGACAAAAAAAATTGGTCTCTACGCTCGGTGGCAAGCGCACGTCGCTGCTATAGGCCAAGAGGCGTGCCTAGGTTCGGCTTACAAAGTCCACTTAACTATAACGCTATATTGTCACAAACTTGTATAATGACTTTATGTGTTACGTACATAATATAGTTTTAGCATACACAATACAATTTCGAATGGTCAAACAATACTTTCGCGCTGTATGTTTCGTACCACCTTGTATACTAAATTTGTCAAATTTCTCTTTAGTTGTCTTCTAAAGAGAAAAATACAAATAAATATACGCTGCTATAGGCCAAGAGGCGTGTCTAGGTTCGGCTTACAAAGTCCACTTAACTATAACGCTATATTGTCACAAACTTGTATAATGACTTTATGTGTTACGTACATAATATAGTTTTAGCATACACAATACAATTTCGAATGGTCAAACAATACTTTCGCGCTGTATTTATCTGTATTTTTCTCTTTAGAAGACAACTAAAGAGAAATTTGACAAATTTAGTATACAAGGTGGTACGAAACATACAGCGCGAAAGTATTGTTTGACCATTCGAAATTGTATTGTGTATGCTAAAACTATATTATGTACGTAACACATAAAGTCATTATACAAGTTTGTGACAATATAGCGTTATAGTTAAGTGGACTTTGTAAGCCGAACCTAGGCACGCCTCTTGGCCTATAGCAGCGACGTGTGCTTGCCGCCGAGCGTAGAGACTAATTTTTTTTGTCACTGCTAATTATTGCCTAATGTCAGGTAATTAAATTATATTAATGATTTTTAAAGAAAAACCCCTAATAAATGCGTCGGTGCAAGAATAAAAAAAAAGAAAATCCAGTTTTGAGATGTTTGCAATTATTTAAAAAAAATTTTAATAACTTTTAGAAAAAAATATGTTGTTTTTTTCATTGCATATTTTTATAGCAAAAGATAATTTACGTATTTAACGAAAAATAGATCCCCACATTTTTAATAGTTTTTGAGATATGAATTTAAAAAAAAATGTCCGCTGTTTTTATTTTGTTAATAACTTTTGTTCTAATTAATATTTTATTATAAAAATTTGGAAAAATGTTTATCTCATACGTAATAAGTACGCAAAGTTTGAAAAAATCGATTGACCAACGTCCGTAAAGCCATTGAAATAGCCAAGAATCACCAATAGATGCGCGTCGATCACGTCGTCTGTAACCTCAATTTACAGTGTTGCAGCGACTTGCGTATGTTGCGCGTCGATCTTGTAGCCTCAATTTACAGTGTTGTAGCGACTTGCGTATGATGCGCATCGAACGTCTAACCTCAATCTACAGTGTTTATATGATGCGCGTCGAACGTGTACGTTAGCGCGGTGTAAGTGAATTTTTCACCAATTTACCATTAAAAGGAAAACAAATTAATATATTTAGCAATCATAAATACGGGTACAATGATAACAAATTGTGAATTTTAAAAAATTGAAACGATCGTACACATTTCTGACGAAATCAACCAGTAATTGGTATTGTTTTGTATACTATTTTTAATAATCTTTCGTGTATTTATTATTTACGTTTATAAGTAAATAGTTTCTGTTTTGTAGTTTTATGTTCACTATATTTCATTTTGCTACATTTAACGGTCAGTTAAAATTCTATTTCTATCATTGTACAGTGCATCAAAAATTGTATTGCTAATCAATCATCTGCAAAAGTACAGACGCCACTTTGGTCACTTTCATCAATTAAATGCTCTTTTATAACAGATACATACAAAATGACTTCTGAAGAAAGATTAATAACGGAAGTTCCTAGTAGTTTGAAACAACTTGCTAGACTTGTAGTAAGAGGCTTTTATACAATAGAAGATGCTCTAATTGTTGATATGCTTGTTCGTAATCCATGTAAGTAACAACAGTCATTTATGTATATTTTATATGAATAGCTACTATATCGATATATTTATTGTATTTTCAGGTATGAAGGAAGATGATATCTGTGATTTGCTTAAATTTGATAGAAAAATGTTAAGAGCTAGAATTACAGCATTACGAAATGACAAATTTATTCAAGTTAGATTAAAAATGGAGACAGGATCAGATGGAAAAGCACAAAAAGTTAATTATTATTTTATAAATTACAAAACTTTTGTAAATGTAGTTAAGTATAAATTAGATCTTATGAGAAAAAGAATGGAAACTGAGGAACGAGATGCAACTAGCAGAGCTAGTTTTAAATGTATGAGTTGTTACAAAACTTTCACAGACTTGGAAGTAGGTTGAGATTTACAATTATTTTAATTTTAATTTGTGTTATTTAAAGGCAGCAATACAATGATTTTGAATTTCTTTATAGGCAGATCAACTTTATGATTTTGAAACTGGAGATTTTAGATGTACATATTGTAGAGAATTAGTTTCCGAAGATGAATCTGCCCTTCCAAAAAAAGATTCAAGGTTACTCTTAGCCAAGTTTAACGAACAATTGGAGCCGTTGTATATTTTGTTGCGAGAAGTCGAAGGAATCAAGTTAGCTCCAGAAATTTTGGAACCAGAACCTGTAGATATAAACACAATCAGAGGGTATGCTATGAGTTTACTAATTCTGTACAATATCATAATAATAATTTTTCAGAAATAAAAATTAAAAATACAAATTTTCCAACAGTATTGATACAAAGAAATTAAATAATATGCGAGGTCCTAATGACCAATGGTCCGGAGAAGCTACGAGATCATCAGGATTCGCTGTAGAAGATACTAGGGTTGATGTATTGATAGGAGACGACATTCAAGATGATACTTCTAATAAGAAGAAAGAAAGACCGATTTGGATGATGGAAAGCACAATAATTACTTCTGATTCTTTGCCGGTATTTATCATCTACAATCTCGACTCTAATTTCATTGATTTTCTTTTGAACTTACGTTATTTCTTTTCTGCAGAACGAAATGACAAATTCTCAAGAGAGCATATTAGACGAAGCAGCAAACTTAAGCGCTACAAATAACAAACAAGGAGAAGACATAATGTCGGTACTCTTGGCCCACGAGAAGAAGGGAGGAGTTAATGCAGCTGCTGTCAAGACTGTACTGGGTCAAGAGTCTAGCGACAGTAGTGACATGGATGATAATGGCGATGTGCAACTTATCGAACCAGGTATGTACATCATCGTTGAATTGATTTAATCATCCACGTCCCTCGTTGTAAGGGTCGCGCTGTTGATAATATTTATCGAAACGATTGATTTATCTTTGCAGAGGATGTAGAAAAAATGGTTTCCGACGATGACGATGATGTTCCATCTGTAAAAGTAAACGGTAAAAGTGTTCCAATAACAGATGTCTTAACGAATCCTGCACTTGCCGAAGCGATGACCGCGGCAGAAAGAATAGAATATAGTCGCGCCTACCAAGAATATTGCGAAGACGAATGAATGTAAATCAGATTGTATAATATTTTGTATAATAAAATCAAGTGTTTTATAAAATAACGAGTTTCCTTGTATACCTTTGAAGTAACGTTATTTTATTATCAAGTTACAACAATATATTAATAAAACGAAATAAAGTTTAACAACACGATGAAACCTTTAACAACGTTATATATTCAAGAAAAATATAGATACAAGATAAGTTCTACGTTAAAACTAATGTACAGCAAAAATTCAACAATATCAGGAATCGAAACACTTTTACAGCTATTGGATAGGAGTAAACTCTCTTAAAACTATGATAAATACGTAACAACATAGTTTAACAAGATCATATGTCACTTCTGGTTAGTCGGGAAATGTGTATCTCGTAAAGTTAAACGATAACGATCAAACGCTTACTTGAATTCAACATTTTTTTGTTCGTCCCCCAACGGATTTCCCTTTGACCACCACAATCAAATGGAAATCCTCGAGACGATGTTAACGAGATTTTTTAAAACGTTTTTTTCCTCTTTTTTTTCATTTGTTTTTTATCGATATAAATATATATATATATGTTTTTTTTGTATTAAAGTATTTTTGTTGTATACATCAGCGTGAACGAAAGAAAAATTAACGCGTTACTCGCTATTATTCATTATTTGCTTTTAAGTACGTTTTCTTCTAGGTTCGAAAAAGTATTGGTAAGTAACATACTTTAGCTTATTACGCTCTAATCAACGAACAAATTGAAGAATCGTTCAATTGGTTTTTTATCATTTTTTTTACATTTTTTATCATTGCTGCAATGGGAATGGACGAAGGGAAGGCAGAAAGAGAGAGAAAGACGGGGGGGGGGGTGTAGGGTAACGATAAATACTTGATCCTCCCAGAACAAGTTTTCTTGGCCTCTTTTATCCCGATACGATTTATTCGGGTTCGTTAAGACGCAGCCGAGCGAAATCTTCGAATACGATGTTATCGTCGTCGTCGTTGGCGTAACCATCGTAGCGGTTCTTATCAACGCTCTTGGTCTTTTTCATGCTCTTTTCTTTCTTTTCTTCACCACCTCCAGCTCCTAGAATACGTTCGTCTCTTCAACGTTGCGTCAATGAAAGAAAAAAAGAAAAATCGTTCAACGTACCTTGCGCTGGATGCATGAGTTTGAACGGAACGTCGGTAATTAATTCGCCACCAAGAGTACCACAGTTGAGTTTCGCGCGAACAGAGTACGAGATAACGATACCCATGTTGTCGTTGGGCGCTTTTCCTTCGGCAACCATGGTCGACGATGCGAGATTCACGTCGTCGTCCTGCAAATTGCGTCGCAGCAAAACTAATTAGCGTGCGCTCAAAATCAACGATAACAAGTATCGCAATCGCGCACACGGGAGGATATCGAACGTAAATTATTACCTTGAGATGACCGTCGAGAGCAATGCCTCGACGATCCTTGTTGCTACTGGCCAAGGGCACCATGTAGAATTGTTTGGTAAACGAAGCTCCGGGTGTAATGGGGCATCCCTCGCGAGTTTCAAGACTGGCAACGTGTCGCGAAAACTGGGCATTGACCATGGTCACTTCACAGTGTTGAACGACAAATAGCTACGAAGCAAACGCGTTGGTGTAATTATTTTTGGAACGTTAAGTCGAGAGTTCGATTAGCGATACCTTGATGTTCTTGACGGCTTTACGAGAATTATTGGTAACGATGACGTTAGCCGTCACTTTCTCGCCATGGTAATAAATTTCCTTGTCGAGAGTTACCTCCAAATTGAGTTTACCCTGCGAGAACGTAAATCCCTTGGAAACTAACGAGCTGGGAAGTCTACGTCCTCGAGTTGGTGGTGCATATTGTAGTTTTTTGATCGCCAACGCTACCGACGAACGTTTGTGTCCCTTGATTCGTCGAATGGAACAAACGATCAATCGTGAATCATACAAAGACCTATTGCTCGATCGAATATCGCTTGGAAATACTTCGAGGCGCGCAACTGACGTTCGCTAGATTCGTTTGCTCGAAACAAGCAGCGTCTTTCGCCTAAATGTGATCTACTCTGCGCGTGCATTACGTAAGTTCGTGCTGTGTGGCACTGAAAATCGAGTTATACTCTTAAACGTAGAGCCCGATCGGTGATACGATAATCCACGCAGAACTTGCTACCGTTACGTCAAACAAAACTTTGTTCCGTCGCGTAAGCAAATCGTTCTACGGCGTACCTTGTCTTCTTCGCCCTCGGCTACGTAGATCTTGACGGTATACTCGACACCAAGAGGCTTTCCTTGATCGTCGTCACCGGGTTGAAGGGTGACGGAGCTAGGCGAATTGGTTGGAAATTGAAAGAGGAACGGGTAAGCGTTAGGTCCTAGTTTGCGAAGTAGGCGATCCTGAATCGGCGTGGTCTCTTGCTTTTCCTTCTTGTTCGGAAAGATCTGCTCCTTGCACAAAATCATCTCCCGACTGAACTTGACGCCCATCACTTCGTCCTCCTCGCGACCATAACGGTAGGTGGTGATCACCTGGATTTCACGAGATAATTCAAATTCATCCGTTTGCTTATCCTCGTTGTTCGTTGCTTGCTCTCGATATCAAACCTCTTAATCGCATACCTGACCGTAGACTTTACGTCCCTGTAGATAATCATTCTCTATGACGACGATACCGTCGATGGGATCGACGTAGTCGAGATGATCGATGAAGTCTCGTTTTCCAAGGTAAACCGTGACCTTGCCTACGAACAAGAAGCAGCGGAAGAACAATCGAGGCGCGTACAACCGTCTACCGTTAGCAGGTCTAACGGTAAGTTAACAAACTTGAAACTTACCATTGGGAGTGACTTTTTTAAAGACCTTCACGGCCACCACGTAGGCCAAGAAGAAGAAGCCGAGCATCTGGGAGGCCGATTCAGCTCGCGCCACAGATAATGAGACAACAAAAAATGAAAGAAAAAGGGATGCGCAACGATTTGTGATGTTGTTCCCGTTTCCCCTGCCCAGAAGTGACGGGCTCGTAAGCCACAACTCACGCCCTCATATAGACTCGCCAAGGGCTTCCAAGCTTTCTCCGAAGCCCTCAAGCTTTCTTAACCGGATCATTCAATTAACCGTTGCACCAATCTAATTAAAGTGCATCCAAAGTACACACTCAAACATACACCTTTGTTCAGTCGACAATCTCGCGTCGTACCTCTATCGTTCCTCTCTGTACGGCCCCGTCGCAACCGACAATCATGTGTTTGTTTTTCTCTTTGCCAAAGCAGGATAACAGTGTCCAAACGAAAACACAGTCTTAAAATTTATCTTTATTTTTTTATTAATAATATGCTTACAGAGTATGGAGGTATTTCAATCGATGAGCTTCCAATAGCGTTGATATCATCGGAGCCACTCCGAATTGCGATTATCTCGGCCGACTACACCACATCGACCACATTAAAAAAAAAAAGAAAAAAAAGCACGTTCGTCATGCCTGGGTCCAGGTGTTTTTTTTTCATCATTTTTTACATCATGTATCTAACTTAATAGCTAACTTAAACTTGCATTGTTAATTTTTCACTCTCGCTCGCTCGCTCGCTCGCTCGCTCATACGCTCATCGTTTATATTATAATACATTCTTCCGATTTTGACGCAACGGAATAATGCTAGATTTTATTTAGTTTTTTTACACTTCGACTGTTGCTTTTGTTTACATTTACAATATATATGTATGTTTCTTTATTCTTCCATCTAAAGCACATTGGCTTGTGTTCTTATCTCCGATTACAGTCAATTAAAGGATAATGCACGTCAGTGGAATTCTTGATCGACGACAACATTATCGGACATAAAAAATACGTACGTATCTCGCTTACATATCCGAGTGACCATTCGAATTCACCAAGAATCAAATACTTGTGTAGGTATTGTGAAGAAGGAAAGTAAATCCACATGACGTACAAATGTTCCTTCGGTGTACGTGAAAAGTGCTCGTTTCCATTTACAAAAAAACTATCACAAAACGAAAAAATGTAATATACTATTACATCGTGTACAATCGTCGAAATCATATGAAATTTAAGAGAAAAATTATCAAATTAGCAAAATAAACGTGTCGGTAACTGAAACTTAAGCCCAAGATTAAGAGCGATCATAAATTAACTTGCGCTTCGATCTTTCATACTTACAGTGTTATTTACCACGAAAGTTAATTGCTAAAGAAAAAAATAAATCATAATTCCCGAAAGTAAAATAAATGTACCTATAATTTAAATAATAATGGATATTATGCTAAAGTTATTTGGATCAACTCGTCGATAGAGCCAATGCTGTTCGAAGTTTTATTCTCTTACAACCTTTATAAAAAAATGTTTATAAAAGTGTTTACGCAAGAAAGTATGAATTATCTAAATATTCATAACGATACGAACTTCGAAAACAAAATTTTACAAGCGATAACAATAATAGTAATAATAAATGATTGCGCAACGATTAAATACTAAATATTACTAAAAATAGGCACAATAAACACTATTTGCAAGCCGTTGCTACCAGGGAACACAATTTCAAAACAAGAACAAAAATCATTTGCAATTTTCAGTCAAAAGTTTATTATAATCCGTCCGTACAATGTTCGAATTACTTTGATATTTTTTTTTGTTATTTATTCGTATATATATATGTCAACAGGATTTTACGTTATTTGTAATATATCAAGAGTCGAGTAATGAATTATGATAATTAAATTAAGAGAAATACGCTAACACAGGCGAATTTGTATGACGAGATGCAATTATCGGGTCAGAAATACTTATTCGTTTTAAATATCTCAAACTGTTTATATGTCTAGATACATGTATATTGTTTTGTAGTTTCACGACAATAGTGCCGCTACTCGAACATTACAGAAGACTTTCAAGCCAAGCGAATGTATCGTTGAAATGTAGATTCAACAAGTAACAAAAGTCACGGCATTACGATCGTAAATCCAAGTTTGAATGAAAATTTGGAAAAAAAAGGCAGTGATGTTCGACTATGAAATGGCACAGCGAGGGGTTAGAAACTATTTTTGACGCATTTTCTTTCATTCTTTTCTTTCAACAATGTATCACGTAGTCGCAGATAATATTTCATACAAAGGTTCGTCTACGTTCTCAATATGAGCTTACGAATTTTCAATTTTAATAATAGCTGTAAACATTATACAAAATCAAAAAGTCTTAATTCTCAATAATGCATCTAGTTTATAGATGTAGTTGAATGTTCGGATGACGATAAGAATATTATTCTGCTTAAAGTGCTACTTTGTATTGTGCTCGAAGCATTTAGCGTCACGCGAGAAGCTTCTAAATAAAAAACAGTTACCTAGCTAGTGTAATTTACAAAATATTTGGTGTTCAAAGGCATATAATGAAAATAAAACGACCTCGGTTCTGCGGCGATCCTTCTCGTCACGACGGGGCAGGTACTATTAATTAGCAATACTTGATAAGTTTGAATGTTTGACGTGTATTTATGGGTAGTACATGTTCAAGTTTTACCAGTGTTTTATGTACGTTCATTCAAACAAGGTAATAATGTCGTGTAAAAAGCGCGTACGCCGTCAACTTTAGATTTCGACAAGTTATCTATGGAAACAGTGAATGTGGCAAGTGTTCGTGCATGGATGTGTCTTAGATTTTTATATAATTACATCAAGGCAAGGTCATCATTGCATTCGGTATATGCTACAGAAGAACACGCGTATTTCAATTTTAGGCTTTGATATCAACCCGATTCTCTCGTCGCGAGAGCTTAAAAAATATAATGTACTCTTTGAGTGCGTGTATTTCTCGGCGGTGCTGTCGCTTCGCTGACAAACAAATTCATATCTACAACTGATTTTGCATTTGTTATGGACTCTACACGTAGTTCCCTGATACCAGCGCGCTTTTAATGCTAAACGGTACAAACATTGTTAGTTTAACTAGCAAACATTGTGGATTTGTTGTTTTTCTTATTCGTAGTGCGAACGCTTTTTCATTGCAAACTTACTAAACTTACATTACTAAATCGATTTTTTTTCCACCATGTTCTTTTTTATTATCGGACTTTTTATTCCGTTTCTTGATGTGTGTGAGACATTGCTTCATCCACTTTACTTATCTGATCAGCGAGGTGGCGCTGTTTACCACTGTTTGAAAATTGTATTCACTTATGATGTATAGAAATCTATAATAAGGTAAAACCATTTATTAATGGTTTTTTGTTTTCATGTCTCTGTAGGTATCATCGATGACGACAATCTCACCTACTGATCTTTATAGACACTCTTTGTTACTGTAATGCGTTCATCTTTAGGACAAATCTGTAATTGAAAATAGTTATAATTAGCATGCATTCGAAATCATTGTCGAATGATATGAAAATAACGATTTCTTTCACGTGACAGCGGACCGAAACCAACGTCTCTCGATCATCGGTAATTATCTCATTTCGGCCCTTCTGCGATATAAAATTAAGTAGGTGCCTAAATCCAAAAAAATAGCAAGCCCATACCACCTGTTTTCTCGATTCTCACGCGCTATGAACTTGCCAATATTTTCCCGGCTTAGGTACGTTATGTACTATTACTTACAGCTTGGGGCAGCTGCTGATTCGAATCTCTTTTGTATCTGATCATAAGTAAATTTAACAAAAGCATCATATTGCTCTGATAACTTCATGTTCAATACTTCGTCGTATTCTTCTCGGATTTGTGTTTCCTGTTCTTTGAGCATTCGCTCGCAAATCAAATTAACCTAAAAGAGAGTACAAAACGGACGAAATTAACGTATAAATCGACGTATTATTGGGTTAATAATCAAATTAATGCACTATATTCATTGGCATTACCTGTCTGAACGTGAAAAGTGGTTTATCTTTACTACTGGGATTGTTGCTATGAATGTTTGAAGAAGATGGACTTGACGGACTGCCTGGTCCTTCCATATCCGAGGAGTCACTTTGCGAATTAAAGTGCAACTGTTTACGTCGTTGCATTCTGCGAATCTCTTCCCTGATGTTTGCTGCCATTTTTTCTATAAACATCATAGAAAACAACAACAAACGAATGAATAACTACAGGCAAGTCAATGGTTTGAAAATTCAATTCGATCTCAACGAACAATTGATTTTCGTGATTCATCGATAAACCCTCTCACTAGTCGAGACGATATTTTCTTTTGTATCCTACACATATCGAGATATCAAGTTTAATAGCAAAGAGATTAATTACTTTGGACGATCAACAAAAGAATTTCCGTTGTGAAAACAGCTCGCGCTATGCAGAGGAAAGAAAGAACAGAAAAGCCCGTATAATCCATCTTGACGCACGATCGCTCTTGTTAAGCAACGGACATATAACTGTGCACATTCTCGAAACGTAAAAAAATCGTCCAGCCGATAATTATTCATAAACAGTCAAGTCCGCACGCGTGCGCATCGTCCGTTCACGTGTATGTGTGAATGTAGTGTATGTATATTCATATATATATATATATATATATATACACGTACATACATACAGAACAATATCCCTCGGGACAATAAAAATCGTTCGTTACGTATGCGCATAAAAAGGGGGGGGAAAAAAGCTCGTCGGCAAAGGCAAATTCACTTTTCGTATACTCGTCTTTTCAAATACTACGAAAATACGAACTAATGAATATCTTTCGGATAGTCGGCCATGTCTCTCTGGTGTTTTCATATCCGTTACGGCATTACCATATGATTAACAGCGCGTCACAGCCCTCCCCCATCCTCTCTCACGCTCGCTCGCTCGCTCTCTCTCTCTCTCTCTTTCTTTCATAGTGGCTCTTTTGAGTATCGGGCCCCTTTAAATCAGGGAGAAAGATCTAACGGCGCCCCTTCGAGCGAGTGCACACGAGATTTTTCTTCCCACAGAACACGAGGGGAGAAAGCCGTGGTAGCGACGAATAAAGAGGAAAGAATGCGGAGAGCCAGAGAAAGATGGCGAATGGGAGACCGGGAAGTGGCAACTTACCAGGCGTAAGCTTGTTGGTGATATCGCCAAAGCTGCTCGGCGGTTTGCTCGAAGTTGCTGGCGAGGATACGCATACGGGGATGCATCTTCGTCGCTTGTTTGGTCTACCGTGGCTGTGCACCGGATCGAATTCCAGCGTGCGTTTGAGGGTGGCGCAGGCCATCTTAAATTTCCTCGTTTACGACTGCCCTTCTCACTATTCGTCCTCCTAGTTCTTTCGAGTGGCCGTTTCACGGCTTGCACTTCAACTCGATATTGCTAACGAAACAATAATGCACTAGGAGACAATTTGCAAATCGTCGTCTAGGCCCTATAGTTGTCGTTCACCAAAATAAACACGACACCACACGCACGGCCGTGCTCTCACTCTCTTCAGCCTACTCGATCAAACAATATGGCCACCGCGCACTTGCTGATATCGCCACTCGACTGCGTCAATTGACGTAGAGCGACTTTACCAATCTCTTTTCTCGCGAGACTTGGAAAAATCATCAACAATTTCACCGAGTAGTCACCGAAATGAAGATATTGCACAAAATTGTTCTTAGGTTACGAGGTTGGGTAAAATTAATCGAGAGCGTGCAAGCTCCGCTATCTACAAGCCTCAAACTGCGACTAATCTCTGTACTGACTGTTCGAGGCAGCTGATGGCGCGGACGCCCTGCCTGGCTCCCTCTCTCTCTTCTTCCTTTCTTTTCAATGTTGTTGAATGCTCTGCTTATATTATATGCACGCAAGCTGATGCTTTTTTATTGCCAAGACTTATTATGGAATCGAGACGCTTTTGTTCGCTTCGTATGCGACGATATTCCGATGGATATTATTTTTATTGAACTTTTTTTTTGTTCATTGATTGATGATGAGATCAGTAAAAACTACGAAAATTCATTATCAACCTACTCGTGTTAATTTTTTATTGTATTCTACATGTATTTTTCTAAAAATATACATATCTACAGCAACAATATAAGTAAATTTGGATGTAAGAATATTTAAAATACATTGCATATCTATTGTTTACTTCTGACATGTAATTTGTTCTTTTAAAGAAGGAACTTTTGTTTCTACATGAGTATAAATGAAAATATATTGTTATTAATTTTGTCAATAAAAAAAAATGTCCAGCTGATACAAAATACAAAAACAGTAGGAATACAATTTTTTGCATAAGAATTACAATGTTTCTCTTCTCGTTACAACCAATGAAAAGAATTTAGTGAATTTAGGAGTAATTTCTTGGTTTCAGTAGAAAACTAAAGATATTATAATAAAGCACTTGAAAACTTGTAATATTATTGCCTTAGGCTAGTTCATCTGATGTTTGCCAATAATTACTCTTTTATGCAGAAATTTGAGAAAGTAGATTCTCAAAAAGGCAAAAGTTTTGCTGAAATGCTTCATTTTTTTAGGGTGGGGGTGATAGACAATGAACTTCAATAATGAAAAAACAATTATTCAAAATAGTAATATACAGTTTATATTGCATTTTCAATGTATTTATATTACACTACTCTAGAATAACACGCATCCTAAGTAAAAGTTAATGTTGTAATAGATATAATAAAATAATTTTACATAATTTTACTTCTGTTCGGTACAAATACTGCATCTATTGGCAGGCTTCTTATTTTAAACTCTTATCACATTGACTAATTTTATTAAAAAGAGTCTCAATCATTATCACTATCTCGATAAAAGTTTTTTCTCACAGCAATGAATAAAGATATGGAAGATCATTCAAACTCTCTTATTGAATATTCTCTAATTTCTATGAAATAAAAAAAAACAAGAAAATAACTAGTAGATGCAAAACACAAAAAAAAACAATGTAATTTAAACTAAATAAGCAAAAAAAACATTCTCTCTTAACTAAGTATACATGCAAGGAATCAATAAAATTAGGAATGTCAGCTAGTTTCAGAAAGAGTCTGACAATATAATTGAGCACTTTGAAGTATAAAAAAACGTTGGCTATTCCTAGCAAGGTCACTTAATTTATAAGAACAATTACTTTCATAGTAATTAATGAATCAGTTCTCATTCTTACATTTTGGTACTATGCAGAAGAAAACTAAACATGTAGGATAAAGTGTACTGTAATACAACAGTACTAGCTGCTGTTCTTTTTACATTTGTGGTAATTGGTCGATTGGAGTGGCAAATTTAAAATCTGTTGGGAACAGACTTGCTGCATGAGGAAACATAAGCTTGTACGACTGCCTTATTGTTACATCTGCCACACCAGCAATATCTCCAATTTCTTTTTGTGATTTTTTGTTTTCTGAGGCCTGAAATAATACGAATTTCAAATTAAGCACATTAGTAAAATATTTTGTAGTGCAACATGTAATACCAACTTATAGATGTATTTTTCCATTAAAATATTATTATATAAAGCTATTTTAAGATAGAATCCCTTCTATTCAACCAAAATTGCTGTACAATGTATTTATTATATTTACAAAGATAAATATTTTTGGTCACTGAGATAATAGTAATTTGTTCATGATACATTAACAATTGCAAAAAGTGGATAAATCATAATAGAAAATCAATAACTTCATCACCATTGGTGATATCAGAATAAATTTTTGCTCCATTGTATTTCATGGACTTTTTTTACATAAGAGTTAGTCATAAAATTAACTGGCCAGATGATAAATTTAGAAGGCACAGCAAGGGTTGCTTGCTGGGTGTGTGGCAAAATAACACTATTTGTCCTACTGACCTGTGTGCTGGTTTACTTTATGGTTCATCATAAGTTATTTATTAGCTAATCAGTAAATTTTATTGATCTCATGATGAAGTTACTAATTTTCTGACAAAATTTAATCAATTTTTGAATAAAATCCTTTGGATAGAAGGAATTCACTCTTGAAATAGCCTGGAATTAAGAATATTGAGTATTCTTACCTGTGATGCCATGTATATAGCTGCTGCAGTCACTGAAATAGGAGATCTGCCTGGTACAATGTCCATCTCCACCGCTTTCTTTGCGATGTAAGTAGCTGCTCTTTGTACGGAATTGGGCAAGCCCAAATTGGAGCAAAATCGAGACATAAAATCTCCCGTGGTAATGAGATCGACACTAGTCTCTAGGGCTTTGAGAATAAGTTTGAAGCAACGACCGATTTCTTTTTTACTGATCTTACTAACTGCACAGATTTCCTTAAATGTACGTGGTACTCCTTCCTGACGACAGGCAATGTACAAGCATGCAGATGCAATTGCATCATTTGCACGACCTTTCAAGTTTTTGCCATCATGCACTTGTTTGAATAATCCGGATGCTCTGTCCTGTATAGTTTTAGGTAGGTTGATCCGATCTGCCATCGCACTGATCTCTCGCATTGCGTTAACTAATGTTCTGTCTGAACTGCTCATCTGTAATTAATTTATATTAATTATATAGCTTACGTAAAATGCTCCTCGTGATTTATTTGAATAAAAACTTACAGTTCGTCTATTCTGATACTTGGAGACACCAAATGCATCAAAAGATGCTGCTCCGGTGCCAGGACCTATTATGGTAGATAAATCAGATCCATTAAGCAATGGATTTTCTGGTCCACCAACACGAGATGGATCTGTTCCTCCTTTTTCATTGCTAAATGTCCTCCACTCCGATCCTACATCTATTACTCTGGAATTTGAAAAATATTTTTAAGCTTTTATCGTTCTATTGTTCGCAATGGAATTCATTATTTTCAGAATGTATATTTACCTGTCCCCTACAACTAATCCACATTCAGAACAAATTTGATCCCCTGCTCTGTAATCTTCCACGAGTGGAGCTTCTGGATGTGCATAGCAACATACTTTATTTGTAGTGGGTCTGCAAACAGAAAACCCCAGCTTCAAAATATTGCATCAATAGAAATGTGATTTTCAATGTTGGTTTTATTTTAAAAGCACCAAGTATTTGAATGCAATAGGTAACTAGACTTGGTGATTTTGGTAATGGGGGCCTAAGTGCTAATCACTGTAAAAATTAAGATTTAGAAAGAAAATTTACAACATAACCTAGATAATGTCAGTGGTATTAAACAGTGATACCAATAACAATGATGAATTCAATACGCAGTTTTACAAGCTACAAATTTGATTTTCGACACTTAATAAAGAATAATCAGTCGACATTTCCTTGTTAATTGACCCATGATTGTCGAGGAAGGTATTAAAATCTACGAATATTGGAATAACATTGGAGTATTGTTTTGCCGCCTAAATTGTTGTATACACTGTAGTAGCATTCCAACCTCAAATTAATATCGCTTAAACGCGAAAACACAACAATCGAAGACACAAATTATTGAATTTATCGAGATAACTAAATAAAAAACATAATTACCTCGAGAGAGAAGCCATATTTCGTGTATATAAATTGTAGTGAACTGAACCTAAATACCCACAAGTTTGTCACTCGTTTCTTAAAGTATAAATAACTTGTCTTGTCGCGTCTCTTTTCTCTGGTGTTGTCTATGGGCGCGCTATTAGAGATTACCTATTAGGCACTAAATAGCTGACTGACGCTTGTGTGTTTGTCGTCAGTCGTTCGAGTGGCAGTGAAAAGTGCGAAGGAGAGGGGGACGGAAAGATTTTCCGCTATATAGAGCATGGAGACTGTATGCAAGTTTACACACTATAGAGCGTCCTATCCATGGCGACAGTTTTTCCACGTCCACTCCTACTTTCTCTTGGCGTTCGAGCGGCTTTTCGCTCCCATGTAAATACGTCCTAACTCTATTGTCTTGACTTAGGTTCCATGCTAAAATCAACGAATCTAACTTTCGATATAGACGGATGCATTTAAGAATGTCGCGTTGCGCGATTGCAAACGTTCTGCCGAGAACTTGTATAATTAAATTAATTGTTTTAAGTTTCGATTTGGACGGCGCGCGCCAAATTCAAAAATAGTCTTGCGCGATTGGTAACGCGGTACATTTGCTTAATTTCATCGTTGTTCAAGACAACCGACGACAACTATTATTCGCTCTGACGATTATTCGAGACTTAACGGCAAAGTTCGAACGATTACGAAAGCTCGTTTCCTTGATCGAAATCAACAATCAACATCACGTTCGTCATCGACGGTTGTTCGGTGTAGTTTGCGCACAAACCAAATATCACTTGCTCACGCGAGTAATAACATCGACCACGCGATTTTTATTCAAATTTCATCCGTTTTTACGTAAATTCGTGTAAAAATCAAGGCGTCTTTACGAAATAACAAACAAGCAGACGAGGATCGTCCTATAAAAAATAAACGTCGCAACAAGTTTTCCCTGCAACTACGCATGGGACTTGACCCGTGTGAACCTGGACGATTATTATCTCACTTGCTTCTAAATTTTCACGCGTTGAATCGTCGGATATATTTGCCACTGTTGGATAGTACGCGCAACGTTATCGTGGTATCGTGTCGTTTGGAACCGCTACAGCCTCCGCGCCGAAAATCAATCGGGACCTTCCGGTGTGTCGCGCGTATCGGCGTATCGCTCTTGTTTAGTTTGATCGTATCGCGCGCAAAATTCAGCGCATTGCATTGGTGAGCGGTCGATCGAAGTCAAGTATGATTCACAACTGTAGCGTCTCTATGGCTTTCCCATAGAAACTTGTAAAAGCACTTGCACGGGATCAACGCTATCGCAACATAGGCCAAAGAATCCGTAGAAAGCTGAAGAATGAAACTTTGACGAGGACGGATACGTCGTTAGTTTTATCGTGTTTTTTGTTCGTTTGTGTTTATCTTGATGACGTAGGTACGCTTCGCTACACTCAAAGCCGTGTACGCTTTACGTGAAAAAGCGCGCATTGCGAGCTTTGTTAGATAGATTGTTATCGTAAGCGTAAAGGTGAAAGTTTTACAACGACTCCGTAAATTTATCCGTGGTTTCAAGGAGCCGATAGACATCGTTTATTGATTAAAGCACTCGTGAAAAAAACTTGACCAACAATTCGATACGCAACATTTTCTGTATCTTTGAATCAAATTGGTTCAATTATACGTATCCACGAGTATTCGATTAACAAGAGAGAAGAAAAAGGCAAATTCGATAAGTCGTCGCTCGTTTATCACACTGCAACGAACGCAAACAAACAAATAGTTATTCGATGAAATCGTTTTTCCTCGGGTGTAAGTGCACACGAGCACGTCGTCGCTGGGAACCAGTACTTACAAGTAACGTATGTGTATAGATAACGAAAAATCAGATACACGCGAGCGCAACGCATATTGTGAATGACGATAACTTCAGCTGATGTCAGGGATTGATATTTATCGATGATTACGAGAAACAGCTCGTCACTATACCACGTGGTTCAGCTTACGGTTGCGTATAAATGCGCCGGGCTGCACTTGAAATCTATCATAGCGCGCGAGTTTTCCAGCTGCCCAAGTTACTACTTTCCAGTCGTTTCTGTTACACCTTTTGTCGCCGACGTATTTTCGAAACGTCCGTCAAAGTAAGTATCCTTTTATTAACGCCGTTTACCGTGTGAATAGGATGGGATGCAGCAAGCTTTTAAGCTCAAAGAAACATCAAACTTTCGCTATCCTTTCGCGTGTCATTCTTGAACGAGAGCGAGAACGTGAAATAATTGTTTTGAAAAAAAAAGAAATAAAATTTAAAAAAAACGCCATTTTAAGCGATTGCTTCGTGTCTTTCAAAATTATTATCAATTTCCGCTGTTTTTGTTTGGCCGTTGACGTAACGAACGCCAGTATCGATATTTCGTTCATGGAGTTTCCAGGTATTTCCTACGAAAGAAAACGTAGAGTGACGCACTGGAAAATATCCACACGTACTGTACGCACGACACAAATAAAACGAAAATGACGAAAGACTCGTAGCGATCAAAGAGATATTGCGTCGTGATACAATTTCTTCCACTTATCTATTAGCCAATAGTAATAGTAATGTTATATCGTGCGATATTGTCAAAACAGATATGAGCAAATTGGGTTCTTTGGGCGAGGGCCAATTAGGGGAAGCAAAGCTGCCACCAATGGGTAGACGACAAACAACGAAGAAACCAAGTGGGAACGTATCACGTCAACCAGCGAGTGAAAGTATCCTCGACTCATCCTTTTCCGGTCGGACGGTCAGGCCTAATCTTATCGCTGGCGGAGATCAAGAGAGGTAACTGTGTTGTCTCAGGGAAGCTTACGCTCGTGTAAACATTGATTTCTATCTTGTGAACTGCTACGAACGAGGAATATACGAGACGTTTGGTAATAAATGAAAGTTTGGCTTTTTTTGTTGTTTTTTTTTCTCGCTTTACTCGGTTCGCCTGCAAAACGAGTTTCGCGTAATGGAGGGGCGCGGATGGATTGGGCTTTAAAAAAGTCGAGATAAGAGTATCCAAGAAAATCGCGTTAAGCACAATTAAACACCAAACGATTATTTGTCGAGTGTCGCGACGATAAGGAATCGCGTTCGTCGTAAAATGCGCGCGAGTCACGTGCTGCCGTGATCGAGAAAAGTTCGTAATCGTACGCGTCGACTAACCGAATGAAACCGAATGAATTTAGGAATCAATTCGAGATCGGTGCTCACGGTTACGGCAAAAGTAACGTGAAGCTACTGCACGTGCATCGCCAGAATGCCTTACGCCACGAGATTCGCGAGTACGAGATCGACGTACACCTTCGTCTTGGTACTCAAAAGGATTACTTGGAGGGCGACAATCGAGACATCATCGCGACCGACAGCCAAAAGAACACCGTGTACTTGCTAGCCAAAAAGTACGGCCTCAAGTCACCCGAGGAGTTTGCCATTCTCTTGTGCTCGCACTTTCTCTATCAGTATCGACACGTCGAAGAAGTCAACGTCAACGTCGAGGAATATCCATGGCAAAGACACACGGTAAACGGCCGAGAACACAATCATGCGTTTGTCTTCACGCCTACCGCTACGAGATACTGCCGAGTGACGCAAATCAGGAACGGTAATTAGTCGACTGCATCCACGATATTTTCCTGCTTATTTCCCATGTCGTTCACGTTCACTTTACGCGCGTATCCGTTTGGGCTCCTAGAATCTCCAAAAATTCGCGGTGGCTTGAAGCATCTACGCGTGCTGAAAACCACGCAGAGCTCTTTCACGGATTTCATTCAAGACGACTATCGTACCTTACCGGATATGAACGATCGAATCTTTAGTACGGCCGTTACGGCCTCGTGGGATTTTTCGACGTCCAAAGGTGTTGACTTTGACCAAGTATGGCAAACCGTCAAAGATTGCATCCTTGAGAATTTTGCTGGACCGCCGGACACGGGTATCTATTCACCAAGCGTGCAAAACACCTTGTACTTGGCCGAAAAGTGCGTTCTCAACAAAGTCGACCAGGTAAATTATCATAATCGTACGACCACACGACACGCGTGTTTTGCATTGAAACCTCAATGTTTGCGCACTGTAACGGTCAGTTGGCAAAGCCAAGTCGCTTATTTCTCCCTACTTGGAATGAATCTGTGACGCTCTTTTTGTTTGCTTGCAGATCTACAGTATTGAGATGGAAATGCCGAACAAGCATTATTTCGACATCGACTTTAGCAAATTCTCAAGATTGGTGTCGACCGACAACAAGGAGGTCTACTTGCCCATAGACAAGCCGTCTGGGATTATTTATGCACAACTCAATAGGAAAGACGTGGCTTCGAAACTTTAACGTTCTCATTGTCGCTGAATAATTTATTTCGTTGTATCTCGATCGCTTTAGCCTAAGAATTTTTATATCTCAATAAAATAATTAATTTGAAAGACAAACAAAATAAAGAGAACTGTTAAGCCTTGCGATCTAATCGTCGATAAAAACGGCACGTAGTAAAGCAATAAAGCGAGCCATTCGGCAGCAAAAAAAAGACGGTATACAAGGTTGGTAATAAAGAAAAAGTGAAAGCAGTAGTAGGCGATAAAGATGCGCGGAATAACGTAAGACTCTGAGAGTTTAGGCTTGGTCCGCCCAAGCGTACCTATACGTACAAGCTAATAAGCCGCCGTACAAAGGGATTAGTTTAGCGTTGAATATTTCGTTGGTTAACCATCGATTTCTCTATAGACATGCCGCGCCTCGTTTCCTCCTCCTCCTCCTCCTCCTCTTCCTCGTTCTACTCTGTCGTGTATTCGTCAGCGACTAAACAAATCTCAGCGCGCGCGCGCGCGCGCCAAGTGAAAACTGGAAGTATTTGAGCAAGTCAAACAGTCGACCGTCATAAGAGTCGGCTACGGAGTACTCATCAAGTCAGTTTACTCGTCGCGGTTCTAAGCGCAACATGTTCGAGTGTCGTATACATCTTAGCTCGTAGACGTATAAGTACTCAAGGACCATGAAGTTATCAGGATTTTTACTATTATCGTGCCTTGCTGCAGTGGCGCGTTCCGTTGAGAACACGTGCGGTGGCACTTATCGTGGCTTTCAATATACCATCACTAGTCCTAATTATCCAAACGATTATCCAATTCGAACCGAATGCATCTATAGATTGCAAGCAGAACCAACGCCCGATTGCGAGCAACAGTTTCATTTGCAATTTTTAGATTTTAATTTGAAAGCTTCGGAAGGTTGCAACGGAGACTATTTACAAGTTGGCGACAGAAATATATATTGCGGCAATACCGTGGGCCTGAGGAAATTCACGGGTACGAATAATACCTTGGTCGTCAGTTTTCATTCGGATGAAAAAGACACTGCCAAGGGCTTCAAAATACTCGTTAGTGCGTTACCTTGTAGCTTGAAACTCAGTCCCTTGAAAAATTCGTAAGTACATTTGATTTATGTTTTTTTTTTCAATCAAATCTGTTTTCACGCTAATTTTACCTACGTTTATTCGGCATTGTCCCGCTAATATAGTTTGCACAGCGCTTTCACCGGCCTTCCCGAAAATAGTCTTTCAAACTTGAAAGCCCACAACGCCGAAAGTGCATCGTATCGGCATGGGATGAAAGGTGTCAACGAGGCCGAGGACAATAACTCGGCAACGCGTATAAGCCTACACCTACCGAACGACTTCCGTTCATCGATTCGTCGCCCGCAAATTGACTCAGCGACCGAAAACAATCCCATAATCAACGACGATAGCAACGACGATTACCGTCACAACGTACTCGGCCCCCGGATCACCTCGTATTTGTTTCTCCCACCCAAGGAGACAAACGCGAACGTGACGTTGCATCGCGAGCAGGGCCCTTCTATCAGCGACGTTATTCAAAGTTTGAAAGCAGGTGTGACACTACCGACAAGCGATCTATTACCACCGAGTGTTAATTCGGTCTCGACGTTCTCCAAAGACACCAAGAGCACCTTGGACAAAAAGATTGGCGTACCTACGAGGAATGACGGCGATCAAGACGGATTAGGGTTTGTGGATTACGAGTTCCAAGCGGGTAGCGATTGCGATAAGAATACTCAAGTGTCGCTGCCGAACGGGGTGTCATCCGATAGAATCAATTACGATCCGATACAATCGACCGCTGGTTACGGCGCTTTTTCGTCGCCGTCCAAACTCGTATACGACCCAAAGTACAACGGGTTTGTCGGTCCGAGCTACAATCCAGGTGGAAACGGTGCAGGCTATTACCCTTCGAACGCTGGCTATCCAGGAGGACAATATCCAAACCGTCCCTTGGATTATCCTACGGGTATCATTGGCTCTGGTTACAATCCGAATAACGTTGGCGTATCTGTACCCAACTATCCAAGCAACTCGTACGACCCGATCGCGGGAGCTTATCCGAGTTATCCCAATTACGAGCCCGTCAATCCAAACAACAATCCTTTGATCGGCGACGGCGGATACCAAGGTTTTTCGAGTGTTTCACCTGGCTTTATCGGACCAGGAGCCGAATGCTGTCGAGTGCCGTCAACCAGAAGATTCTCCATTGTCAGCCCTGGCTTCCCAGGAGCAATGCCACCCAACAATCCCTACTCCTGTCGATACACCATTGTCAAATCGTCACCGGACGTTTGCCGCCTCCGATTGAACTTTCGCTATTTCAACTTTGGCGCGGACAACTCGGATCCTTATTGCTCGCTAGGTTACGTGGACGTCGACGGCCAACGATTCTGTGGTTGTCGAACCGGCCAAAATCTGCAGTTACTTTTCACCGATTACAGTGCCAAGACGATATCCATATTCAGTGCAGGTTATCCTAGAAGTAAACTCGCTGGTTTTCTCATCGATATCGTTCAAGAATCTTGCGGTATACACGGATCTTACCCGGGTTACAATCCTGCCTATCCAACTTACAATCCAGTTCATTCCGGTTACATACAGAGGCGCTCTGCAAATGAATCGACGAGTTTCGTCCCTTCACCCGTGGATCCCAATCCTCTTATAAGAAACAAACGCGATTTAGGTTACTCTTATCCAAAGCCACACGTTTCGTTTCTCAATAACGACGTCGGGTTTATTCCCTCGATGATCAAGGACCAAACGCACGAGAGATTTTTCACTGGTAGTTGTCAAAATCGCGTACTGTTCGATTGGGTGATCGCCTCGAAGGAGGCATTATTCGCGAACGCGAGATGCGTAGCGGGATACGGAGGCGGCATTCCTAACTTTGGAGCGAGACTTACGCGTAGCCATTTGTCGTCTGACGAAGATTCCACGGAGACAACCTGCTTGGAAGTCAACGACGACCAAGGCGAAATCAAGTCACCGCTTTATCCGGACAACTATCCAAGTAACGTCAACAAGTGCTATCGGTCAGTTGATTAAATATCCAACGATTGTTCTATTTGCTTTGAATAAACTCGTACTTTTTGCACGAAAATGACGATTGTTCGTATTACTTATGCAGATTCATCAAAGCACCAAATTTCTGTAAACTAGAAGTTTACGTGCGAGACTTTGACTTGGAGTCGAGCCAAGGTTGCACCACCGACTACTTGTCGTTCAGCGTCGAGCCGAAAAAATACTGCGGCAGATCCTTGAAAGACTTTAGAAGTGAGTAACTCGTACATTTTTTCTCAGAATCTGTAAAAAAAAATGTCACAAACAACAAGTAACCGCTCGAATATATACATCGTAACAACGTTTATGGTATATTTTGTAATATTTGCAGAGGTGTTTGATCTGACGCAGACGAACAGCTTGGAAGTTGACTTTGTGAGCGATGATCTTGGCACGGGAAGAGGTTTCGACATTGGTTTCGCACAGTTGCCATGCGAGTGAACGACCAATTATTACACGACGTTTTTACTCTAGAATTATTTTTGTACCGCCGTTCTTTTTTTTATCTGTATATTTATTTTGTACAGTATTTTTCGAAATAAATGTATTTTCTTACGTTAAACATTTCATAAATTTTTATGGAAGAGTCGATCGATGAGAAAGCGGCTCCAACAAGCCGTTTGTTTTTATTGCAAACAACATATTTTTATTTCCTATTCCCCAGGTATGTATTTGAAGTTTCCGCAAATGTTCATGTCGAAAGAGATGCGGTGGGATGGTACACTTGACGAGAGATTATCCACATTTATTGATTGTTACGATAAAATCTTGTTCGTAATTATTTATATTACATTATTATCACGTATAGACTATAAGACGCATACGATAAACAGGTATATCTCTTTGGTATTGTTAGTAGTATGACTATTTGTCTTGACTGTGCACAAATTGATCAAGGTCCTTTTAGTGGAGCATAGAATTGCAGTATCTAACAGGAATAATTTACAGATGTAAATAATATTTAGCGCGAGAGTGTTTGAATCGATATCGTTGCGATGCACTCACTCTATAAATAAAACGATCAATTACAATACACGTATACACATAAATGTCCTCGTAAGCATGGATTCGAGTAGAGTGAACAATTCAAGGTAAAACACTTGTAACGAGTAACGAACCTACGAATAGGCCAACCTGAACGGATAAATTTACTTTCTCCTGCGTCCAAGGAACCGGATGTTCGTATACACAGTACTGGCAGGTCGCTTTCGGTTACAGAAGTTAACGATACGCGACTTGTTACCTTGACGAGCGTCGTGTAGTGCAACCAGCAGCTTAAACACGTCTTTTCGAGATAAGGTGCAAGTGCTGTACATGTCGTAATCCCCGGCATCGCGATGTCTGTAACATTGTCACAACGTAAAACCACCAATTTACAGTTTCGTGCAATCGATGTACGATTAAGGCAGTGCGCGCTTATCCGAAAACAAAGAAAACAGCGTATACCTGGGATTTTGACGTTTCCACGGGTATCGTCTATAAAATCGCGTTCTCTTGGCCATAGTTTTCACATCATCCAATTCCAAAGGATAAGGCTTATCGTCCAACTCGTTTATCGGATCCTTGAGGAGTAACGTCGGGGCTTCGTAAACATTCGGTCGTTGTAGCACCTTGAGTAAGTAATTGGCAAGACGCGCGAATTGTGCGTCATCCAATAGCTCGATCGATTTGAACTGCTCGTCCGGATACTCTGATGGATTGTTTAAACTTAGATTTACGTAGGTACGTGAAAGTTGAGCAAGTGATTTAGTTTTGCGCGAGATAAGGGCGTCTATCCACGAAACAGCTACTGCTAATTACAGCGTTCAAACAATCGTGACAAACTCGATATTCCGTCACCACGTCATTACAAGTTTATTCGACTAGATGGATCGTAAGTAACTTAACTCGGCATTTGTTTCTTGCGCAAGTAAACGTCGACTAGTTGGTAGTATTTCTCGACTAGTTAGTGTTTTTCTTCGAAATAGGATTTTAGAAATACTACGAATAGACTAACCGTAATCACCGCGCTCGTCCTCCAAATCCGCATCCGTACTAAAAATCCGCCTCAAGCTTTCCTCTCCAGCTGGGACTCTACTCCAATCTTGCGTCTCCGAGCTTGAAATCGGTTGAGCCATCGGCATACGCGCATCTCGATTTGTCCCTTGTACATCGAATTCATTTTGGCGTGCAGCGCTCATTTCGAGTGGCTCCGACCTCGATGCTTGGATTTTGAGTAACACCGCGATGACGAATAGCGCGCAACGCATCGTAAACTGCAATTTCATTTTACACGAATACATCTATCTCAAGGTGACGTCGATTAGAGACCCTGTCGCTTTACAGTGACGACGCAACCAATTAGCTACGTTCACAGTATCGTTATAAACGGCCAAGAGAAGGGAAGCATGCGAGGGAAGGACAGAGATGCATCTCTATTTTATAGCGTATAATCACAATTTGCGACGTTTTGCGTCAATTTTCTCACGAACCAATTGTAATTGTAAGCCATCTCGACAATCGAGTAGCGCGATCGCTAATTCAACGGCTATTCATCGTGCAATTAGTCGTTTAACATCGTTTGTTGCATTTTTGGAACACGGTATATTGGCAGTTTTGCAAATCACAGTTACAAGCAGAGGAAACATGGCAGTTGATTTGAGCTTTAATCTAGACGTCATAAGTTGAGTAATGAAAACCCAGACGATGCAATACAATGCAGTCTCGTGTACGTCTGGCGAATCGCACTACTTGTTGCTCGCACGGTCGTAGCTCGACGCGCAAAGTCTGACCAATGATAGACTCGTACTACTGAAACTCGCGTAATTGAAGCCGCGCTATTTCTTGTTATGCACATTATTAGGATTCGGATCGTTGAATAATTGTCGAGGTATCTATATTTAAGTCAATTCTTTCATCGAGAATAACGTTGACTATCGCTGCTTTTTTTATTTGGTTATTATCCATTATTTGGAAAGAATTGTTCAACTATTGCATCGATGACCGTTAAATTACAGATATGCATCTCCAGTATTCGTTAGCCGTATTCTTAGTGGATACGAACAAGATTGATTTTACGAAAAACGTTATTCTTCTACGAGAATAATCAAGTGTACGTCGGAAGTGACGAATTGAACGTGCTTTTTGACGCGACGAATAAATGATGCTCGTTTCGATCAAATAAGTCTACAAAATCACAGAATTTGAATTACGTCCGAGATTATAGGAGCGAAAAGCATTCGAATCTAGAAGCGTGGCACGTGAGAGAGAGAGAGAGAGAGAGGTACATACGTGCATGGAAAAGCAGCAATTATAAAACTTGAAATCAATAAAGAGTTGAGGAGCAATTTGTCCGTCAGCCAAAACTTACGTATAACATACTTTTTGGATAAGAATTTTCAACCGACAAGCGTAGCTCCTTGGCAAGTTTACTATACACTATTCACTTAAGCTTGTAAGCTCGACACTTAAAATTGATTCGCGTCACTTTGACTGGCTCAAAAGAGCGAGAGAGAAAGGGAGGAAAAGGGAGAGAGAAAGAGTGCGCGAAACAAAATAAGACGCGGTAACGCACGATGAGCATCAACGAGGGGTTACGGGGGTTCTGATGTCATGCGTGCGCGCCTCCGCGCTTTATATAGGCTACGGCGACGTCCGCTATTGCCCGGGGGAGGAGAGAAAGAGCTGCCGACGCTTGACGCTAACGTCGACGTTATAACGTACAACGGAGTATACTTGCCTACATCTCTAAGTCGTTAATTCGTTGATTTTAATAAACAATCGATTATCAAAATTGTTGTTCAAGTCATAAACATGCTCGTTTAAAAATTACGATCAACACAGTTAAAAAGTTTAGTCGATGGATTTGCAAGTCGCTAAGGGAGATGTACGCTCCTAGTGATGCGAGAGTAAAACAAAGTTCAATTTATTAGCTCCGCGTGCGTACGTGTACATGTGGGTTACAGGTGTGCTTTACGCACGGGAAAATCCATGAAACGTGTAGGTCATTCGATTAGATTGCGAGACACCGAATTCCTTGGTATACGATATCGGGTTCAACGACATCTACACGAGTGTTGACATAACGAGTCCTTTGCCAAAACAATTAATTCGCTCCAAAAATATCAACATTTCCAATTAATTATTGAAAAAAAGCGCGTTAATAACAATTACGTACGTCGAGACCGTTCTACCTTGCGTAAGCTTTCTCGGATAATAATTGTGAAATCATACATTCACGTCGAACAATCGCACGAAATTACTCGAATTAATTTTTTGCCTCCACGATAATCACGCGATAAAGAATTTAAATTCACTCGAACGAACGTACAAAGGTGCGCGTTAAACACCGTCTCTACTCGTCAATGCATACGTACTAACAAAAGTACGTATATATATTCCGTTGTTTACGTGCAAGCGGTACATTTAACGTGGGTGGCCTTAATTCTTGGATACATATTGAATATTTCGACGAAATCGCCTACGAAAACGCGTCGCGAGGAGTTAGAACAAGGTCGTAAGAATATAGTAATATTTTCCATTTTGAAAAATAATATTTATTCGTGGATCCAGACACGTCATTGCTTTCGCAAAAATAGACCGCATACACACGCGCACACACACATATATACATAAACGTTCGTAGGAGAGGAGAGAAAAAACTGTCTTGGCAGCTTACGGATTTCTTGAAAACGAGCTTATACGATAACTAATCCTTTGTAAAAGATTGCGAGAATTCAATACTGTTAGGCTTCGCCGTCTTGTACGTCGTCCTTTTCCTCGTTAATGGTACATTGTTTACGATTGTCGCTACCACCAGCCAAACTATATACCAATCCTACTATCTCATTTGCCTTTGCGTACATCTCGTCGACCGTCTACGAAATAAACGTACAATTGTCATTAATTGTTATTCGTTGTTGTTTTGCGAGACTCGCGCGCTTTTAATTAAAAAACTCCAACATCGTTCGCTTTCCATTACGCGTTTCTACAAAGGCGCGCGACCATGTCGACGTGATATCTCGCGTTCCGTGCACTGCTTTTATTCGTATCGCGTTTTATGCATTTACAGAAACGACGTATTAGTACGTAATAAAAAGTAATCAAATGAATAAATAAACAAGGTAACGCGATAAACGAACGAGTTAAGTGAGTTTACGAGAGCAAGCCGTGTGATTCGAGCAACTGCACGCATCGTCTGAGAAAGTTTTAAGTAAATCGCCGAATAAAGCGAGGCAAAGGGAGAGAGAGAGAGAGAGAGAGAGAGAGAGAGAGAGAGAGAAGCCGAGTTGTATACAAATGGAAAAGCCAATCGCGTGGCAAAGTACAATCAGCGTCAATCAGTCACATAGATAGGCTCGCGTGTGTCTGCTCGAGTGTCAGAGAGATCGCTCGCGCGCTTGACATTGCATTTTTTTCTGTTTCGGATAGGAATCATACATGCGAATAATCGATTAGCGTACAAATCGAGTCCAAAGTATGTATCACCTTAGTATCTTTGAGCTTTTTCACTGCGTCGGCCTCGTAATGAAGGTTGTCGTATTCCTCTTTCGACAACATGTATCCGTTACGTATCTCGTCGGCTAGTTCTTTATCCTTTGCCGCTTGCTGAATCTCCTCCTTTGACATAGGCACCTGAAATTCGATCGTTCTCAATGAATACACAGACCCGTCGTTAAAACGACGCAAATCACGCATTCGTTACGTTACTCACCAGCGTTGGTACTCCGTCGACGAGTACTTCTTTCATAGGTATTTCCTCGGCTGTGTCTTCTTCCTCGTCTTCGCTATCGTACGGTTCCAACGAATCATCCGATCTTTCCGGGTAGAGCAGTTTGAACAGCGATCTCGGGACTTTTACTTTCTTGGAAGTTTTCTGTCGTATGGAACGCGTAAAGATGCTATTGATGTCCAATCGATCGAAATTGACGTTATCGATAGATATTTCACGTGTATACGTACTTTTTTGCGACGCTTTTCGATTATCGCGTCGCAGTAGAGATAAAGTTGGAACAGCGGATACTCGCGTATTTCCGTGGGTGCTTCGTGGACCGGAATTAAGCGGTTTAGGATAAGCTTTTTCGTACGCATCAACTCGCGAGTCTACAACAGCAACGTTATATTGTTTGTTCAGTCGATCATCGCCAAAGGCTATTTTGTTTGCCCTTGCAAGCTCGTCGCCCTTTACCAAGGGCGCTGTACGTTCACGTTCGCTTTTCTCACTCTATTGTCTCGTGCGCAGATGTTCGTTTATTTGCTTTCGCGAGAAAAGTTTCAAGATCGAGCACCAATTATTCCGTGCCCTTTCGCACAACGTCTTTTGTCAACGCGCGTGTGTGGGGACACGTACACGTTTGCTTCGTCAAGGAGTATTTATTGACTGCCAAGGAATTAGAACGATGGCTTTTAAAACGAGCAAATCCTAAATGTACTCGTAAATAATGCTTTGAAAGCATTCCAGAGATAATTGGAGTTTGGAAACAGTCGCTAAATAATGATCGCGCGCAAGCCGTGGCATCACTACCGATGCGAACAAACGAGCTAACCGCATGCAATCTCTAACCCGCCTACGTTTTTTTTTCGAAACCAATTAATAAATCGACGATCAAGTTCGTTATAGGGTGCTTTGTTTTTGAAATGGTTAAATAATTGAAAATTAGAAAACATTTGATCGAAAAGGCCCGAGTGTTCGAGAGGTGTGTATCGTTCAGAAATTTCACTCGTACGTTTTACTCGATGCTGTGCACCGTCGCATGCAGTACCGATTGCAGCAATAGCAGCATTAATTATATCGCGTTGATTGGAGCTTGAAATTACAACTAAATAGTTTGTAGATAAGATGAAAAGCTTCAAACGCATTTACAATTAAACTTGATAATTGCTTTGCGACGCTCGCTTGTTTCCTACAAACACACACCTCAAGAATACGTAAAAACGACAAGCAAGAATACGTTATTTCCCGTAAGTCACTTTGACGATACTTAATTTACCAATTTATTATTCTCGCATTGCCCATGTCGTACACGACGATAGTTTGCTGGTAGATCAAACAAGTCTGACCTCATCTCGAGTTTCTCTACTAGCTCGAGAGAAAAAGAGAGATCCCTCGTTATTTCAATATTGCACTCCGGTGAGAATATACGCGAAAAGCACACATACACACATACTGCGATCGAATTACATATTGAACATCAATGTACTTTTTGATAAATCAAGATAAGATATTAAAATATCGCTAACCTTGCGTTCTTGTATTCGAGCTTGCTGTTGCATCTCGTGTTCCAATCGTATTCGCGACATCAACTTGAGCATATACTTACGCTCGGTCAGTCGTACTACATTGCTTCCCATCAGCCTCTCCAAACGTGAACGTACTGGCGAGTAGGCGAAACTGTAATGTAAAATAAATCATATTTTTTTTCACGACTCCGTATACCACCGCGACGTACTTTTACGATAGTTGAGTTGCAACTGCGATGGATATTTCAGTCTGCGAATGTCATTTTTTATCGCTCGCAACGCCTTTACTTTTTTTTTTTTTTTTCAAGGTATCGACTTATTTTTTTATTTTGCTGTTAATAAAAAAAACGACAACGACAAATTATTAGCGAAGACAATGGCCTTACGGTCCCTCGTTAACCTACCAAATGACAAAAGAAAATTTAACGTTGTATCTCGCGTAAAAAGCTCGAATCGTTCCATCTACCCTCGTTCGTTTAATTGAACGTAGACAAGGTTCGGATATCTGATTGCATGCGTATTCAACAATCTATTCTAGTATTCGTACAATAATGGAGAATAATAATTGACGAGGTTACCGCAACAGTGACGCAAACTTCAAACTTCATTGCATGGCGCAACCATTGATAATAGTGTTAAATAATGTTACGATTGATAAAAGACGAGCGCGAGAGTCATCGAAGGAAATGGATTTCCTCGTGTGCTTTTTTGGAGGTATAACTTCGTCGCTTATGTTCCCGACTGCACCTTCGTGACTGGCTGCGACTCTTCGTTGGCGTTGGTCGGGAGGGGCGCATGAAAAGGGGGCCACATAATGATGAAAGCTAATTTTCTCGTCGGCAGCGGCAACAAATGGAGCCTGTAGTTGACGCGATATCAACGATCGAAAATAAACAAGAGCAAAATACAATAGTTTGATTTGACCACGTTATACGTAGTTTTTTTAACGGACTTTGCTGTTGGGTCTTTTGATTTTTTTTATCATTGAATCTATCCAAGGCTGGAATTTTCCATTCGTTTCAAGTTGATTGGACGTTCGCTAATCGACAGACTGAGTACCAACGGTACTCGACACTCTGTTACCTTCTTTTTCTCTCTCTATCTCCCTCTATTATGCATAGTCGTCCAGCGTAACTAAAGCTGTCACTTGCACGTGATTTTATAAAAACCAGAGATGCAAATACCTTTGTTTTAAATTTTATTTGAATAACACGACACTCCTGTCGACTACAGTGCGATCAAATATTTAATTTTTGACGCAACAATAGAAGCTACAGCTTGCATCAACATTCCAAACAAGTCCGGCTTATCGATGATTTTTCCCAAGTGCGCACGCACCACGTTCAATTGGAATAGTGACATTGAAACTTGAACGATATACGAATAGCGAGTGAACGACGAACCGACCCTGATACCTCTAATTGCAAGCTTGTTTTCTGCCTTCTTTTGTTTTTTTGCTCAGTTTTCATTAAAGTACCTATAAACTCGATGTTGCGTTCGCTTAGCTTTGGTTTTTCTTTTCGTTATCGTAACACGATCGTGAGAGACAGTGGCGATGATTTACAATACACACGGATAAGACATACGCGGTACGGCACTACGATTTACGACTGTAATACGCAATTACACGGTGACGTTTTGAAATTGCTATAACGTTTCCAATTGACGATTTGTAAATAACTCGAACGTCAGTTTGCGCATGGATAAAGGTTGTTGTTACAATTGTAATGCCAAGCTCATCGAACAATGTGTCCATGATTTAACGAAAGATCACGCGATAGAAGATTTAACAATTCAACGAGAACAAAGTACAAGTATAATTCGCGCGACAACGAACGTGAAAACCTTGGATCTCATCTCCCGCTTAACAGAGCCAATGATCAGTATACGTTAATTCTACGTGGGAGGGTTACTTTGCCGTACCGACAAGTGTGTATTTATCTTTTTTTTCTACTTTTAGAACTTACCAAAAGGTAAGAACAAGAAATTCATGAAGCTCGACCATGATGCTGTTGACGAATACTTAAGTGGTAAGCGACTGTCGTCGAAAAAAGAAACAAAACCTTCGTGGCGGTTCGTAACCGTGTCGCGCAACTTGCCGTGCTAAGGAAAACGAAAGTCAATCGACTGCTTATCGATTTCAATATTTCCTGTTTCTTCTTCGAACTGACACGCAGTACTTAAAACCTGTCTCTTTTGTCGTATACATCGCGACGAAAAGTTGCGTCTACAGAGGATACCAACAGGTATCGAACTAATTGATTGTTTCTTTTTCTTCCTCTCGGTTTTTTTCTAGCGGTATTCGTGGAATGACATTCTAATCTGTGTGCACAAGCTAGCAATGTTAAGTCGTACATGCCAAAAATAAGAAGGGAGGCGCCTTGAAGTGAACGACAGCGTGACGCTACTCTTTCGAGAGGCTTTTAAACGTTTGTCCATGTGCGTACGCGTGTATATGTATATCGTATACGTACTTTTTGACGTCAGCGAGCTAGAAAAGCACGCTTGATATTCAACGAATGGAAAGTCTCGTGAAAAGCGATACGATCCGTAAGTAACAGAAAGCAACGCTGACACGTAATAAGTGAAATAACGCTAGAAACTAATTGATTCGAATCTACGAACGTCGTCAACCGACGATAGGATGGCGAATCGCGATAGAACTTCGGACCAGGCGGAACAAAGAGGATCCCGACGAGCGTCGGAGAGCAGAACCCTTACGTAACACGTGTAGCGAAGGGACGATGGACGACGATGGTTCCGCTGTACCTGAAAGGGGCATAACTCGTTCCCCAACGTAATCGCGCGTAAAGTACGCGAGTTCGTCAACAAAGATTGCGCGCGTGTAACGTTAAAGCGTTGCAAGCGACGTACAACGTTGTACACAAATAGCAAGAATAAAAAAGAAAATGCAGGAGGTACTTGGATTTGGGATCGAGTGAAAGATTGCCCATCGTCGATACGCAGTTCTCGCGTAGACACGGGCAATCCGATAAAAGTATCCGCGTTCTCCGTTTGCGTATTATCGCCCTCGTATCGAAGACGTTCAACAAACCGGATTTCTGTGCTACTGTCGCGAGGATTCTTCGTACCTGCAATCAAGTAAACTTCCATGGTCGACGTCGTCGTCGCTGTACGCGTTGTCATCGTCGTCCGATCGCCGAACGACTTTACCAGCAAGACTCGCTCTCTTGAGTTGTACCTTCACTTGTTCCGAGACGTCTTCCAACCAATCGTCAATGTCACCCTCTTCGAAGGGACGAACTTTATTGGTAGAATCCGAGGCCACCAACAATTCAAGGGTCGCCCAAAAACTCCCGAGGCTCATAATTGACTCTTGATCTCGCTACTTATTTTCTCGCGCCGCTCCACGATGTTATATCGCGGAGTATCGATATCGATAATCGGGCATGCACCCGCAAGACGCGCAAGAAGAATAGTGGCATTCAAAGAGCGAATGGCGAACGCTTACCGCTCGCATACGTAGGAAAGTTATATACGAGAGCAGTACGTACGTAAGGGCGCGACGAGCAAGCAGACAGCCAATCGTGCTAGTTTGCCCGAAAAGCGTTAAAACTCTTGCCGAGAGTTAGCTGACACATTAGCAACGCGCTGCACGCGATTCGCGTACACTCTTGCATACACACACGTACACACGTGCACACTCGTTGTGGTGATCTCTCGACGTAGCGTTAATCGTACTTACGCATATCTAACGACCGGCTGCTCCCACCAGCGACGAGGTTTATCGTACGGATCGCTAGACGCCGTGAACATCATCTTCAAACGGTCCTCTTCGCGACGAGAACGAGCGCCGGTGCTCTTTGTTGCTTTTGTCGTCGTCGTTTTCGGCTCTGCTCGTGGCGCTGGACTCTTTGTAACTTTTCTTTTTGTTGGCTTACCAAGCTTTGGCTTTTTCCTCTCACTCGTGTACTCTTGTTCGGCCATTTTTTGTCGTTTTGTTGGTCTTTATTCGTTGTATTTCTCGAGGGATGGTTAACCGGGATCGAACGCCTCGAGACCGAGGTTATATCACTGGCGAATTTTGATAAACAAACAACTCTCTTTTTTTTTTTACGTAACAGATGTTTATTTATCTTTACAAAAATTTATCCGCTCTAGTAATCGAACGATCGATGCATGGCAAAAACGTCGTTAATGAAACATTAGGCTGATAATGGATTGCTGTACAGCTCGTTGTGACTTAGAACTAGACTTAATTCTACGTTTAACGTGCGTTCAACAACCGGTTACTTTGATACCGTTTATAAGCGAATGGTCGGATAGTCGTCGTGTGTTTTTAACGAATTTCTCCCAATCCTCTCGATCTTCTGGCTTTGGTGGTCCCCATTCGCTCGTCGGATTGGTACCATAGTCGATTTTTTCTTTTAGCGTACCCTGCAATTTATTCGTCAAATGTAGCACGTTCAATTTTTCAGCCGAGCAATCGCTTCTGCCGGGATTACCTTTTCAAAGATCAAATAGTACATTGCGTAACCAGGAATACACAGCATACTAACGAGACAAGAACACCAACCGATGGCAACGGCCCATTCCGGATAGTCGACTCCGTTGTAAGTAATTCGAGTGTTGAATAGAATCGTCGTCACGAAAATAAACTGAAACAGATAGATGGTCAATCGTTTATTTGCGATCGTTTCGAAAAATAAGAAAAAAGACAAATGAACGAGTCTTCGTTGTCGATGGAACACTCACGGATAATATAACGGGCGTCATGTATTTCCAGCAAAACGGCCACCACCAGTGCAGCTTCTCGCCAATCATGAATTCAACGTCTCGTACAAAGTTGTCGCAACCTTCAAGATTTCAACAAATTTGCAAACCTATACGATATGTACAATACAGTAGACACGACGATCGATGTACGCTTGCGAGCTTACCGTAGGTCCAACCCACAACGATGACTTCGACGAGGCAGATGGATATCACGGAAATCGATGCCGCGTACCAATCGAACATTTGTAGAACGTACATTCCACCCTGAACAAACATTGACAAAAATCAATTGGTCATAGGTCGGTCGAAGGCCGCCGTGTAATTCGTCGAGTTGAGCTTACGTTCGTAACGAAGACAATCGAGCCAAGAAACAAAACGATCAAGGAGCCAAAAGTAACCAGCGATTTTCGTCTCCTCAACTCTGGGTAAGCATCCGTCACGCTCGATATTATTGCTTCAATTTGTACAAACTGTCGAACAATGCCATGGTTACAAATAATTCATTCAAATTGCACATCGTTTATTTTCACAGATATAACGTATAACGTCGACGATATTTACACAACTATCCATTCCTAAGAGATAAAGCATCAAGAAAAATAGCACAGCCCAGACTTGAGGGAACGGAAGCATCGTTATCGCTTCCGGATACGTTACGAAAGCTAATCCGGGTCCTGAATAACAGTAAATAAACAATGATAATTGACGATAGGTTTGCGTTATTTTCGAGAGGCCCGTTTACCTCCAGTGGCAACGGTCGATATTGGAAGGCCCGTTTTGAAGGACATAAAGCCGAGTACCGAGAACACGACGAATCCCGCAAAAATACTCGTTCCGCAATTCAATATTGGCACTAATATCGAATCTCTGAAACAAACGCACCAAGTCGTAGAACAACGCGTCTCGAGTGTTTCTGTCGAAATAATTCGTTCGCTTACAGTCGATTGTTATTGCGAAAAGGGTTATAACTAGCCATGTTGACTATACCACCCCATCCAGGTCCAAGGGAGAAAAATATTTGAATTGCCGCATCGGCCCATACCTGCAATAATCGTAATGTACAAACGTGTAACTCTCTGTTGCTTTGCACAAAGGCGATGCACGTGGATTACTTTCAAATTGAGCAGTTCCTCCCACTTGGGCATTATATAAAACAGAATACCATCCATAGCACCAGGAAGCGTCACACCTCTCACGAATAGAATGAACAGAATGACGAATGGGAAGGTGGCGGTAAAGTAAACGACCTACGGCGTCGATAGCGTCGATAGAACGTTAACATTTTTGTCCGCAGTTGCAAATAATGAGTATAAATGGTATATTTTACTTTTCCGACGGTCTTCACTCCGTTGCAGATGCACATATAGACAATGATCCAAGAGACAACGTTACAGATGAACAACGGCCAGACAATACCACCCAGATCATCTATGCTATCCGATATCTTTAGAATATGATTGCTGAAACGATCGCATTACGCTGGTTATATCGTGATATCGTGCGTGATCGACGCATTAGTCGATTGTTTTGTTTTTTCTCGTTGCTTTCCGAGATGTAACGATACGTACTGGAAAAATTCGTCGGCTGGCGTTTTGGTTTTCTCGATGAGCCTTATCTGATCGGTTTCGTTCTTCTCCGCGAATACTTCTCCCCCTAACTGTATCGAGCAAAATAATTGGTTAATTGACTGCGTACACGCGCACTCGTAATGCAAATAGGTCGCAAGTTTACTGTCGAATATTCACTTTTAAGCAACTGTAGGTGTTCCAAGGATTATCGCAACCCTCCCAGGGTAAAGTTTTCCTAAGAGACATCACCAAGAACATAAGTGGATAAGCTATTACCACGTTGTAGTACATCGTGCAAATGACATTGACTATGACGATGGCAAAACCCGCACCTGCGTAACAAATAACGCGCTGTCGGCTTATTCTTCTCTCGCGTACGTGTTTGTTCGTTCGAACGTTCGCATGGCTTACCTTTGAACAAGGGGCTCATACGAAACATCGTTATGCAGCCAGTACCACCGAATTGTCCCATAGACGACTCCATGAAGAATAACGGGATGCCGCAGAAAAACAACATCAACAGATACGGCACCAAGAACGCACCTGTTCAATTACAACACTGCAAATGAGTTATCGTGGCCGACGATCCACGGCCTCGTCTTGTCACGGCTGTTCGAGAAATCGAACGCATAAACAATAGAGATGTAATTGGTGAGTCGCTTTTCTCTCGAGCAAACAACGGAAACAAACGGCAACATTGACAAATACAACGCATACCTCGGTAAAAGCCACGCCGAGACCTACTCGAACGAAACTCGATTATCGCTGAAAAAAAGGTCGAGAGAAAGTTACGCGTAAGCTATGCGATGTATGGCTACTTTAAAGAGTCGATCGTTTCCTTTTATTTTGTTTCCCGTGCTAGCAGTAGCAACGGCAGCACAACGTGTTAATTGCTATCTGAAAAGACCGCGGGACCGTGAGCTACGTCGGCAAAACGTCTCGCGCTATAGAGTACGGAAGTGGTACAAGAGGGAATTTCGTGCATTGTCCGTATACGCGTACGCGCGTACAAAGAGGCGCGCACGCGTGCGTGCGACAGAAAATGTGTTCGAAGATTTCCAAGGGCAGAGTAAGCGCAATTTGCCCGTGTAACGAGCGAGCGAGGCACTTGCACCGAATCATTTAATCAGAGACCTCCGCGTCAATTGTTAGATAGAGATATATAGATCGTTGGAGGCGCAGAGGAAATCATGCACGTTCTCTCTCTCTCTCTCTCTCTCCCGCGCGACCAAATTTCATATAGCCCTACAAAGCATTGATCCCGACTTTTCTCTCTCCCTCTCTCTTTCGAAATAAATCTACGGAAACGTCACTTCCTCTCGCTGTCTGTATTACAAGTATAATAACGTACGACAGTTAGCTTTGGAATTCGTTCGCTTAGAAGGAAAAGACAATAAAAGAGGAAAAGGAGCGCCCGCGTGCATTGGTGAAAGTATATTGGACATTTTCGAATATTGTGTCCGACAGAGATACGATATTCAATTCTACAGTTTCACTTTTATTCAGGCAATATTTCGACAGTTTTTTTTTTTTTTTACTTACCACCACCATTTCTATAGCACAAATAAGGAAATCTCCAAACATTGCCAATACCAATTGCGTATCCCGCACACGACAATAAGAATTCAGTTTTGTTTGCCCACGAACCACGGGCTGGCTCGTTCTTTTTCTCACGTTCCGACGGCTCAACTTTCCTTCCTGACTCCGCGAATGCGTAATCGAGCTTCGACTGATCTTGCCTCGACATTGTTTGCGCGACGAGCTATCGACAGCTGCAAAAGTAACAAATTATTCGACGTATCTTAAATCAAAGTTCATTCGTCGGAAAATAAAAGAGGTAATTATGGAGGAGAGCAATAAACGGGTAGAGTGAGAGGGAGTGCGAAGAAAGGGAAAACCGGCGGGAGGGGGGAGGGGTAAACGATGCGGCCAATCAAGCCATTGCATTGATGATTTGAAGTCCTGAATATTGTGCGCGTGCGGTAAATATATACACGTAGTCTATATTTAGCCCGTGGCAATTGAAGTTGTCGCTACTTCCTGGCCCGAATTTTGTCTATAAGCGTAGTTCACGTCAGCGGTACAGCGTCACTCGAAACAACAGACCTGGACGCTATTTGCTGGATCTTCGCGCTTACACGTACAAAAATGTCGTTAAAGGTCGTATCAAGCTCCGTAACCAGAGGCCACACGCACGAGCATAATTACAGTCAAATCACACGATCACACGTATCGGCAAACGATATCATTTTTTTTCAACGCCAATTGACAATTATCCTTTTTAAAACGCGCTAGCTAGTGGCTTCATTTACGTCGTTAAGATAAACGTTCCCACGTTAAAACTTAACAGATTTTACATCCATTATTGCTCTTACCGCAACGATTGGGAAGTAAGGTATCTAGAGTTTTACCTGAAAAATGAAAGCGTCGTAGTATTAAAGAGAAAAAATCAAGGAAAAAAGGAGAAAATTGAAGGATAAAATATCGATCGAACAAACGACGATATCCTTAGAACGATATCGAATGTGGATTTTGAAGGGTGGTACGTGTTACGCGTGGCTCGTAAATAATTGACCTTGCATCGTGTATTAACGAACGCTAATATCACAAGGTGCATGCGTAAAAGAAGATGCAAAATTATGCGATAGGAAAATAAAGCGCGCTTGATTATTAGGTTGAGAGAATGTTCAGTGCACAATTCCCAATTAGTACGGGAGATGATTACGCAGCCCCAAGCGTGTCTTCGCAATGTTTTTTTACGATATTCATCGTGCTCGTAATTTAGTAAAAGGAAAATAAAGAAGAAGGAAAAGGACGCGCATACGCACCTCCCGGAAAATCCTTGGAATAGATCGTTTACGATACGTTTGTTTTGTCGTTTATGGTTTGCTCTAATTCCTCATACTCCTGTCTAATACCTCCCTCGATCTTATACACATATACACACACACACAATCACACAGTCACACACTTGAGCACTCGAACTTGGCACGAGGTGGAGGACAATTGACGACTGGAGCTTGCTGCATGCTTGCGGCGGTAATAAAACGCTGAATCTCTCCCCATCGTAATAGCAGCCTCTCTCGTATAAATAGAGCATGATGGCACTGATTAGCCTGATCGCTCGGCGAGCCTCGCTCTCTCTCTCTCTCTCTCTCTCCCTTTTACTTCAATACACTTGTACCTATACGAACCGAGCTATTTTCGTTTTTCTTATTTATCCCACTTGACGTATCGTTCAAATCGTAAGATTCGCTTAATCTCGTCCTACGCGTTGTTTGGCCTTTATCAATAAGAATATACCAAGGTGTTATTTCGATTGTACATCGGGGCAATATAACGCGTTTCGCGCTAATACTATTTCATTCGTGACCTCAATACTATTGCACTCGGTTATACTGTTTACACGTGGATTTGCCTTCAACTGGTATGTGCGCGTAGATCGTGAATAAATATCGTCGATGCTGGAGAATGCACGCCTCTGCTGATGAATGGGAGCCGGTCCAAGGCAACGTAACCACCGGTCGGCGTGTTATATAGGCCAAGTCGTGAAAATTCATTTGGTCGTTTACCGTCCTACGCTATGAATATCAACGTTTTGTTCCCCTCGTTTTGTTTCGTTCGGTCCACGTAGCCCGATAGTCTACAACCTGCTTAGGTCCATCGACTACTCCTTTATTTTTTGTCAAGCCTGTGACCACTCGTGCAAAAAAAAACACAACGACAAAAATACTTGCAAGTGGAACAAACCAAAAAATGCACGGGAGCCCATGCAAACGACAGCCTCGCGCGTTGTGCGTGTACGTGTGAAATCGATCCGTAATATCGTATGCATTATAGTAGAAAGCGAGAGTCGTAGTGTAAGTAAAATCGATAAGCCAACAAACGTAGTAAAAGACGGACAGGTGCGGTGTGTGCAAGTATAAGTGTGTAGGGTAAGCCCAGTAAAGGTTGTCGGCTCGATAGATGTTGAATAATGCGACGATTAGGGGCGTCGGTCAGTACTCGGCGCCGTACAATCGGCCGAGCAACAACATGGAACTGTTCGTCGCGTTGAGTTTATTTCGACGGAGAAAGTACGAAGCGTGCGCTACTGCTTGCACGGAATTACTTCGAAAAAGTCCTCTCGATCAGGTATTTTTCGCTTGTTTTTTTCTTTTCGTTTGTCGAGCGAAACGATCAAACGAAACGTAGTCGTCAAATATACGTGCTCTTTGATGGATTTTACGCGTAGGTGTAGGTATTGTAGAGAGAGAGAGAGAGAGAGAGAGAGAGACCGCTACGCACGAGGGTAATAATTTTTTTATCGTGCATTATCCTTAAATAACGAGGTATTGCAGTCGAACGTGAATCGTACGCTTAGTATACTGAAAGCACAATTGAAAGTTTTATCAGCATCGCGCACAGCGACGTCGCGACCAAATCAATACATCGATGTTAAATTCGCAGGCAGTATGGATACTAAAGATGCGAGCGCTAACGCTACAGGTCTACGTGGACGATATCGAGGGCGAAGAAGATGGTTTGGCCGAGACTCTACTAGATAACGATACCATTGCGGCCATGCCAAGACCTGGTACTTCGCTTCGTCAGCCTGGTACGGCTATGACTGGCCAAGGATTTCGACCACGTACACAATCAGGTGTGCATACTTGTAAAAGTCACATCTCCATCGTTCAACGCTTCGCAAAGTTGTATTCGTAGTGCATCTTGAACTTTGATAAAGCGTTTGTAGAAAAAGAATGCCCCGTTGAATATCAATTTGAACGTGGTTTTATCGAATGACAGGACGACCATTAACGGGAATCGTGAGGCCAGCAACACAGTCAGCACTTGACTCGTCGCAAAGTATAGAGCAAACTCTGCGTACCCCGAGAACAGCCTCGACAGCACGACCGATCACCGCTAGTAGCGCCAGAAACGTTCGGTAATACCTTCAAACGTGCAAACAACAAATTCTTACTGAACAAGTTAAAACCTTGAAAATAGGCTTGGCACAGCGTCAATGCTAACGGAACCAGGAGGACCTTTCGTTCAACTGTCACGGCTGAACATCTCCAAGTACGCCTCGCAACCAGGAATAGCAAAACCCCTGTTCGAATATATCTACTACCATGAACACGACCCTCGTTACGTGAGTCATTGATCGTTCGAGCGTTTAAAAGATGTTTACAACTGTGAAACGTGTAATTTTCCCGTCGTCGTCAGGCGTTAGACCTCGCGGTACAAGCGACCCAAGCCTGCCAATACAAAGACTGGTGGTGGAAAGTTCAATTGGGCAAATGCTACTATACCCTTGGCCTCGTCAGAGACGCCGAGCAACAATTCCGATCGGCACTCCGGGAATTCAAAACGATCGAGGTTCTATTGAGACTTGTACGAGTTTACGTCAAGCTCGATCAACCTCTCGCCGCTTTGGAACTCTGTAAAAAGGGGTTGGAGTACTTTACCAACGACGTGTCGTTGTTAACGGAGATGGCTCGCATTTTCGAAGCTATGAACAACGTTACCATGTCGGTTAAACATTACAAAATCATTGCACACGAGGATGCTTCCAATACCGAGGCCATTGCTACTATTGGATTGCATCACTTCTACAACGACCAACCGGAAATTGCACTCAGGTACTACAGGTGGGTTCAAAATCACACGTACGCCTTACAGCTTTCACGCTAATAATCATCGTTTATTTGTTATTCTACTATCAATTGGAAAACAATAATCGGGGATTTCTTGACATTGCCAACTACCGGGAAACCCCTCCAGACGACTGCTACAAATGGGAGTTTACAATGCAGAATTATTCAACAATTTAGGTCTCTGTTGTTTTTATGCTCAACAATACGATTTCACTATTTCTTGCTTCGAGAGAGCATTGAGTTTGGCTACCGAGGAGAACGTTGCGGATGTGTGGTACAATGTTTCGCACATTGCTGTCGTAAGTAAAACACAACAATATTTCTGCAAGTCGAGGAAAGAAAAAGTAAATACTTGGGTTGTACTGTATCAGTGTTTAGGAGATTGGATAATGGCAAGCGAATGTTTGAGATTGGCTATCGAAGCAGACAATCGACATGCTCCGTCGTACAATAATTTAGGTGTGATCGAAATGAAAAACGGGAATGTCACTTCTGCTCGTGTATATTTCCACGCTGCTGCTAGTATTGCCCACTATCTCTACGAGCCGCACTTTAATAGTTCATACTTGGCTTACAACGTAAGAACATCCACCGAATCCTTTCCAATTTCAATGACGTATCAATCAAAGTTGAACATTAATTTTCATACTCTTTTCCGACGTTTTAGACCGGAGATTTACAGACTAGCTACATATCGGTACAAAAAGCTCTCAACGCATATCCAACGCACCGAGACAGTCAAGAGCTTCTCAAAAAATTACAACAGTACTTTACATTTATGTAAAATCAAAACATTATTTTGCAAATAAACCTTTTTTTATAGACGTACAATTGTAATCGTATTTCTTCTTACGAAGAAAATCACCAGCTGTCTTAGGAATTAATATGTACAAATCGTCAAAGGCAAGTGTATATTCGTTAGACTTGTAATTGAAATATATGCACGGATAAGTTTGTATTCCAATGATATCACTGTTAGTCTCACGTTTTATTTTTATAAGAAAATAATAAATACTGTGACTAATCTGGAGCATAAAAATACAATAAAAAATCTGTTATCACATTCCACTGCAAATGCTCACTTAATACAAACCAGTCATACAACATTACGAATTGACAAGTAGACAATCGTGCCACCTTCTTATTTATACAATTACTACGTTAAGTTAAATGTAATTATTATCTTTCGCTTTTTCACCGTTATAGCAATGTAATGATTTGGCCTTCATCCATACCGTTTTTACAATTTTTGTGCTAAATCATTGTACAGTCTATCATTGCTTTGTTAGAATTTATACAGTATGGGATATTACTAGCCACGATATTATGAAATAAAAGAAAAACATTGGATACACAGCTAAAGCCTTTCTGCCAGGTGGTTGACTATCTCCAAGGAATGCCATTGAAGCTACAAATAGAATAAAATGATTCGTTAAAAATTAAACCCAGCGTACATTTGTTCTCCCTTGAATTAACTGGATAATTACCATACGTTGCCCATGTGAATCCAATCATTGTAATTATAAATCTCAAAGCAAATAAGAACATGGTTTGATCAGCCAGCAATATAACTCTGCAGATAATTAAAGCTATTGCTGTTGGTAGCAAACAATATCCAAGAACGCAAACGCTTTGGAAGAAAGATCTAAACCATTTGTAATTATCGATTAGTTTAAAAAAATGTCACGTCTTTTAAAGTTTCATACACAGAACTTACATGTTACCACCAAGAAGTTTACTATTCATTGTAACTACCATAGAACCAATCCAAACTATCACAAAAACCTCTGCAAATTCTGGACCACCATCATTAGAGTTGTTTGCAGTATCGGAAGAGCCTTGTAAGACCCTATAATCATTTTGTAAAGTTCCATTATCTACTAGAGGTATTTGTTAAATGATTGATAACATCAAGTGTAATATTAAAATACTTGCATTGCCATAAACGTACAAAGTACTAAAGGTCCCCATAAGTCCCCTGCAAAGAAAGCCAATTGACATACCGTATTGTTAGTTGTTGAAGGTGCAACGTTAAGCTACTTGTATAATACTCACATTCTTTCAATAAACTCTTCTTCTCTTTAGGGTATAAAACATGCAAGAATTTTTTCCCAACTGCTCTCACATCGCGCAGCTGCACGATAAAATTATTAAGTTAGAATCAAACGGAATAACGATATTGCAGGTGCAATAATTAAATAGACGAATACACAACTGACGTACAATAGTTTCTTTAATAGGTTCATCAAGGGTACTAAATTCTGCATCTCCAAGATTAGCTTGACTCCTCATATTTGGACCTACGGTCATTTCCCCTTGTACGTGGGTTGGATCCATTGCCGATATCCCATCGTCGTACATCTATAATTAATCAATGACATGTCGTTATCACATTTTGGACAGAACAACATAGTTCACAGTGGAAATATACTAAACTTACATCAAGCCGTGCCTCGTTCATAGCCATGATTCTATATATTTACGTTTCTTATCAGTTCTAATAAAAGATGTCCGTTAGATCATACGATCAAATCCGTTTATTTCCAAGTTGAGCAGATTGAACTCCAGAAGCAATACAGAAGTATGTGGCAAAAAACTTATTGCCCTCTACCAGTCACTAATATCGCACAGAGTTCCACGAAAAATACGTCGCTAAACTAACCGTCATGCCCAAAATATTTTTTTTTCACTCGAATCCTCATATTATCAACAGACTCCAGTGTAGAATTTGCTGACTCCCGTTAACCTCCACGGCACTTGTCAAGCCTATCACTCAGGGCGTTCCAATTGATAACGTCGTCGGTCCCTCCAGGGCGTCAGCCTGTAACCATTCGCATGTGTGCGTGTACGTAATACGTTCACGCACTTCGAATAGAACGCACTCTCTATTCCAGCAGTCCAAACTGAACTGTAAGTTACGTGGTCGTGATAAGTTTCGCTAATTTCCAGATGGCACAGAGATCGAAAAATGGCGAGGTGCCGTGTTATCAAAGTATTCATGCGGTTTGATCGCAACTGACGGGAAACTAGGAGAAAACGAGACCGGCAAGTGTTAACGATACCAACAAGTGGGTCAATAAACGATCGTCAAAACTATGTTTGCGAGGTTGGGCTGTCTCGTCGTCATCGTCGTGGCACTTGTCGCTGCAGATAATACCGACTCGCTCGCGTCACCGGCCGACCCTACTCGTTCTACTGCGCACGCCGATCAAGAACAACCAATCGACGAGCCAAATACGACAAAGAGCGAAGCCCAGTTGAATTTTAAAACTCTCGATAAAGAGTTGTGTATCCTTTTGTAATATTCTATCTTATCGATTTAATCTCGAGCTCGCTGCCACCTCGAAAAAGGAAGAAATACTTGGCTCGTATTACTCACTGGTAACGCTCGATTTGAACGCTCGTACTTTTGGAAAACTCGGGGTTCAACTCGTTGTAGACTCGCTGTGTCTTTTGAAAGAAAGCGTCCTACTGAATATGTATATTCGCGTGTGCGTAGCGAGCTCTAATCGAAAGTTGCGACGAATAAGTTGTAGCTATGAGAAATTTAAGAAAATCAAGTAAACGAGCATTTAAATAATATCGATACTTTCATTTGGCAAAACATAAATAAATTCCTTAACGTTCGGCTGAATCCAGTCAAACGACTTTTCGTAAAGCGAAGGAAGGAGCATTTGGAGGCTGTTAAAAATCTGAAGAAAATGGATAGTTACGAGCGGCAATACAAGATGATCGATATGCTCGCGGACAAGATGTTCGACGTTATCGAATTCAACAAAGTTTTATTGGAAAACGTCACGGATTCGGATCTAAAGAATATTTCTTTTGCAACGACATCCAATACAAAGACGGACATTACGCAGGGTAGGTAAACGTATCGCTAGTCGCAACGACCCATAGCACCAACATTTTTTAAGGAATATACGTTACTTGCTCGTCGCAGCCATATCGAACGTTTTGGAGAACATTGCCCTTTTCGGCGACATAGTGCTAAACCTGCCAGATATAACTCAAAGAGTTCTTCGAAAGCAACCCAAGTGGAATTCAACGATAAGGTGGTCGTTCGAGTTTCTCAACAGGACCCAACATTTACTTGATAAATCGACCCTTCAAATGATAAACCTGATGTTGCAAGAGTTGAACGTCACCAAACGCGAGGCAAACTACTTGAATCCAAACAGGATTTCGAGGGCGACGAACTTGCAGCAGTTGAAAAATGCGAAAAAAGAACGGCCAAACAAGAAGGAGAAGCGCAAGAAGGGCCCAACTATTACAAAAGTCGAATTGTGATTGTATTTGTTGTACATAAATGATTGTTTAAAACCCGTGACGAAATTTCAGAGCTTTTATTGTCGAAACAGACAAATTCCCTGGTTGTAGGTCAACTTTTTGACAGAGAGAGAGAGAGAGAGAGAGGCACATCGAGTCCTTAGATCGTTAGGCAAGGTATTCGGATAGCAGCGGGGCCCAGCGTAACATTTTATATTCTCCCAAGTTAGAGTCTGTCTGTCTCGGTTATAAGGCCCAGTAGAAAGCGGTCAGCCAATAGGCTGCCGTGCGTGGCCCCGTAAGAGTGGAGGAAGCGACTATAGGTCGCGATTGACTCTCTCGTATACTTGGCTGTTAGCTCAGTGCACCATCGAGTGTACCATCGACACGGTGATATATCCCTCCCGTGTCCACGTCACGATAACTCATCGCTTCCAAGTGTCTTTTTCCATTGAACATGTACATCCGATTCTACGTCGTCGTTGGTTTCCTTGCTGCTTTGGCCGTTAGCTCCGGTGAGTCTCTTCTTAGGCATTTTATTTTTTTTGTCACCACGTATACAGTGAAAGTATAACGCTCTTTACAATTATCGTTGTTATTATTTTTCTTTTTTTTTCCTTTTCTTTCCTTTTTTTTCGTTTTCACGTAAGCCTTGGCGTGTGCGTGCGCGCGACACGCATGGACTACTTTACGTCTATGCACCTTCACTTTTCACTTTACTGTTACAATTTGGATTTAACACCCAAGAACCACGACGCGGAGTTGATTCGTTGTTTTTTTTTTTCGGGATGGCTGCATACTGCGTTAAATCGCGTACATATACATAGGTACACGCATACGGGCAACCACACGCTCACGCGCGCGCGCCCACACACACACACACACACACACATACACACACACTCCTGGGATGAAAGTGCGACGCGTCTTGAGACTTGAGTGAGACTTTCTTTTATTGTCGCCTCTGCGCGCCAAAGTGACGACATTGCACAGGTTGCAAGAGGTGAAATGGCATTTTTTCCCGTATGTAAATTGCATCTCGACACTTTAGCGAACGTTGGGCTAGCGATATTTATACTTTCGCTCGTTTAGCAAGGTCGAGAGACGTAATAATCGACGATAAACCAATGACGTTTGTCAATTTTTTTTCGCTCAAACGCTTATCGTGGCGCGCTAGCCGAATCTCTTTGGAAATACAACTCGTAGCTTCTCTTGACATTTACGAAATCATCGGGCCAATTATAAATCGACTCATTAGCTATGCTAATTTTATCGAAGCTGGTTTATCCATTTTAACGTGGTTCGATCGTTATTTTTTGTTTCCTTTTTTTGTCAGGAACGTGTGCGTCCGACTGAACGTATATAGGTATACCGGTTTTTCCGTCAATTACAATATAGGCAGATGTGCTACGGATGGCCTTGACAAACGAAACCTTAGCGACAACGATCACAATTCGGCCGTAATGTTATCCCTGCGGTTGTTTACGCGACACGTGTATGCGCTTTCACTCTGGTGCTGAAGCGAGTATACCTATACATAGGTGACGCGTAACTAGCAAAATCTCATTTGGGTTTTTTAGTCTTCGGCCAAAGCAACAGGAACCAGTCGGAGCAAAAGAAAGACGAGGAATTCAGATGTCCCGAGGGTCAAGGAAACGGCAATTTCGCCGATCCTGCAACGTGTCGACGATTCTACCAATGTGTCGATAATTATCCGTACTTGAACAGGTGTCCTTCGGGCTTGTATTTCGACGATATCAGCAAGTTCTGTACGTTCAAGAACGAGGCACGATGCGGACCGATTCCAACAAGTACGTGACGTTAATGGCTTTTTTTTCGCGTAACACAACTCCTTTGCACAGAATTTTTTTTCCCGATATCCAAATGGTATTAATACCAAACTTGGTTTGACGTAATTCCAAGAGCAATGTATACTGATACAATTAATACAATTGCGAATTCAGCACCTGCGCCATCAACCGAAGCACCAACCGATCTGGCTGTGCGCTGCGACACGTCGGAATGCCAGCTACCCTACTGTTTTTGCTCGCGAGACGGAACGATCGTTCCCGGTGGATTGAGACCTCAAGACGTAAGTTGCCGTACGAATGCACATAACAATGAAACGAATTGACGTAACGTTGCAATTCGCTCGGTTGCAGACACCGCAAATGATATTACTGACGTTCGATGGTGCCGTGAATCACAATAACTTCGACCACTATCAAAAGATCTTCAATTCCAATCGACTGAACCCAAACAATTGTCCGCTCAAAGGAACGTTTTTCCTTTCACACGAGTACTGCAATTACAACATGGTACAGAGTCTCGCTCACGATGGCCACGAGATTGCCACTGAAACCATCTCGTGAGTGTAGCTATATATTCGTTTAATAGTTGTGTACATCGCCCGTCTGTCTCGCACGCGTACCGAAACGAGCAATCGAGTTGTTTTCTAACGAGCGACCACGATTCGTTTGCAGGCTTCAGAAAGGTTTAGAAGACAAGAGTTACGACGAGTGGGTGAACGAGATGATCGGTATGCGGGAAATCGTGAAGAGATTCAGCAACGTATCGAGCAACGAAGTGTTGGGTATGCGAGCGCCGTACCTAAAGCCAGGTCGCAACGTACAATACAAAGTCATGGAGGACTTTGGTTACATATACGACAGTAGCATTGGAATATCACCGAGCAAGATACCCATCTGGCCGTATACGCTCGACTACAAAATACCGCACGAGTGCAAGGCCGGTACCTGCCCCACCAAGTCATTCCCAGGTGTGCAACGTCTCTCTCTCTCTCTCTCTCTCTCTCTCTCTTTCTCTGTTGCTCGTTGAATTTCGATTATCACGCTCAATGTATTTATGTATTTAGGAGTATGGGAGATTCCTTTGAACGCTCACTACGTTGAAAGCTACGAGGGAGGTCATTGTCCCTATCTGGATCAGTGTGTCCTTCACAGCCACGATGCCGAAGAAGTTTTTGAGTGGCTGCAAGAGGACTTCAGTCGCTATTACGATCAGAATCGCGCTCCCTACATGATGCCATTCCATACCAATTGGTTCCAAATTAAAGAACTTGAGCGAGGTCTCCACAAATTTCTCGATTGGGCTAGCACGCTGTAAGTTTATTTATTTCATCAAAATCACACGTTCAGACCGAGTTCGATTATGTAGAAATGCGCTCGTTTTTGCAGACCCGATGTGTATTTTGTCACGGCGACTCAAGCTCTTACCTGGATGACGGATCCAAAGCCACTTAATGCTCTCAACAATTACGATGGCTGGTCGTGCAAAAAGAAAGAAAACATTCCTGAGCCACCGTGCAATAACCCAAACAAGTGTGCTCTTGACTTCAAGCCTGCTGATGCCAATTTCACAACTACAAGGTCATTTGTTGATTCAACTTTTGATTGTACCAAGATTTTTATCTCGATCTTTGATCAATTTAATTTCTACAAATAGGTATATGGAGACATGCACGGAATGCCCAAATAAATATCCTTGGCTTGGAGATGCCAAAGGTACTGGCTATCTAACCGACAACTACAGTGCCGACAGAGAACAGAAATAAATTTTTCACCAGGAGTCATACCCATTACGAACTTGTCGATTCCAAGAATCGTACTCAACTTCTTGGTTCCAATTAAAATCATCAAAGACCAAACGAAGACTTGACTTGTGAAATTGAGTTGAGAATGCATTTTTCTTGAATAGATTAGTACTTATTGTTATTAAGAGTAATATAGAGCATGAATACTCATAATTGGGTTCCGCATAATACAAAAAACAAATTGAATGATACTGAGTTGCGTGTATGTGTGATTTCAATTGATGACGACGAGGATGTATCCCCAAGTATGGAAAAAAAAATGTAAAAACTACGTCAAATTAGGAAGTTTTTTAAAATGTATACTGTGGTTTTATTCTTATATTCGTTTAAAAAATTAAATAGAAAAATTTTTACACTTTTAATAAAAATACTTGTGTTACCTTTATCACACTTCACAGCTCACTCACAAAACGTTCATTATGCATGTTAGTGGTTTCGTATTACAACTCCAAAAGTTCAGGATACTTTTTGAACTCTTCGTAAATTCTTTTCTCAATGTTTGGTAACGTCAAATTATCAGCATTAACATTGAAACTAACATAAATAGGCTTTCCTGTTTTCTTTGACAATCTATTTGCAATATTAGTAGAGGTTTCGTCAGCAACAGGTCCCAAAATTTTAGTAGAAACAACAGGTTGTTTTGGCTCTTTCTCCATTGTGAAAGCAAGCGACAAATCCTTCATACTTTGTTCGTTATAATCACCGATCCATAAGTACAAACTATTTTCCATTTTCATCATTTGACATGCTAATTTAACCTCACCAACTTCGTCATGGAAATCGTGAAATTGAAAACTACAGGGAAGGAATTGCAAATCGACATTTTTCATTGCTGTAGACATTATAAATCGTTTGAATTGTCCTTAAAGAAAGCAAAACAATTGAAATTATTAACGGTGGTGGAAATCCAATAAAACTCGATACATGATAGCGCGAAAATTCATACGAACCTCTCTCCACATCTCTTGCGCATATACCCACAATCACACATGTGTGAGCTTGATGTGGGGATGGCTCTTTTCTGATAAAAGCCGCATGAGGCGCCACACATCCTTATCGAAGCAGAATGTAATTTTTTCAGTTAATTACACAATATAACGTTGTAAATTGACAAGTAAATTCTTCAATAAATTGGATGAAAATTAAAAGTCCATTCTTTTAAGCTCGTAACTTCGTTATGTAAGTCTATTTTAATTCAAGAAATCTAGTAATGACTATCGCGCATGATTAATTTGAATATCGTATCAACTATTACAGCGATCAATCAAGTCTTATCTGAAATGAAAATTCAAAACATTAACCAACAGGAACGATATTGTCCAATAGAAAACGCCTTAGCGGCTACTGTTTCTCGGATCGTCACAAGGCGCCGCGTTGCTCTAGGAGTCAGCAGACAAAGAATAAACCTCTTCCTTGGACGTCAAATGTCAGAAGCATAACGATTAATAGCGTCGTAAGAGTAGTTGAGCCGGACAAACGTGTACATGCATACAATTGTTAACGGGCGAACGTTAATTAGTACTTGTACGTGATCGTGTACGTACGAGCATCAGCAGAGACGGTGTATTTTGGAGTTTGACCCTGCGCTGCGCACGTAACTGCAGCGCTACGAGGTAGTGGCGACCAGTATCAACGACTCAAGTGTCGTTGTTCGAGCAGTATATGTGTGTGTGCGTGCGTGTTTGAGAGCTAGTGAGCAGCGAGAGTGCGAGAGTACTGGCCGTGGGGAAGATTTAGAGAAACATGGCCGAAGCCATTGTGGACGGGACTTCGTCGATGAGCCGTTTTTTTTGTCACCAATGTAGCGTCGAAATCGAGCATCTGCTACCGGTGAGTATATGGCATCTATCTCTCTTTGATCTCCGTTACCGCAAAACGGGACAAATCCAATTTTGGACAGGTCTTGGGAACCCGGAAAAAGTGTAGTGCGTGTGATCCGGCGCGAGAATTTCTCCGAGCTCGAGGAGCATCGTTGAACTTTCTCGAATAGCTTTTCGAAATCCAATATCCAATTCAATCTCAGCCTTTCCACGCTGTTTATGTGATTGCGCGGTCAGAGCGAGAGATTGGAGAGTGTGACTCAACATTGGTTTTGTTTTGTTTCAAAACAGGACTACACATGCCCAAGATGTTCTACTGGATTTATAGAGGAACTGGACAGAGGCAACGGGGATACTGGTGGTGGCCAGATGGATACGGATAACCGTCAGGCTTTCGGTGACATTGATGTCGATGTCACTGGTTTTGATGATGTACGTTTGCTTTGCCTTGTTTTTTATCAATCAATATTGTATAAACACACGTTGCATATTCTGCACTTAACTGTATTCTGCCATATACAATTTCTGTTGTCTTTATTTATTCAAGTAGTTTTTCTCGTTTCAATTCCTCACTCGTATACAATAGTCTATGTAGTGCAGTTAATTATGTGTTTATCTTGTTTTGTTATCTATTGCACAAAATGCAATATATCCACGGTAAAGTTCATGAGATAGGGTCATTATTGCATCACATTTGTGATGTAGATATTAATAAATATTAATAATTTTAATTTTCTGGATATTCATGGGTTTTATTTTTATTGGCCTAGGATCCAGATTTAGACATTATACCAATAATCAGAGCAGCTGCAGAGGCCTCAGCAAGAACAAACGGAGAGAGCAGGAGAAGATCACATAGGTTACGTTCAGTAGGCGGAGATCAATCTTCACCTCGAAACACTAGGTTTTATAATACTCGGTAAAATTGAAACTTGTTTCATTTTCATCCTATAAACTGGGGCTGTTCTGGTATTCGTATTTTCTGTACATACATTCTATGAGTGATATGAAATTTTCTAAAAGCACGCTCATGAAAATGAAACTACAAGTTTCTTGCGCTGCTTAAAATAATTTTGTTTACGGCTATTTTAAAATGAATTTTATTTTAACAGCTCCAGACATCAACCACCACAGCAATCAGGAGTAGAATTTACATCACGGATACCATTAGAAAGTTTAATTCAAGAAATATTTTTAAATCTTTCTGGGATAGGATTTGGTTTTGCACAAGGGCAAGGAGGTCAAGCACCTGTGTACGTAAAATTATCCTCATAACATAATAAGATTTTCATGTACTTCTGTAAATTGCTTTAAACATGTTTCATTTTCATCAAACAAGTAACCTATACACTAATAATGTTATGCTCAATTGAAATGTATTAACTTTATGACAATGACAGTAGATTATTCTTGGGAAATCCTGGAGACTATGTTTGGGGTCAACAGGGTTTGGATACTATTGTCACGCAATTGTTAAATCAAATGGATGGAACTGGACCACCACCATTACCTAAAAAGCAAATTGATGAAATACCTACCACTACGGTATCACAAATACAAGTTGGTAAGTTGTATAATTTGGTCAATATTCTGACACAATTGAACAACTTTTTATTGAAAAATAATATTTCATTTTTAGACTGCAAACTCCAATGTTCAGTCTGTTGGGAAGATTTTGTTCTTGAAGAGCCTGTGAGGCAACTACCTTGTCAACATTATTATCATGCTGCTTGTATTGTTCCATGGCTGGAATTAGTAAGTTAAATAAATAAATAAATAGATTTTATGGCTGATTGATGCATTGTGTAATTTTACTTACAGCATGGAACTTGTCCTATATGTCGACAAAGTTTAGGAGATGCAACTACAATTGAAGCAAATCAAGACACAGTTGGCCCCAGTTTGGCAGCATTATTTAGGTATTTAACATCTTGTTGACGAAATAACGTTTTTATTTCAATTTTAATAACCATCAAAATATTGATTTTAGAGCAGCCAATGAAACAAGTAGTAGTCGAACATCCTCAACATCTAGTTCAAGTAGTTCAAGAAACGATTAACCAACGAAATGTGAAATTGATTTGGTATTTCCGAGACGATCGATTTCTTTCAATGTAATACTGTGCAAACCGAATTTTTCAATTGTCCATTTTCATTATTTAAACAAAGTTTTATTTTATTCTCTACAAAATTAATTGATCATTATAATTTGATTTCATAAAAAGAAAATCTGTTGACATGAGAACGTGTGACTTTTGATAAAGAGTCATTTGTTTGATTCGCTAAGTTTTTTTATCAGATAATATTTTTTACAATGATAAATTATCGGCGAGTTTCAAATAGCATAACGAACCCGTATGTATGATTGATTAAGACCAGTTTTACGAAATATTATATAATCATATAATATTTCAGTAATCATTATTTTTCATAAAATTTATTGACAGATACTTTTCTTAATTTGAATGCTTTGCCAGCAGAATATTTTGAAAAGTTCTACTTATAGATCTCTTTACAGAAATTTAACGCGCTGCTATTAAATGCAACATTTCGAGATCTTACTTTGCTAAACGAGATTTAATTATTTGAAAAAAAACAAATAGCAAAAATAACAAAAAAAATGTTTGTTATTGTGAAAATAACAAAAAAGACATTTTTAACACAAAATACCTTGTAATAGCTTGAACTAATTAATTTGAAAATTATTATCGTAGGTACTTTGAATAGCAGAGGAATGGCAAAGTATGAAAAAATGGTGCGATTTGTGTATATTCTATGTGTTAAGAACGAATGTTGATAATTATTGCGACATCGTAAAAACCTGTACATATTTTTATTCTATTCTAATTTACAACATAAATAAAGATTTAATAGTACAGTTATGGAAATTTGTGTTTACTGATGGCAAAGCAGAGTAGATTTGCTAGTGAACATTTCCGTAAAAGTTACAGTTCGAGTACATTTTGGTATCTCGATGCTTGTTTGTATAGAATGTAAAGTTATTACAATTGTTAAATAAAATCCCGTATACCCGACGAAGTGACGTACTACAATGGCTTCGATTTGAACAAGATAAATAACTAATTAACATCTCAAATATAAAAAGGGACAACTTTATAATACAATGAATAATACACATAGGATTATAAAGTGTACTTCGTTTGCCAGAAGTACGTTTCGATTGATTTGAATAACAAATTTTACAAATGCGATAATGCAATGTATGGGAAAACAATCGACTTCAGTATAAAAGAGAGTGGATCGATGTCTGTTCCTTGAAATTTACAGAACGATAATTTTACCGTTTGTATAAGAGTTTTTGTATGAAAAACCTTGTAAAGAAAATTTAGTGTCTTGCACAACATTTTTTGTGAGGCTGATGTAGCATTCGTTTTTGCGTTTTTACCAGTTTTATTTCAACGTTTACTCAAACGAATCATTTGATATTTGATTTTCATCAGTCATAAATTAGAACGTGATACTACACCTGCTTTATAGTCTATATGAATGTGTAAATTAGTACAATTAAATAAATCATATATTTATTCCGCAAAATGTATTTACTTGAGAGCCCAATTTTCAAATTGTAGTACACACCTAATATCCATGCTACATGTATGTCGCTTGTGCATCATTCGTTTGTAATCCCAAAGACACGACTTGATCACAGCGCCACCTTGAATTTCTTAAGTCACTGTCATAGTATATACAGTCTACTTTACGATGCAGTAGACTGTCCACTATACCATAGATGGATCACTATTGAATAAGTGTGTATATTCGTTAGCATCGGACATTCTTCTTAATGGATGTTCCTTTTATTATTTTATTTATTAAATAACTTATAGGCAAATTTGATCGAGTTTAAGTACTAAGTGTCGATATGTTGTAATCATTACTGCTGGTTAGTTGTGATAAAGTTTAACAATAAAAATTTTGTTGCGTAAACGCATGAGCTCCCGATCAAGCTGCAGATGTAATGTTGAGATTATATTGCACTGTAGCAATAATCAACTTTTTAAATATTAGTTTTGATAAAAAACGATGACAGACAGAAAACCTGAACTTGAAGTCGTTACCGAGCCACGTCCCTTAAAACGGAGGAAAATCGGACCACAAAACGTCGTTATAAGGTTAAGGCAAAGAGAGACTATAGGCTGTTTATATCCAGGAACCCAAGTTCATGTAGCAAGGCAATTTTATCAAAATGTCTTCCCGAACTCTACGATAGTTAATATAGATAAACCCCACTGTTTTATACGAAAATTCAGCCCAGATGGTAAATATTTATTAGCATTTAGTGCGGATCAAACTTCTATTGAAGTTTACACGTATCAAGGAGCAGCTGCGGCTGCAGATTTGTTGGTTGACAGTACAGGAGAATGTATTGGTCTTAAAAATGACGAAAGATCATTTAACATTCGGAGTCAAATTTTTAAGAAATTTTTTAAGGTACGTTAGTATTCCTTAGCTAAACAAATAGTGTATTTTAAAGAACCTACTAGATTGTGCAATTGAATACGATGTAGCACAGGTTTATGAAAATGAATTTTTTCAGATAAAATGGACTATTAAATTAGTACAAAGTAACGAGCATCTTAATAGGGAATGCAGCCTTTTTACAGACGATGGACGTTATGTAATTGTTGGTTCAGCTGCTCATATTCATGATGATTTAAGACCACATTTTTATCAGGTATTATTTGTTGTATAGTTATAAAAACAAATTGCGCAATTGACGGTGATACCAGAACTTTGTACCATTGTACTGTTATTAATGTACTGTTGTTGTTGTACTGTTAATTTTATAGTAATGAGAAATTTTGTATGTACTATTTTTGACTTTATTGCGCACGTAAAATAACGTATATTAAAGAATAGATCTTTTGGTAAATGATCTATCTTAAAGGTCAATAATAAATTAAGGAGTACCAATGTTTATCTCAATACTTTATGTAAAATGATGGCTTTGCAGATTTACTCTAATAATGAGGCATTGACTCCTAATCCTAAATATCCGTTAGAAGACTATAGCATACATTTAGTTGATATTAGAAATGGAAGACACTGTGATACACGATACTTTAAAACGGATAAAATTTATTTATCTCAAAATCAAGGTAAAAAATTTTAATTATTCATGCGAAAATAATTTATTATACATAATATGTTTCAATTTTGTTGGATAGGTCTTTATTTGTACAGAGATATTCTGGCAGTTTTATCGGTCCAACATCAAAGTATACATATATTTCAGTTGTTAGATGGAATGTTTATAAATGTTAGAACAATTGGGAGGTAATTGTATTATTTATTACTATAGCTATTCCACGCCTAGTCACCTGTGATTTCATGAGAAATTTCTATTTTATTAAGGTTTTGTTTAGAAGACGAAGCATACTTAGTTGCGAGTGCCTGGTCTGGTGCAAATGCCAAACCTTTTAGAGAAGCCACAATTAATAATCTGAAACATAAACTTCTAGTATATTTGTACAAAAGGGCAACGTATATTAGTGACACCACTGGAAATCAATTTGAGCTTAGAAGATTTTACCAGTATTTCGATCAAGTGAGATTTGGCAATGTTTATGCCTATTCTACTACATTATATAAGTGAGCTCTTTTTTCATCACTCATGTATCTTATTTATCATTTTGTAATGGCAGGTCAGATCTTTAAGAATGTGGAAAATGCAATTGTTAGATGCAGATCATATCTTAATTAGATATACAAGTGAAGAAGTTGCTACATTACAAGAAAAAGAACTGATTCTTCACCAATTACCAGCTTTATTGGTTGTATACGATATGGTTTCAGCAAAAATTTTAGCAGCCTACGACAATGCATCTATGGACTTACTGACTCAGTTTGAAAACTTTACGGAATTTTTCAGAAATACACGAATGAGAACTGATTGTCAGTACATGTGCTCCCCTTCAAATAACGTTCATGCAAGGTTTGCATCAATCAAAATAATCTTTTAACATATTTGATATTTACTTGATTGATTAAATCTACAAAAGTTGTTGTAGATTGATACAGCAAAGGTGTAAGCAGACCTTAACAAGTGCTCGATTTGGAGGTGTTACAGAAGCAACCAAGAGGTTGCTAGCTCAGCTGCCAATTTGCGCACAATCTTATTCGAGTTCTCCATATCTAGATTACTCGCTATTTTGCTACGACGACAAATGGGTTTCAATGATGGAAAGACCAAAGCCATGTGGTGACTATCCAATACGGTAAAATTTTATAATAGACTCAGTGAAAGACACCTTTCGAAAATAGAATATTTATAGCTTCGTCAACTTTTTTATACTCTTTATTGATTTTATAGATTTTACGCCAGAGACTCTGGGCTTTTCAAATTTAGGATGTATGCAGGACTTTTTGGAAGAGCATCGGTAGTGCCGCGAAGTGCCTACTATTTAAGAGAAAGAGATCTGAGAAAAGTAATTTTTACTTTTCATCCGACAGATCCTTTTGCAATAACAGTACAACGTTCTGGTAATATCGCCGATTACGTAATTTGTTTTCATGTACGACATACGTATAATTAACAGAAAAGTTGTACGCGTAATGCGCTGTAAAGGATTGTAAAATGTATTCAATGACTAAATTGATAATATTGAAGTATTGTTAATTTTATAATAATGAGAAATTTTGTAAATACTATTTTTGACCGTATCATGTACGAATAAATAACATATATTTAAGAAAATGTCAAATTTTCCATTCTGCAACATAACCAATACCTTCTTATTTTGCTCTATGGTCATTTTTTGTTTTATTGTTTTCCAGTGACTATAGTTATCACCGATAATCTTGATTTTGTCATTATTTTACGGCAGCGTTTCATTAAGAGGGTTTTAATTAACGCGGTTGTTCATAAGTATCCGACATTTTTACCAGTGACTTCTGTCATGTCGCATCAAGTCGGCATGTTTCGGTTCGCGCGCGTTTCTTAGTATTTAATATTAAGAAATTTAGTTTTATAAACAAAATTCAATATATTTTTGTATAAACACGTTTGTTAAAAGTGACAGAGTTTATTAGTTAATTAAGATGGTTGACAAGTTAAAAAGATACGAGAAAATTGACTTTCTCGGCGAAGGCCAGGTTAGAATCTTTACTGTATTCGTTTTATTTCTGGCTTAGTTCAAATAGTTTTAATTGTTTGAATTAATGTCGTTTTTTAGTTTGCTACCGTTTACAAGGCGAGAGACTCGGAAACCGGCAAAATCGTTGCTGTGAAGAAGGTTTGTTTCGGTTTCCAATCATGTAAAACATGCGAAAATATGCACGATATAAATCATTTGTTTAATTTCAAATATCTTGTAGATCAAAGTGGGGTCGCGAGCAGAAGCCAGAGATGGTATTAACAGAACGGCATTAAGGGAAATTAAATTATTGCAAGAATTGGAACATGAAAATATTATAGGGTTATTAGGTACGTATCAATAGAAGTGATAACATGCGTTTATAAATAGAATAATTGGAAAGGAATAATTCTCGTTGGTTTTTGCTTGCAGATGTTTTTGGATACAAGTCTAATGTTTCCTTAGTGTTTGATTTTATGGATACTGATTTAGAAGTTATTATAAAAGACAGCAGTATTGTACTTACTCCATCAAACATTAAAGCTTATTTATTGCAAACTTTGCAAGGTTTAGATTATCTACACTTAAATTGGATTCTTCATAGGGACTTGAAGCCTAACAATTTATTGATAAGTAGCGATGGTGTGCTTAAAATAGGAGATTTTGGTTTGGCCAAATTTTATGGCTCTCCAAATAGAATAAATACTCATCAAGTAGTAACAAGATGGTATCGAGCACCAGAACTTTTATACGGAGCAAGACTGTATGGCACTGGCATAGATATGTGGGCTATTGGATGTATATTAGGTGAATTGTTGTTGAGGACTCCAATCTTTCCTGGAGAAACGGATTTGGATCAGTTGACTAAGATTTTCACTGTATGTAATATTGTTTTCTTCTAAATACCTATGTTTATTTCAATTGAGCCAACGTAACTATAGGAGTTCAATAGTTAAAAATATAATTTTCAATTGTAATTCCAGGCGCTGGGCACACCAACCGAAGAAACTTGGCCTGGAATGATGCAGTTACCAGACTTCATCCAATTCAAGCCATTCCCTTCTGTACCGCTCAAGGACATATTCATAGCTGCTAGCGACGATCTTCTGGACCTCTTAGCAAGCCTTTTGAATATAAATCCCTTAGAAAGATGTAGCTGTGATCAAGCGTTGCAAATGCCGTATTTTAGTAACAATCCTCCACCTACACCAAATGGCAGATTACCTTTTCCTCAGGCTATCAGAAAATTCGCTGACGATAGACCTAGCTTAAAAAGGAAATTGATGGAAGCACAGGATGGTGCCTCGTTAGCCAAAAGACTGCAATTTTAAATTGGTAGTAAGCAAACAATGTATAATTTATTTTTAAACTTTTGAAACAGTGCGAACTTGTAAAAATATTTGTAAATATCGTACTCATGCGAAATTACCAATAGTCACATTTTTCAACTAATCGCGTTACCTTGTACTTTTCATTTTTGTAAATTCTGCTAGTATGATAAATAAACCTTTTCAAAGTTAATTTTGTGTGAGAATAATTATTTAACAGAGACAGAGTGAGCTTAAATTTTTTTTTTTTCGGTGGAATGGATTCAACCAGTTTTCTTATAAAAATAACGTAAATTATGACGCACTGGATATGATACGATGAATCAGAATCGTTATATTAATACGTCTTGTTAGTATTTCTTTCGTGTAGCAAACATCTGTCGACCACTAGCACCGCAAACAATTATTGTAGTAATACCTGTGTGAATTATTTCGTGTGTATTTTATGAGCGAGAAATTCAGTAAAATGTATGTAAGAAAAGAATGCAAATTTGTTTTATAAAAAAGATATATTTATTACCAGAAGTGATCAGAATCTGAGTGTATTACAGACAATTACCGTAAATACATTCTGCCAAGTGTTATGGCTCGAGTTAAGACAGGACGGGCAAATGAAAATTAAACTTATGTTTTGTACATTTTTCTCTTTCTACAGAAAAAAAAACTTGATAACGTGCCCCGTGCATAAAGATTGATATTATAAACAGTTTGCAACTAATTCATAGAAATCTTTGAAATAATAACGTAGCTTTCGTTGAAAACTTTAAGTTTAATTGTGTGCTCCAGAATAATAAATTAACGCAATTTTCTTTAATTTTAAATAAATTTAATAGAATTTACACTTATTTTAAAGAAATGTTCTATTGCTAAATAAGGCCGTGCTTTATCACTGCACAACTGTTTCTGTTTCATTCCACTTGAGTCAAACGTGCAGTCGCACTTACCATGAGGACATCGTTAAATAAGTTATTTGAATAGATTCGTATAAAACTTAATATAAATATAACACCAATTATCATTCCTTATGATTTGACATGTACGTATTGTCAGTATAAAGTTTGTTACTATCATACTAGATGACTATCAACCTGAAGCTATTTAATGACAAGATCGACAATAGACTTGTTAGTTTTAACTGTTTTTATTCATCTGTTTATTTGCACAAATTATACACTACTTCCATCTCACGTCTGATGATAACAAATCCACTTAAAATTCGTGTTTTTAAGTAGGATTTAAAAAAAGAATTGTTGCCGTTTCAAGAAACACAACGGTTAAAAATTTGATTTTGAGTACAGTTGGTAAGTTACGACCGCTTTTTGACCATAAAAACTTAAGTCAACATTTATTTTACATGGCGATGTATTTTGCACGTACATGAACCCTTTCTTGATAAGACAGAAGTTGTTGTACAATATTTCTGTACAGTACCTAACGTATGTACATTGTAATAAGCCATTTTCTATTTTTTTTTACCCACGTGTGCTTTTTTTTACGTAAGGAACATTTTATTGTAACATTTTTATAATCGTTTCAGCAATGTTAAGCGATTTTCATTTTTTATACAAAACATTTCGTTATACGTCATAGATAAATAATTTGCAAATTATAACCGATGCAACACAAATTAAATAATACTTTAGCAATACGATTACTTTTTGAATATCATTCAAAACGTCTTATTTGCAAAATTGAAAGCATCACATTTACGAGAAAATCCAAATTTCCTTTTCACCGAATAAAATTGAAAATAGCGCCTAGTTTATTTATAAATACAAATTAATGTAGATATGTTAACGAAATAAGGAAAATTGTATGTGCAATAGACAATTATTATTAAACTCAACGGGCAGACATATCAAGTTTTTCGTAACTAAAGGTTCGACCAATCAACAAAGAATAAAAATTATTAAATAATATCTATACATAGTAATAAAAAGTTGCTGCACTGCGTAAGCAATTAGCTTTTGTTTTCAAGGCATTATTCGCATGCGTTTTAAAATGCATCTGATTATTCCCCCTCACAACATACAACTTTTAAGCATTATTTTTTGCACCACGAGTTACAGTGATTGACCCCTACGCATTGCAGTACTTTGACAACCAAGTACTTTGTGAGCATATACATAGACGTAACTTATATGCAGCTGGTATGACTAAATCAACTAAATCACATACCGGAATACTAATTGTTACAACGAGTAACGTAAATTTAATGTGTACAAACCATTTTGCAATAAAAATATATGTATATATATATACATAATACATATATGTGTGTGTGTGTGTGTGTGTGTGTACATACATACGCACACACACACATACATGTACATATATACATGTATAGGCTGTGCATTTTTTCGATTTTTCGTATTTACAATCCTGCGATCTCTCGTTTTATATTTTCGTACAAAAAGATGAACTCTCAGTTTTACCTGCATGAAATTTTTGTTTCGTTATGCCGGCACCTATTTGAGAAAATACTTCTCGACACTTCATACTTTGCACCGTCAAATTATAGCCGGCGCCTTTTTTCTCCATCAATTCCTATTAATTTCTATAATTCTATCTCCTTACTTATATAAAATGTTTTTCGCTTCAATAACTTTTCTCTGTTTATTCCTTCATCAATGAGTTTCGCTGAAGCAGTTATCAGACTTAATCAACAAGAAACTGAGAAAATGTTTGTGACACTGCAACCTTTTCATAGTTAATGGTAACTTAACATTGTGTATATTTTCTTTTGTTTCTGTAAATGTGCTCTAAGTAGTCCTGGATCCGCGCAATCATCCTGCACTTTCGAATTGTCCCAACGAGCAATTTTATAAAAAATCTTTGCAGTCTTGTGACAATGACGACTTCTTTTCTCAAGAGTTTTACGCAGACTACCGGAACGCGGCGTTTTTCTTGTTCATGTTTTATTTATTTAATGTTTTTTTCTCTCGTAAGAAATGTTCGGTGTTCACAAATGAAAAGTATGCCCGTTCATACAATTGATCGAGAGGTGCTACGTGAACGATCGCAGGGGATCTTGGTGTAACATAGTCAGGCACGATGTTAAATAATAATGATTCCCAGAGACTCGATGTTTAAATGATAATTTGATTGTAGAACACACTCTTCCGATAAAATTTAGTTTCGACTCATACTTCATCTTTTTTTGCAATATTGAAAGTAGAAATATCATACTTTATTGTTTTACTACCGTTTCATTTGTTTAATTTATATTTTAATAATATATATCGTATTCAGTAGTCAGTCCAAGGCAAACATTATCTGCAGTAATATAATTCAATTACTATTTTCGTAGTTTTTCTTTTATAGATTGTTTTTCTACCTATATATTACTTTCTTTTTAAAAAAATGTATACTTAACATTTAATATATCTCTTTAAAATATTTACAATCAATGCTATTGTACAGTTTTTATCATTTGTCGTATTAATGCTTACAAAGGCAATATTTAATGTAATCGTTATCATTATCTTGTTACGTTAACGCATAATGTAAATTTCTTTAGAATAATAATTCTTCGTAGTACATCGTTTTTTATATTACACGTATAAGACGGTGATGAATATGCATGTTTTTAACTAACAATGCCTCGATAGGCACCCACTGCTCTTGATTTTTCTACACATACTGTACACGAATTAATTCTTTTTGGCTTATCAAAGACAAACAATTTACGAAGAAGTGAGAAAGAATCTATTTACAAGAGGAAAAATTAGCCGTCTTGGACGACAGTACCGTCTCTTGACAATTCAACGACAAAGGTCCGAATAGGCGAATGAAAAGAACATTTTTCAAAGAATAAACGTCACGTTTGATATATCACTGTGCACAAACATTGTATTTAATGGTTCGTGGACCATCGCTTACACATATACTCCTTGCGCTCAAGCTACGACAAAAAACGTCAAAGTAAAATACATTAAACTTGATATCGTCCGAACATTTAACTTCTAAATATGTTTCGTTAGCCGTCGTAAACTACGGTCTCTGATCAATATCATCTAAAATTTTAAAGCTCAAGTTCTGTGGTTGAAAGAGAAAATCATAATGAAAGAAGAAAAAAAGAAACCAATATCGGCAGTTCTCTCTCTCTCTCTCTCTCTCTCTCTCTTGCTCCCTTCTCCTCATCCTCCTCCTCCTCTGCCCTCATCTTATAACACACATATGTAAAGCGCAATATAGTCTTTTCCGGCGTACAAAGCAGACGTACACGGCGAAAAAGTCTCTCTCAGAGAGTAAAGTTGTCGGGAGTGTGCGAGTTTCTGGCGGACGAATTTTCCTTTGGCGAGGTTGTAGCCATAGCGCTAACCTGCTTCGAGACGTTGTTTGAAGCAAATGGAAATTTGAAGTCTGATCCATTGGGTAATTTGCGCATGATTTTGCCAGAAGTAATGAGACGCCCGAAACCCTCCTGATGAGCGAAAGCGTAACCCGATCGTAACGAGCGTCGCGTTCGCCTTGTCGATGGTGTGCGCAAAATATCTTGACTCTGCCGTGAACGTATCTGCACGAGTCGTTGCTTCAACCGCACGCGATCCGACAACGTAGGTTTTACGTCTATAAAGAAGAAGCGCCACGCCGTTACCGGGATCACCAGCATTATTACCGATATTATCGCCGTAAACCAAAACGTCGCTTCCGACATAGCCTGTGAACACACAAACGTCGTTCTAATCACTTGTCGCTTGAATTATTTGAGTCGTTGAACCGTGTGGTCACTTCGGGAACGTACCATTGTAAGACTTCCAACGTAACTGCCGCCTATGACAAAGTTGTAAAAGTAGTCCATAATGAAATACCAAAGGAGCGAACCCCACACCATGAAATGGTTGACGACGGTCCAATACGAGGTGTCGAGAGCTATTTGAACTGTTACAACTATAACTAATATAGTGGCCACTACTGTGCCTAGCAGCATGTGATCCGAAAGTACGTAACCTTTCGGAGAAACGCCATTATTGTATGTCCCTGTAATAATAATAATAATAACAATGGCAACAACAATAACAACAATACATGCGCGTCGACAACTGGCTTTATCCAGTTTAAAACTGCGAGAAAAATACGAACAAAGGCTGGTAACAGGTGACTCACCATAGGGCACCAAGAAAAGTACACAACTAGCAAAGAAGCCATGAAGGGCACTCCAGCAGAATTCTTTTTTATTAAAAAGTAAATTCTGATGGCCCGGAGTATACAGTTTTGGATACATCAAGCTGTTTTTGTCGTTAACATCTTGATCAAACACGCCCACTGCCAATACAGGCAGCGACGTGTAAAACAAATTGTAGACGGAAATATACATTGGATCGAAAACGGTCTGAAACAGCAAAAAGAAAACGTTAACCATGTACACGCTCGATGGGAATAACATCGAATTGTAAGTGAAAATTGTTAGTTTGGAGAATGTATCGCATCAGACAAAAATTCAACATTCAGGCTCCTAAGTCTCAACCGCGGAGTAAACAACTCAACGTGGGAGTCTTTAGAATCATATTCGCCTTATGCTCGTCACGCGCGATCACATTACACACGCCGAATAAGCAGTAAGTAAAAAACGACGAGTGTGAAATATTACCTGTGCGCTAAATCCACAAAAGAAGGCGAACCAAATGTGACACAAAGTGAATGCAAAGTTTTTGTAAAAGAAATATCGAAGGAACTTGGACATTCTATAGTACGACCATCTGCCGTGGACCATAAGCAGCCTTTCGAGAAATCGAAATTGTCCTATCGAGTAGTCCGATGCTAAAACGGCTTGCAGACCCTCCTGTCCACTTATCCCAACGCCAATGTGAGCAGTTTTTATCATGGATACGTCGTTTGCTCCGTCCCCAATTGCCAACGTCACGGCTTCTTTGTTTTTCTTCACGAGTTCGACTACCATTGCCTTCTGCAGAGGAGTTACTCGGCAACAAATTACGGATTTACCTAGAGCCATGAAATGTCGATCAGTAACAAGCTTCGAATGTCCGTAAGCTGCAAACTTTGGTACAAGTTCGACGAGTTTCTTACACTGGCAGGAAACGTCCAAAAACAACTGTTCCATTTGAGGATGTAACGCGTGAACGAGGGAATGCCCGTTAATAACCACCGCAAAATCGGCCTGTGAATCTTGTTCATTTTCGTCAGTCTCCTCTCTAGTCGGATTGTACTCCGTATCGCTATTAGATTGAAGAAAACAAAAACAACAATATTTTTAGCTGCGCACTTCAAACTTTTCGTCACGTCTGCGAAATTCATAAATGTTGTTGCAAGCATTGGGGCAAGCTATTTTCTCTTTTTCTAAGGCTATGGCACTTGCCAAGATTTACCAAATGAGTAAGCAGATTCATATTTAATTTATAGTTTCGACTGAATATTTATAGTTTAGCAGTAATGATACACATGATGCTGCGACAGTACATATTATGAATATCAAAACGTGACACGAGCAACGAAACAATATTTGAATTTGTTATTATTGATAAGATTAATTATAAGCAGACAGAAAGAGAAGGAGTGAGTATCAAGCATTGAATAATAATTATTATTTATGAGACTTATCGAATTATTAAATAAACATTTCGGATTCCAATGATGTCCAAGTGATTTAAGTATTTGTCTATTCTAACATAATCTAGGTATATGCAAAGAAACCTTAAGATAAAAGTGTACTACTAAAGAGGAAACTATTTCCAGGAAGTAACAAACAGTATAATAAGAGGGTTTGACCTTAATCGAACTACGTGCAAAACATGTTTTTAACTGTGTACTTATGGAGTAGATTGTGACAAGGGTAGTAAAGTGATAATTATTAGAAAATATCAAAGTTCGTTATGATTTTAAAAAAAGATCAAGCTAATGCAAACACTCACTACTTTAAGCAACTTTTTCAGGATGGTTCGTAATAGATGATAAAGCATCGAAGCCTATTTAACACTGTAATGATCAATAGTTTAATCGAAACCAATCCACGCGTCCAACTTGGAGGGCATACTCGAAATAACGTGCGACCACAGTAAATTTATTTACCTTTGTAACTGACTTTGAAATTTTTCGATCGACAGGAATAAGCATAACCACACAGAACATGGTGCAACATTTATCGCGATTGAGGGGGGGGGGCGGGGAGGGGGGGGGGTAACGTATTATTTCCAAGGTCTCGTTTATCGTTGCATCGTCAGTTATAATGAGAAATATGCAGTACAGTAGAAAAAAAATTGATACAAATGAACAATTGTACTCCGTCTCTTTCGTTTTGCCTGACCTTTCCTTGTCCCACCTGAATGTGACGATGGAGAGCGTCGGCCTCTTCTGCTGATTCGAGGCAGCCTTTATTGTTTCTAGATACCGTGTCAGTTGAGTTTGTACACCGTCGTACGTCGTCGCGTCCACTATGAACACGTCCGTCAACTCGTCCGTCAGTAGTTGACACGAGTAGCCAATGTTGATTGCCGTTTCTACAAATGTAAAAAATCGTTGATTACGAAATAAAGCGATGACAAGTGAGGTGATAAGTACAACAGCTGACCCTGCTTGTCGCCCGTCAAGACCCAAAGCTTGATGCCTGCGAGGCCGAGATTGGCGATAGTCTGAGGCACGCCGTCTTGGAGTTTATCCTCGATGGCAGTAGCCCCCAATAAGGTCATATCTTTCTCGATTTCCTCGTAGATGGCATCGAGCTTGTCTTCCTTGTTCTCGTGGCTCATCGCCGCCTCTTGATGCCTGTGCTTCCAATCGTTGAAGAACGCCTCGTCGAGGTCTTTCGTAGACAAGCACAGCGTTCGTAAACCTGCGCCACACAATCGACAAACGATTAGCTTACGAGAGAACGGGATCGAGGCGTTAGCGAAAAAATCAGCAGCCGCTCGCCAGTTACCTTCGCCCGCGAATTTGTTGAGGTGCTCCTGCGTTTTGGCCATGATCTCCTCGCTGCCTTGCTTTACCCTCTCGTATATCACGTTATCCGCTCCCTTGCAGTAGAGCTTCAATTTGCCGTCCCTCCTCAATATGACCGACATTCTTTTCCTCACATTGTTAAAATCCAATATGCACAACAACTCGTAGATCTCGCGCTTGCCCATCACGTCGATCGTGATGCTATTGGGTGATCGTTCTCTGAACACAAAACCAAAGTTCCTTGCCGCGGACACTAGAGCCGCCTCGTCCGGAGATTGGGCTTGATACTCGAGGCTGCCGTTTTTGTCTTCGGCCATGACCGTATGACAGAGTGCCAATAGCCTGAAGAAACTGTGTACGTCCTCGTTGTGTCGACGCACCGCTTCGAGTAGAGACGCGTCGTAAAATTTGAAGTCGGGCTCGTAGTCCTTGTTGAAGGAAAAGTCCAGCGGTTGACGACAAGTCTGCGTTCGAATAAATATCACAGGAATTAAGGGAGCGTCGTTTCCCTGCTTCGACAGTCGATTCTTTTAGGCATATTCTTTGCTTGGAGCATTTATAGATGCTATAGATGCTACATATTTGTATATTTGGAAGACATCAAGCTGGCACTTTGTTACACATCTCTCTTAGCAAACTTTCGACATACGCAATGAGACGATGGAATGATTGCCGAGATTGCCGAGCGATAATTCTTGAGGCTAAATGTTAAGTGAATCTACATTGAACAACTGTGTGAGTCACGTGTGCGCGATGTCCGATAATCGTTATATCAAATCATCGCAGCAGCTTTTTCCATACAACAGATCAACGATCAACGCAAAACGGATACAAAGATTATGCCCGATCAAATCAGTACAGATGGCAGCGAATATACCGCGGTAAGCATGTATACGCAGTCGTTAATAAAAATATCGACAACATTGACAATTCATAACCAGAGTTCCATGACCAATTAACTATATGTACATGTACGTATATACACATTGATGAAAGGTGAGCCATAATAATAAAATACACATTCACGTCCAAGTAATAGCATTGCAAAAAGTAGGAAAAGTAGCCAGGTCGAATCCTGTCCCGTTACGATTGACATGCAATAAAGCTTTCCCAATGCCATCCAAAAGAAAGTAAGACAAAAAAGCGCAGCAAGACGTTGTTAACAAGCGAAAGAGAGGATAAAGAGTTTTGTCGAGAGAAACGGAAATATAGAAAAAAATGTGAAGACTCTGAGACAGAAGCATGCGTACTGAATATTCGAGTGGTAGTCTTGCGGCGCCATTGATTCCAGGCTCAGGAGTGGTCACTCTTGACTGCTGATCTTGTTGTTCCAGAAGTCTCACACTTGCCCCACTCAATGGATGATATACCGAGTGCACGAATTCTTGGCCATTTTTCCACTTTACCGTTGTTGCTTGTGCGCCCACTGCTTTATCTGTCTGTGTAGCATGCAGCACACACATGCGCTTTTGTTATCTATGGCTCCTTGCACTCTCTTCGCTAGTTTACATGTTTTTTTTTCTGTTTTGTTTCTCTTTTTGTTTATCGTTTTTGCGTTTGTTTTGAAAAATTGCATGACTTACTTTTTCATGGGTTCGCACGTAACGCGGCAAACGTACGTTGCCAGTGTTATTGGGTGTGTACAGTTTAGATTTTTGAGAAATCAACACTTCTACTTAGCAAAAATTCAACATTATTGTATTAAAAACCTAAGGAAAATTTACCAATCAAAAGTCAAACGATGCCATGCAATTTTCTTTGATTCGGATACACCAGTGATCTATACGTGAGAATTTGATGTTAAATCGTCAAAGGTCATCAACGCAAATGTAGATCATCGTTGTATTTGAATGAAAAAACCAGACAGACAGTATATCAAATCATAAATGATCTTTAAAAAGAATGAGTAGTTAAAATGTTGCCAGCGTTTGCAAATTGTGGATGTAATATCGCACAAATTGACGATTCATCACTGTTGCATAGACGATACAAATCAAGCGGTGTCGACGCAATATGTATAGGTAGCCAATTGCCACGTACCAAATTATAGTAATATAGACAGAAAAAAAATGCTAATAAGTCTTAATAAAACTCACACGGCACACTCAAATATTAGCTAGTCTAGAGAATAAATTCTACTGAGAAAGTAAACGAGAGGAGGCTTACATCTGTGAGGTCGATAACTTCGCCGGTGGCTTCGTCGATTATGTCACCGTAGCACTGTCCCGCCACCGAGCACTTGTTGAAAGTCATAATGTTCTGCGTGAGAGTGCCGGTTTTATCGGAAAAAATATACTGTATCTGGCCCAATTCTTCGTTCAAGGTGGTGGTTCTCGCCCTCGCGTGGGTATTCGTCGGCGCGTGATACATTTCCTCGTCCCAGTTGATGAGGAACGACTGTACGAATCGTATGACCTCTACGCTCACGTACAAGCTGATGGGTACGACGGTGTTGAGGACAATGGCATAGGAGAAGAAAACCAGGAGCGCTATGACCGTGGCGCCTGCCATTGGCTCGGTCGGCACCAGCGAGTCCCAAGGCAAATAAACTTGAAAGTAACGGCCAACCAAACTCTCCCAAATGCCACAGCCAATCATACAGAATAGGCAAAGGGACAGGAGGAATAGAACGATTCCGATTATCAAGAGATTTAGCAGTCTGTCGATAGACGTGCGCTTGAATTTGCTTTTGCCGGAGTTTTGCATGAGCTTCGTGTCTTTGCCAGCAAAGATCACGATGCCGTAGCACCAGGCGGTGTTGCGCAGAATGCATCCACGCAGGATCACCTTGTCGTTGTCGAGGATGTACTTCTTGCCGCGCCACGTCAAAATCCCGTCGAATTTGTTCAACAAATTGTTCGGCGTCTCGCAGATGATCTCCCCGTCGAAATTCCCGATCAGCTCGTGATTGCTCATCATGTCTGCCGTCTCTGGCAAGCATTGGCGGCACTTCAAATTCGTTTCCCTGAAACGTTGAGCAAGTTGGTCAAGTCAGAAACAGTTGGTTTGTCTCTTTTCGTTTAATTTGCGAGCGTTTAACGACAAAGTACGTCCTCTTGCCGCAACGCACGTTCGTGGCGTTTCAATGCGCAAGCCCAATTGTCGCGTTGAGTAAACAACCCGTGGAATACGCTCGAATATTTAAGTAACGCCACGAGTACGTTTGCGCAGCGATGAATCGTAAATTTCAGTCCATTGATTTTAGATTCGACCGGTGGGAGGGAGCAACGAGGAAGTAGGAAAAAGAAAATTACCCATCCAATTCGGCGGTCTCGATGTAGCAGAGGCCATTGGGTTCGCTCGTCGAGAGCAGGAGAACATCCGCGGCGACGAACTGGTCGTTCTCCATTCGTATGACGTCGCCAACCTGGACCTGCGACCATTTCTCCTCGCGCAACGTCGTACCGCGCAGGCAATGCGACTTTCGGTTGTTGACCTGCGAGTCGCTGCTGTGTCGTTGCTGCAATAACAAAAGCACCAATCGTGACGGCAAACGCGCGAGATAAGCAACAACGCAAGCGATTCTTTGGCGTGCAACGATGTACTTACAAAGTCGTCATAGGCATCTTTGACGGCAGTGAGCGTGAGTACCCCGATAAGGGGTATAGCTGTGGTTACGGGAGTCAGGGAGGATATCGCGGGGATCAGTTGAAGCACCAGCAGGCACAGGAAGTAAAAGTTGGCGAGTCTTTGGAATTGCTCGAACAAATTCAATGGCAGGAACGTCAGAACCGAATACTTGGACGTTTTGATGTAATTGTTCTGGAAGCAAGAAAACAAGCGTTCGATTGTCATTCAAAACTCGCTCCTCGTTCTATTCTACTTTCGCGTATAGGTGGCCGAGTCTCTCAAGTCGCTCGAGTCGTTCGAGTCGAAGCGAGTTGAGTGAACTGGGCTGTCGGGCTTACCGCATAATTAAACTGCAAGTTGTATTCGCGATTATTCGCGCGAATTCGCCTTTCTGTCTCTGCAAAAGTAAAACAACCAGTCGTTAAATACACAACGATGCATTTTTTAGTAAATTTCTAGGTTGACGCGAATTGCCCCATGCAAAAACAACAAGCTGATCTCGAGACTTGGAAAATTCCCAAGAAACCAGTATTAACGCAATCGAAGCGTTTTCATTGCACCTTAAAAATAGATTCGATCAATCGCGAGCCAAGGTGTACGTGTACAAATACGTAGTGTTCGTTGACGTTGATAAGCTGTAATCTCGGCGATCGATTCATCGGCACGAGTCAAAGAGGAAAACACGCAAATTTGTTTCCTTCCCATCCCTATCCTCCTTTTCGCGTCTCGCCGAGCAATTGAATCGTACGTTTCGTCGTTGCGCACGAAAGGAATTTCGGTGAGAGACGGACGTTCGTGTAGTTTGCCGTGGCATTCGCAAATTAGGTTATAACCTAATCAATTCTATAGGTTCGCACCTATCGGAGAAAACGCAAGCGTGGCCGATCGTAAAGCTCGGCTGGTCGGTTAACGGCCTGGCAAACGTGCGTTATCGAGTCGTTGTGTACGTGTACTCGTAGCGCTCGCGCGCAACCTCCCAACGCGTCGTCGATATTCACAACGTTTACGCGAGGCCAAATTTTTCACACGCCACCCCAAACGTCACGTTCACCTGCAACACTTGCACGTGCAATCGAATGAAATCGCAGACTGTTCTACTCTGCTTCTACTCTGCCGTACGTACGGATGTTTCTCGCAAAGTCAGATTGCCAATGTCATTCGCCAAATTGACATGAAACTACACGAGCATCTTTTGATTTCGATAATAAACGAGGGAAAAGTATTCTTTCGATAATAACGAGGGGCAACGATACGAGTTTTAAAACGATCGTTCTTCTTTCCTAAAACAAAGCTTGATTAAAGTAAACCAAGTGCAACATGAGCAGAACTGCTGAAGCGTGTATATACTCACGAACAGATGGTGTGAACGACGAAAAGAAAATCTTACTGCGCGAATCTTCGGACGAGGAGAAGAAGCCACCGCCACGTCCGATGCATTCGGTAGCAGGCGGCGATCCGGGCGGTATGGAAGTGGACGAAGTTGGAGTAGGTCTGTAACGTCCACCCTTCCAAACGACCAATTTGCCAAGCACCGTTAACAAACTCTCACGGAAATTTGAGTGGCGCGCACTAGCGGCGCCAAGGCTACTCGACGAATCGCGTTTCGACGAATAAAATCCTGTTGCCTCGGAACCACCACCACCACCACCACCACCACCACCGTTTTCCTCCAGAGCTTCGCACGACGAGGTGCCACCATCCGCTATCAGCTGCTGATTCTGTCGATTGTGGCTCGAACGGGAGCTCTTTTGGGACAAATCACAACCGATCGTTAACGAACAATCATTTTTTATTCGTTTGCTTTTTTGTTTGATTTGACCTTTTCGCTTCTCATCCAAACGCGATTAAATGACTTTGAAAACATTTTTTCAGTTCGCTTATACGCTTCGTTTGCATTTTCGGGATGGTTCTTTTCGTCGTCACGATCGGTCGTATCGACTGACAATGTCAAATCATCAAATGCGTTAAAATACAACGAGAACGAAGAGAGCCCAAACGAAATTGGGTACTAGGTAGTTTTGTTTGCAAAAGAGTATCGACACGCCGCGCAAGTGAATCGTACCATTTTTACGATAAAGGCTAAGCTAAAAAAATGTTTTATCCAATTGTCAAGATTAGACAACAAGTAAGAAATGGTTACAAAATAATAGAGAAAATGTTATTAGAGATGTAACGATCGAGGTGATAATGTGAGTACCGTGGTGGCAAGTTCAGCATTGGAAGCATTGGACGAGGTGGAGAGTGCGAGACAACAAACGGATGTTTCCTGTTGTCTCTGCTTGTGCTTATTTTGTCGACGACGTCGTCTCGTACTCGACTTGCGACTTTGTTGAAGTTTTTTCCGTTTCTTACGTCTTGCAGCACAGCCAGCGAGACCGGTCTTGACATCTTCCTCGTCGTCCTCGTCAAAATCATCTTCGTCTTCGTCTTCGTCGTGTTTGTCAACGTTGTCGTCAGCGTCATCGTCGTCGTCGTCGTCGTCGTCGTTGTCGTCGTCGAAATCTTCCACTCGAGCAATCATACGCTGTTGTGTACTCGATGATGCAATTACAGCGGCACCTTCGTTTGTATTCGACAATTGTTGCTGCTGCAGCTGTTGTTGTTGTTGTTGTTGTTGCTGCTGTTGTTGATGATGATGACGATGATGCTTTAATGATTCGTCGCTGTCGCATCGCACCTGAGATTACGTACGAACGTACACATGAATGTTGAAGGTGTCATCGATAATTCGTTGTTATTGTCGTTGTCGAGACGAACCACACATACCTCAAAGACCTCGAGCTCCAGGGTGTCGTGGCTGTATCGTTTATGTTGGGCTTGTTGCAACGCGCTCATTGCTTAGCCGATCGGTCAGGGCTGCTGCAGCGACACGGGATGTCCCGCGGCGGCAGCTGGCGCGGAGCCTCCAAGGGCCACCTCATTCTTCTAGCTTCTCTACTTTTCCGCACCTCGCTCTCTCTCTCTCTCTCTCTCTCTCTCTTTATACGTATGTTGCTACCGCTAGTACTGCCTCTCCTTTAGCTTTACCTAGCTCCCAAAGTCCCAGCAGTTGCTAACCACTAGCAAACGCTCCGATATACTGCTACGCACCTCCTTACGCTTCTTTAGCTTCGCTAATTTCACCAACACCATTCGCATGCTGATTCCAAAGCCAACTTTTATTCGAACCAGCTTCCCTTGCAAACGATTGTATTTTTATATTTTCATCTTTCCTTTCTGCTATTTCATTTGCCATGGTTCGCTCGATTACGCAATTCTGCGATTATCGCTTAATTCGATGTACGCGTATGCGCGACGTAAGCGTTATTAATCCGCGAATGTGATTCCTCGTGTTCCACTTGCAGAAGACATCGGTACAACGGTACAACCAACAAAATAATGTCAATCAATGTTATCGAATGTTTAAAAATACCACGACAACGTATAGTCGACCTACTGAAGCGACTTTTTTTGTTTTCTCAAACGAATAAAACGCCCGAGTTTTTTTTATTCCGTTTATTCATTGTGATTTATCAAACAATCAAACTAATGCTGTTTCAAAGCACCAATCAGCTCTATCCCCAACAGCTACAGCGTGAGAACACACCGTTTTGTCGTTTTATATAACAAAATTACATAAACAACAACTCGGAATTGTCTACGTTTCCGCGCTAGCTATTTGCCCGTGGAAAATTCTAGGCTAAACTACGCGAACTAAGTGTCAAAGACTCAATGGAGTCGACGCTTCCCTCCTTCGCGTCTAGCAAATACCGCTCACACGAGCTTTTTCCACATTGATATTTTTCTCTTGCAAATGAATTGCCAGCGACTCCTTCAGTGATTCGACAGATGACGTTTCTACCGTTTTTACTTGTTCAACGGTAGCATTTTTTTTACGCGGAGATCGTTTGTGACTTGGGATTGAAAAAGCTTCTCGTTTTATCGATCGAGCTCGATACCGCTAGATGTTTATCAATCAAGTTGCGAACGTCAATATTTTCGTCTGTGATTTTTTTCAACGAGACCCGGGACGAAGATTTGATTGAAAATGCAAGAATAAGCTCCAAGCTGCTGCTTTGCTACTAACTATACCGAGGTTTCAGACTGAGAAAATTGCCTTTGATGAAGATAAACTGTTTGGGTTGGTAACGGTTCTAATTCTGACTTTGCATTCAAGATTTTCTTTCTTAAACCGACACATACGCGACTCTTGACGAGGCTAATTTTTCGCGCTACTCGCAAGGTTATCGAAACAATGAGATACCACTGAAAATGACGTTTGAAAACTATGAAAGATAGAGCTAGCACACTCAACGATTGTTCAACGCGTATAGTTGAACGTGATTAATAAGAGCGACAATGAAACGATCAATCGATAAATTACAATTCAACGTTACCTTTTCATCGAGAAATCTTCATCGACGTTTGTGTTTCAAATATTAACCATAGACCAAGCAAGCGTTGAAACGAACGTTATAAAGAAAGAAGGACAACGGACAAGGAGGGGGGGGGGGCGAAGAAAACATGCATGCTCGATCCTACGATTGTTGTTGTCGCGCCGTAGGCGTTGTAGCCGCGAGTGACCGAACAGCAGCTTCGACGATCACCGATGGCCTTGACTCGGTAGCATCGTTGGCCAAGAGAATTATGTCAGTAGGCGTTCTAGGCTTCTTAGGCGTCACCGTGGGGAAACTCGAGCGGCGGCCAAAGACAAACAAACAAAAAAACGAACGAAACGAGAGACACGTCGGTTAACGAAAGGATTCAACGGGAACCGTACTATAAACGGGCGCTACAGTTTGGTAAAAAAAAGTTTAGTCGACGCGGGCTAGAGGGAGGAGCTATAGAGACCGCGACGAATAGTCTTACCGCGATGAAAAATGTAAAAGGAAACGATCGATGAGTTAGCGCGCGCGGGGTGAGCTTGCAGGTGTTTATTGACGTGTGTTTATCACGATTGACCAAGACAAAGAAAAGAAAAGAAAAACACCTACGACGGTTGTGCAACGAAAATAAGGGTCGATACGTCATTTATATCCTAACGCAACAGAGTCAAGGTGAAGTGAGTCTCCACAGCGCGAAGGGCGCGCGCAAACTAACGAGTAAGCACACGAGATAGAGACAAACGAAATGAGATTTACGCGTGGAAACTCGTGCAAGTGCACTGTCGAGTGTACGCTTTGCTTGCTGCTGCTATCTGATGAATCATTTCTGAGACGCCCTTTGTTATCGACGCGAATCGTTGGGTCGAACAGGAAATAGTAGGACGAATAACGTCAAACTAGGATGTTATCCAGTTAAACAAAAAAAAAAAGAAAAAAAAAAAAGAAAAGTCGTTGCAATGCGGATTGCGCGCGAATAGTATGTGGGTCAAAGAGAGACACAGGCATATAGCGCGGCAAGCATTTCAATTTATAATAAAAGAAAACGGAAATTCCCTTGGTCGAGTTTCTTGCTTGCTTGGTACTTGGTCAACTTTATAGCATCCATATTGTGCGATCGATAATCGGCGTGGTGTAAAATTGAACGATTGACGCGTTTGATTATTTCTAATTTTGGCCTCATAATTACGCGTTTACGTACGATATCCGCGAGAACACGGAGAAAGAGAGAAAGCTTGAGACGAGATGTTTACGCGTTGGCTGCATACTAAAAGCTTTTACGGATCAGTTAACGTGCGCGCGAGCTTATACGCACTCACAGATTTGTGCATGAATAAGATGAATTTTCGACTTTGAAATTAGAGCGAGCTATTGCGTCAGCGCTCGTAATGGAAATTTATAGTATATTGCGATAAGAACAACAACAACAACAACAGCATCAACAACAACAACAACAACAGCAACGACAACAACTGTCCGACGAATTCCCATTATTTCCAGGCATTAAGTATACGTCACTATAAAAATACAGCGTATACGTCAAAAATAGACTTGGTAGGAAGTTATATCTTACAATCCATCGCGAATTGAGCGTTACTTTTAATTTTATTCAACAACCTCGAGCTATACGCTTGCTAAGACAATTAACGAACGAATTAATGGAAATGCAACCTCGTTGTTAACGTTTGAGCTTGTCCAAACGAGTGGATCTCGAAATAAGCAAAGGTAAAAATATAATCAATCGCTCCACACGAGCAGGATCAAAAAAAGCTACGACCAAAATAACCCCAACTAAAAGCGAACTACTAGCGTAACAGCCAAAATATTTGAAAAGGTCCAATCGCTAAAAATCAACTGTAATTATAAGTAAACGTGGAGAAACGATGCACCGATAATTACGCGCCTTGCTAATGTTTTCAAAAAAGCGATAAACTAGTACATTAATTGTCGTGCGTTGTTCGATAACGCGTATTTTCTCGGTTCTCGGTATTCAATGAGCTTTTTACTTCGACATTATACGTCAATTTAATATATGAAAAAATACGTAACCCAATTAACCCTATCCGTGTGTTTCGTGAATACACACGGCGACAGACACGTTTGCCCCATGTTTCGTTACAATTAAAGTTCAAGTCTAATAATGACGGGTATTTCTAGGGTAGGATCGCGATGGAATTGGAAAGAAATAAAACAAAACAATTGCGATCGCACGTGCGTGTACGTGCGCAAATTCTCGCGTCGGATGCGGAGGCAGATTACATTGATCCCGTTGCCCTATATGTGTCATCCACCGCGTAAAACAATCCAATTGATCCGTCAGTTCTACGATGAAGCAAAAACGCGCGCTAGCACTCGACAAAGCTATACCATTCGAATTGTTTTCGATTGTATAGGTACGACTGTTCTTGAATTTAACGATGTTTCGTACAAAATTCCCATTTGTATCATCAATTGTTTCTTAAAATTCGCGTCTTTGTCGTTGAAAGCTCAATCGATCAATCTGAATTTCCCGAAAATTACCGCAAATTTTCGAGAAAATTACCGCAAACCGTGGAAATAACACAGTTTGTAATTAGTCGCATCGTACCTTTACGCGTAAACATCTGTTCTTCGTAAAGCGTTCGAAGGACGTTAACGCGACAGTAGAGACGTTGGCAATTTGCAATAAACTCACGACGATAAACCGTAAATTTGGCGGTTTGGTTGTTCCTCGTGGATGGGGACGCGCCGAAAATAAAAAATACTTTATTGTTATCGCGAAGCTCGATCGATTGATCGTTGTCCGTATCGTTACCGACGCCGGATTTCCAGTGTAATTTTCCCTCCGAGCGGTGTGCGGGCAAACAATGTTTACCCGGTTGTCTCACACTGTTGACTAGCGTTTAACGCTCATCTTTCGGTTCCGTTTCTCTTTGTTTTTTCCCTCCAAGACAAAGTTCTCGTACGAGCGTGATAATTTTTGAACGTGTGGAATTTCACTAGAAGTAGATTGAAAAGTAAAAGTAGGTTAAAAAATCTCATGGCAACGATAAAACTCAAGATAAAGCGCGCAACGTAACTGGTGCTTCTGTATCAAAAAAGTTTCGTCACAAGGAAAATACAAGATCAAAATATGCAATTTTCATTTGGCTGTTTTTTCTACGGTCAATTTGTTTCGCTAGCGATGTCTGTTACGCGAATTAAACGGCAAGTTTTAGGCGATCAAACGATCGGAAAAGCGAAGAAAATGCAGCCCACCCTCTTCGCACATCAAGATCACTGCTGTAGCGATTTGATCAGAGTTACTACTTTCTTGCTTGGATCAAGCTCCATTTTGCCAAGTAAGAAGCTAAGCGTGAAAATCCTTTTAGCAGTGGGTACATTCCGTAACCTCGTCGCGTTTTGCAGGACAACACGAAGAAGAGGAAGAAAAAAAATAAAATTCCGACGAAGCACAAGCCGTTAAAAGTTTTAGCAAGCAAGATTAAAAAAAAGATCGTATTTTTTTGTCTTTTCGAGCTCACTACCGACGAAATATTACACGGCTATCTCGCTGGTGGACAAAGAGCTTGCAAATTAATTAGACGAACAGAAAGGTATATTTCCAATCGGAGTATATACATATTGATGTATGAAAAGTAATTCGCACGCGTCATTGCGAGAGCGAATTGTCCGTCTGTATACGAATCTGCGGCGTGAACTACGTCGAGTGGCTTTCAATTAGGACTCTGGGAGGGTCAAGTGGTATCGACTCGACGCTACCACTCTCGGCACAGCAGAGCAATCGTTTTTGTTGTTTGATTTAGCGCCGCCTTACAGCACCATCGCCTCTTCTTACTCGATAGACCTGACTATTTGATTGATATTTTTATATTTAATATTCGACGTTGTGTGTGCGCAAGGCTCTCGTCGTGAGTAACGCTTTATTTACAACTATTAAATGCCTTTAACCAATCCTTCTTTCAAGTACCAATCATCGACCAACCAAACAGTGTAAATTCTTCAATTAGCCAAATGTAATATCTTCGAGAGAGAGAGAGAGAGAACGAGAGCTTTCAGTCGGTCTGTCTCTCTTTGGTGGCGCCATGGCGTCGCTTCCTGTTTACGCCCGGTGGGACACGACTTTCTCTCCCTCTCTCTCTATCTTTTGTATACCTCGTTTCTCCGACAAAAAGTAAGGGTGAAACGAGACGGATTTCTTTTTTTCTCGTGATTTTGATGAAAATTTGAAGGGGTCGAAGAACGTTTCGTACAAGAATCGCGCTGGCAAAATTTGCGTTTGATTACTTTTCAAGACTTTTAACGACTTTGCAAATGATTCCCCTAGCTTTTTTTATAATTTGTAGTTGTTCAGCGGTGAGTCTTAGAAATCGAGTTTCTAGACAATATCCAAGAATTCGCCTTATTTTTAACGTTTCAATTGGACGCAATTTATTTATTTATTTTTCTTTTGCTCGTGGCATTATTTTGCGCGTATTAATCGTTGATGTACACGAAAAAATACAAAACTAAAAATAAGAGCAGATTATTTTCGGGTATTTTTACAAGACGCAACGTAGCAGATGTTTCGATAAAAACTCAAAACCGTCCCTTCAATTTTTCGCTGTATAATTTCAAACGAAACTCACGCACACAAGTTGATATTGTCTGTTTCGCCTAAACACGTCATCGTGTACAATTAATTGCACAATCAAGCTCGCAAAGAAGCAAGCTTTAATGGTAAAATCAACACACTGCGCTTCGGTGTACGCGCGTGTGTGCGCGTGTGTGTGCGTGCGTGTATATACGTATCTCGCGTCATCCTACGAAGGCGATACTGTGTGCTCAGCAAAGTGCATGCACCGTCTTCTCTGTCTACATTGGGTACAAGCAAACATTTTTCTTGTTCCTTCTCGTGCGCAGAACCATTTTCAACGTCGACTGATTTGACCGAGGTAGCAAGAGGAAAAAACAGCGATGTTTCGCGCGAGAGAACTGGACTGCAACGTCAAGACAGTACTGCGAAAGAGACACGACAAAAAAAGACGAACGCTTCGCGTATCTCCTCGCAAAGTTTGATTGCGTTTCGCAAGTAGAGCAACTTTGAGGTTAAACGTTAGCTTTTGTTCGTATCAACAACTTCCATTGCTTTCCACGCACATAAGAATATATATATGTCATTACGTAGGCTCTCGGAATTCCACGGTAACGTAAGCTTCGCGTTTAGGCACGCGCACGCACGCTCGCACACAATAGCAGTCGCTATCGAAAAACAAAGCTCGACGCGTTTATCGTAATCCAGAAGCGACGAAGGGAGCCTCGTCTTCGCTTTCTCGCACCAACGGATAAGCAAAATTGGACGCTGCGTTGTAAAAGGAAAAGAGCCGAGCTGAATAATTGAGCGCTTTGAGCGAGCAGAGGCGGACATCGAGGATCGCGATGTCGTCGCGCGCCTGTGCGAGCAAGAGAGAGAGAAAGCTCGCGAGGCGGCAATCGATAGGGCGCTTCTTTGCTTTTCACAACCAACCTTTTTCGCTTCCCTCCGTACGTTCTCTTTCTCTCGCGCTCGTTGCCGTTCGCCCGTCGTTCAGACGTACGCGATGCTAAGTTGCGATTCGCGCCTACGCCTCGTGCGTTTTCGCAGTACGTTGTATAATTTCAGCCGAAGGACGAACCATGGCAAACGTTATGCGGACGACAGAGACTGCGACTCACCAAATAAAGGGGTAGGTTGGAACGTCCGTCCCGTTTAGCGCACTCGATGGATGCAGGCTGCTTCGTATTCGATGCGTATTCGATGCGTATTCGATGCACACCGAGCACTAAATCTTTGCGTCGCGCTCGCGTAACGGCGAAAATGGAAAAATAATTGTATCTCAGGAAACAAGGTGTGCAGGGAACGTGTGCAAAGAGAAAAGAGAGAGAATGGTATATGGACGAGCCCCGCGGCTCTGCAGCTTGTACACTGACTGGCGGACACGATAACGTGTTCCGTACTCGGCCACTAGGGGTTATAGGGGCGCCACAGGACGCCCGGCGTCGCGACGGCAGACGCTCGCTCTGTATGTACACGCACGCATACGCGCGCACAAATACTATCCGCAAATACGTTTCGGTGCAATCGCGTTAGCGACGCGCGTCGCTGCTCCGAACGGAATCTATTTTGCCGGCCGATGCAGCTTCGAACTGCTACGACATTTTCCGCTATCGCGTTAAAAAGTAGTTTTGCATACGTTGCTCGTATCGGTCGCCGATGTCAATTGTCGTTGCGACGAAGGTTCGCTTTTACAAGGGCACGTCGTAAAGATCGATCGTTTGTATTTATCGATTACCACGGTTGGCAGGTCGATCTTTGGAAACGCTGTTGTTTAATAATCGTCGGGATCGACGTTAAAAGGACAATTTCACCGGTTGGTGGCGCTACTGGCAAAGAAAGGAACGAGCATACGAATAACGATAACCGGTATATTTGTGTGATAATCGCGATAAAACGCGCGCTACTTTCCGCGTACCGTGCGTGCGTCCACTTGGTACCCGTATTAACGAGTGGCATCGAACTCGTTCGAGGGTTTTCGCGCGTTCCACGCACGCGAAACGAGATGGATCGTCGAAGCATCTCGGAATCGACGAGCGACCATATCAATTGCCAGCGGAAGCAACGCGTTTGCGTGCTTGTGTTTATACCGTAGCAACCTCATCTATATTAGGACATTGATACAAGAAACGACAACAAAAACACAAGCAACGAGTAGCATCTCTATTTTAGGGCTCCCCTTGCCATCGAGTCTGCCGTGCGAGTCCGCTGTGTCGCATGGACTGCTTCTCTATTCATAGGTACTGGGCCAGCGAACCAGTAACGCAAACGTCAACGAGGAAACCCACTTGAAGTACCACGGGAGCCCTAGCCCAACGACGCGATCGTTGCGGCTATCCGGGAACGGCGGCTTGGTCTCGAGATCAACTTGTTTGTTTTGTAATCGGGTACGCGTAAAAATGAGGATACGTACCTTGCTGGGGACGGGTGGCGGCGCTGCGCGACATGGTCGCCGCGTGCCTGGACGGAGTAAACCCCAGTGACTGGTCGGCCTAGGTTGTTGACTCAAAGGACGATAATCGCTAAGAGGGAAATTGTGATGATGATGATGCTGGTGTTGTTGTTGTTGTTGTTGTTGCTGTTGCTGCTGCTGACCGTACGAGTTGCCAAAATCGGCGTCCATGTGGTATCACCTAGCTGGGCAGCAGCAGCGGGCTGCCGCCGCCGCTTCGAATTCTTCTTTGTCGTTCTTCTTTACTTCTTCCACGACAATAGCCGCGGACTTTTCGCCGTCCGCTGACTTTCGTCGCCGACGACGACGTTTCCTTAGGCCCGCCAAGGCGATAATTTGTAATCAACCGCGGCACCTCCACTGCCACGCCACTGAAAAATCCAACCAACATTGGACGCATTACGTTAACGCTTTTTAACGAATACATAAAATTTGGTAAATTTGCGTGGGCAGTACTCGTGAAAAGTCGTTTCCTTTGTACTCTCTCTCTCTCTCTCCCTGTATACACTTGCATGCACAAGTGAGCAGAGAGCTTTACACTGGCTACAACTAACAACGACTCTACTGCCATTTCTACTTATTCATAATCGATATGATTTTATTGATGCCATGCCGGGAAGCCATTGCAAGTAAGTGAAAAAGGATAGAACTACGTACGTTCATAACTATAATCGAAGCTAGCAAAACAATATAGTCTTTTCCGTAGTTCCAAACAATTGGTTTTCCATTGAAAAGTGTTGAACGAACGACGAAAAAAAAAGCAACATCGATTTTCGCTAGTTTCGGTACGCTTATCAATATATACACGTGGACTAGTCAATGCTTAATAATACTTGGGCGTAACGAGAACAAGCCGTCAAGTCGTCAACGAATTAATTGACAAAGGAGCAGTGTCGACGAGCAGTGCGCGCACGCGCGCGCGGAAAGAAGACGCTCGAGATAAAAGGCGTTGCGTACGCGTGACAACGACGGACAACTGTTAACGTGGTCAATACGCGACGCATCGCGATACCGTGCTGTTTTGTACCCAAACATCACGCAACGTTGAAGCGTTTTTATTCGACGATTATCGCGCACTTTCGCATCGATGCTGCATCGAACCGATCAAAAGCTGTAACGTACAATTGATAATTCATTGGGAGCAGTAAGGGCTGAGTTGTAAATAAATCGCGTCGATCGATGTTGTGTATAGCCACGTGGGTTAGGCACGTGGTTGTAACGAGCGCACCACCGGCGGTCAATGTATGGCCAGTCTTGAACAAGGACAGTGTCACGGCCGTGTGCAGCCGATACCTTGCCTTCCCTTTCTCCGCGCTTCGTTATTGCTGTCCCTTTTCCCATAACTGTCGTCTCAACTTGACGATCGACCGGACTTTTGTCAAATTTAACAAAGATCAACTTTGATCCGCTTGGTTACTCGCAGCGATAGGTTCGTCGGCTCGGTCGATTGCCGCACAACCTGTAGAAACCTTTCGAATTGTCGCGCTTTGATTCGCTTGTTTCCCATTGAACGAGTGCGCCGCTCGTCGAACGATCCGAATTAAAGCCAAGGGAAATTGGAGGCTATAGAACTCGATCGCGAACGTGAGGTTTTCGATAAATTGACCGAAGCAAACTACCTTACGACCAACGGTCAAGCGTTTGCTCGCAAGCTCGACGTTGTCGCAAGCGTGGATCGGATTATAGGCAGATTCGATAGCGGTCAACTGCCCTTTTTCCGGCGTGTCGTCGAGGATACTTGGATTATAGGAGAAGAAAGGACGCATCGTTGAGTTGGTTTGTTCGTAACGTATTGACCGGAGGGAATTCATCCTTGAGCGCGCAAGTTTCCGTCTATTTTTTATTTTCTTCGCGCTTCCTCTGACGACCCTGAGTTGGCGTCGTTATTAATTGGCGCCCATGTCGACTCGTTACACGCTTTACATTGCTTTACTTCCGTCTTACATCGCTTGACGTGGCCCGTATAGGTCGGAGAGAATTATTTAGCAAACGGACGCGTAGCCTGACTTTTCGAGAGTTCTCAGTTAGGTTGGCGCACTGCGTACTCTGCATATGGCTACTTTACTATTGTTACTTCGAGCCGAGGGAATTGTTTAGTAGTTTAGCGTTGATGCATTTGACATTGGAGAATGGCCAAGGTAAGAGAGTTTCTTTCGCAAACACTTTGTTTTACGGAAACAATTTCTTTGGACTTGCTTAACGAGCGTTTTACTTCCAACCGAATAATTGATACTACGACTTGTGGTAATCGATGTTTGAATTAAGAATTTCTCAAAAGATCGGCTCTTAGAACGAGTGCACTTTAACGACGCGTGGATTCTTTGAGCTGGTCGTTTAACAAACAGCCAGCGCTCTTGAGAACAGCGATTCGTTTCGACTGATTCGAAAATAAGTCTCGTATCGATAGCGCACGCGGCAATGGTTGTATTTGGCTAGTTCGTTGCGTGTTTTCACGCGCGAAAAGCTCGCGTTACAATGGCAAAAAATAAACCGTATGCGGTCGTTCGTCGATATACCTATGTAGCGCAAACGTGCCTTATCAACCAATATAACGTTACTAAAGTTGTATACGTATAGAGATACAGAGGTAGAATCGCTACGAGTATCCGGTACAGCAATAACAAACGCAACTAGAGATTCAATCGACAATTGTGAAGCACGATCGATTGCATTCTCAATCAAGAGTTTGCTTTATCCGTTATTCATACAAAGCTCGCAATTTGGTGCCAAGCTACGCAAGCGTAACTTACGATACGTACGTACAAGGTGCGTTGCGTAGTGAAAAAGTCGTTGGAAAAAGCTCGCTGGTTTGATTCGTCGAGAATAACGCGTTCACCGGGAAACTCTCGAGCGACGAATACGCAGGTGAAAAGCGCGAATTCAACGGTCGCGTGCAAAGCGAGATTGAAGCCACCTATACGTTACTCGTATACGTATACGTAGAGGGAAGCCAAGGTCCCCCGTACGAATGAGCTACTACGCGAATGTTAACCCCCCTCCAGGCCATTCTCCGACTACTTGCATTTTCAAACAACTCAATAGTCTTATCGCAAAGATCGTAGGTGTAGATAGAGCAAGTACGGCCGGCGAATTGGCATCGGCCAACGAGTCTATCCTAATGCCGTCGTCGCCACTGCTGCTGCAGTTGACTAGCTCGCGTTAATATCCCGTAACGTGCGCTGACCTATACCACGCACACGCACACGCACACGCACACGCACACTCAAGCTCTCCTAGAATGCACTCGTCTCGGCTCGTTTGCGATTCAAAAAGCTCTCTCGCTTGTTTTTCGATAGTTCCAACCCAACAACAACGCCTACGCTTTCGTCTTCTCGCTGTCGTCGTCGTCGTCGTCGTCGTCGTTGTCTCGTTGATTCGGTTCGTTTCCCGCTCGCGCTCTTCGTTGTTATCCCAAGGCGAAATACGGAAAGTAGGCTTTTTTCTCAAAATCTAATTACGAGCGCGTCGTGTACGCGTTTAATTATGCGACGTACCAATGGTCGCTCAACTTTTCTATTATTCGACGAACACAAACAAAAACGATCGGCGTAAGCTCAGCCAATTGCGAATGAATTTTAGCCACGAAGATCTTACGTAAAGCCAATTTTTTGGTTGTTGCATTATTCATGAAAAATTTCCTCGAAACTACTCGGAATCGTAATGGCGAAGACGGAAAAAACTGTCTTCGATAAACGAGCAAAGCATCCAAGAAACGTGATCGAATTTCGCAGAAGTATACGCGAGGCTAATAATCTTCGTCGTCAATCAACAATAATCGCGTTCTTTTTCACGACAACTTATGGAAATGACGCCAATAACGAGATCCTCCTTGAATACACTTGACCAACTCTTACGACTCGTTCCATCATCTTTTTCCTCCTAACAATGTACGCTCGCGTAATTTTTTGTTGTTTTATTTTTGTTTTTCAAGAAGTCTACAACGCTTCTGTTTCTTCTGAAAAGCTCGTTATTCGTGCTGTGAGAACGTTTCACGCACTTTTTTTTCATTCTCGCACGCGTGTCAATTGCGCATAATTGTTTTGCCCTTCGCAGCGAAAATTTCGCGCAACAAGTAATAACGCATACGTCGCGTAGCGACCGATTCAAAAAATAGCTGAGATTGCAGCAAGGCGAGAGGAAACGGATGTAAGTTGAATCTTGCTTCTCTCGGTACGTGCACTCGATGATTACAGAGTTAATCTCTACGCGACAAAGGAAGCCATCTACATAACCGAGATGTAACCGATGATTCTTCGAACGTTATCGTTTACCCCTTTCGCGTTTATCGCGCGAGTTCCGATGTCGTTTGCATTGATTTTTCATCGCGATTACACGATTACGTTGCGTTTGAAACGACAATACGTTATAATGGCGCTTTTGACGAGAAAATGACCCTCAAATGTACGCGCGCTGGTGGTGGCGTACACGCGATAATTACGGAATACACAGGTGACGTATCGACTTGGTAAACGAAGAAGAGCGCTCTTGATCAAACGAAGGAGCTGTACTTACGAGCTTTATTTGATACCTTGGCTTTGCTACCGATGGACATAGTCGAAACGACCGGTGCGTTCGACTGCGTTATTCCATGTCGCGAATCAGAATTGCTAATCAATATCGTTGCTCGCTCTTAGTTATTTTTGCGATTGTGGAAACGGAACGGTAATAAGACAACGAGAGGCGTGCAGGGAAAAGTCGAAACGGCGTAAGAGAGCGAGAATCGAAACTTTGTTAACTATACGCGTTCCGTCGAGTCGGAGCTTTCGCCTCGAGATCGTGAAATAGGAGAGGACGCTCGGATAACCCTTTGGGAGTAAACGTTAATGGAGTAGAATCGCGCGTTAGTTTAGCACTGCAAAACAAACGAGGTAACAACAACGTCGACCTATTTCGCAAGAGAGCGATTAACTTGAACAATCAACGTGTGTATTTGCACGTTCGACAAACGGTTGTTTTTCGAGTGTAACGCGAATAAAAGCTACACGGCCAGAGAATCGCGTAAAAAATATAATTAGCCTAGACATCGGTGAGCGTGGTACTTTGAGCGTCGTATCGGGTGACTCGCTGATGACTCGTGTACAACGAAAGACTGAGAGTCCGAATTTATTGCAAACGCCTAATTTTGCGATACGGACAAATTAAGCGCGAACGCTACGGAGCGAAAATGATTATCGGCTCTTGGATTAATTAGACCAAGTAGCATAGATCGCGTGCAAGCTGATAAAAGCGATTTCGCTGTACTTTTTTTTCTCCCGCTCGACTCTTTTAAAGCCTTCCCCTCGTTGTACAATACGCCAAGCTTCTAAACGTGCGCATACATTTATATTTATAGGCGGTAATTAAGTTTCAAAAAAAGCCCATTGTTCGCGAATCGAAGACAAAGGTGCTAAAGAGGCGCGTACGTACCGTCAGCATCGCAGCGGCTCACTTTCCCCCAAAGAATTAATTTGGAAGTTCGATTAACGGTATAGTCGTATAGTCAAAAGAAAAAAGTTCGCGTGCGACCAAGTTGACGTAATAGCCGACTCTCCTTTATTGACGGCATACAAAGGGATAGTTGAAAGCGGCTTTCCGTGTTTATGCTCTAAATTAACGGCCGAACCTCTTTTTTTTCAAGGGATAATGCAACTGACGCGTGTCGTGTAGTAGACGCGTAATATTTCACCGAAAAGTCAATTATTGGTATTACCAATCGAGCGTTACGACGTCGAAGCGGTATTGCCGATATTTTCCTTTGATTTCTGCGAGTACTAATGCTTTGGATTATTGGTTGTTGCAACGGAGCGCAATCGATACTTTCAAAATTCATATTTTTCTCCCTTTTTTACATTTTTTTTTTGCTACGAGAGGAGAAATAAATTACGGTTATTTATCGTAGACACCGACATTTTCCGTTACCCCTATTCTCGTCGTCGTTTATCACGTTTTGCGTTGAGAAAAAAATGAGTTCAGTACTAAAAATAATTGAGTGTAGTGAATCAAAAATATTGTCTACGGCTAGGTCGAATCGATGAAATCAGACGATAAGAAATCATAATATCAGTGATTGAAAAAGATTATTCGTCGCTGATAAATAGTTAAAAACCTTTCAATAATACGCCTTTGTGACAAATTTTTACGACGTTTCTGAGAACATCAATCAAATACGTGAGTTTCGACGAGTTTACCTGCACAAGATAACACCGCGTTTAAGCGCGTATTTTTGCTTAAGCGTCAAAATAAGGTCTTCTGCCGACTGTGAATCTTGGTGAAAAAAAAAAAGAAAAAAAAAGAAAAGAAACAAAAGAAAATTGACGTACAGTTGGCGCACCGTGGTCTATTTCATTGGGCCATCGCTCGTAAAACGTCGTTGTCCATAGGACAACTTACATGCGTGAAAAATCGAAAGAAGAACAAATGTCGTAACTCAACTAAAATATTGTCATTTCGCGTTTCGCATCCACTTTCCACGAGATTCTTTCTATTGTTTGGCGTATACATGGCAAAGCCATCGAGAGAGCGTCAGTTATAAAACGAGGACTTGTCTCGGTCGAGCGCGTTAGCAGTCACATGTGTGCGAATTACGTGAGTTAATGTCTATGTATGTCCCTTGAATCTAGTAGTGGCAGCAGTAGCAGCATATAAATATTTTTTTAGTTGCTGCTATTCGTTGCGTAATCGGCGCTTCTATAATGATAGCTTTTGAAACAATGCGGTCGCACGTAATAATATTACACACCGTGGAATCTGACAATGTCGCCAAGACATTATCTCAATTATTACGTCTCGTGCACACACGCCAACTTGCTACTATTTTTTTTGTTTTTTATTTTACTTTGACGCTGTTTATTTGAAAATTTCGCGTTATCGCCGACGTTAGATAAGCCATTAATCTACGTCAAACGGAGCAACTGCTCGACTAATCCTTTGAAAAAGCTTTGAACTTTTCATCATTTTCAGGTACGTAACAATAATCCGACGAAATTGCGCTTATCGTACAACGGTACGCTGGAACCGAATCACCGCGATAAGCAATGTTTGTTTCTTCTTTCGAATACCAGAAAACACCGTCTAGCTCATAACGACGAGGCGATAAGAAAAAGGGTAAACTCATCCTCGGTTCGTTACTCGGTTCGTTACTCGGTTGGTCTGGGTTCGCGTCGCGAGAAACGTTCAATCAGATCCAGTGCAACCCGGTACGTCGCCAAGGCTCTTAGACAGCCAACCGACGATACGTCGACTGACTTTGTCTCTAGTCGAGGTGTGTCTGTACACGCGCATAGAAGATGCCTCAAGATACATCGAGTTATCAAAAAGATAAGCGCGACTTAACATTCGTATAGGTTTTTCTTCGTCGTATAGTCTTTATTAAAACATCCGCGTAACTCGTACGTTTACGAATAAAAGTGTTGGCTTCGCGAGATGATATCTTATCTTCGAGCTCGGAGTATCGCTTAATATTTTAATCGAGTATTCTAGACTTGCTGTAATTATTAACGAATTAAAATACTCGCGTCAAAAGTCTTCCCCCTTGGAAAAAAAGAAAGAGTTATCTATAGTGTCTGGCAATATCCGATGAAAACATGATAAGATACTTGATAACAATCCCAAACATCGTTTCTAACAACGCATCGAAAGCAACGAGTAACTTGTTGGACGTAACGCGATATCAAACCAAAAGAAACGACAAAGACTTCGTCGTAATCAACGACGGAGCAATCTAATACAATCTTCAAAATCAAGAACAATATAATACAAGACGACGGCGCGTTGACCCTAATGCGTTTGCCGCAAGATCGATCGCGGAAGCGCACACGCGCAAAAGGATAAGGATCTCTTTCCCTTTCTCTCGCGACGTATGTATAAATGTATGTACGCGAGGTCGCGTGCGAGAGAGAGAGAGAGAGAGAGAGAGAGAGAGAGAGCGCGCGCACGACGTCGACGACGACGACGATCGGACGACCTTGAGCTCTTTTGGAATATTTAGGCCACGAGAAAGAGTGAGTGAGAGTTGTATAATGCCTCGGCAACGTGGCGTTTCGCGTAATCATCGATGCGACTACTGCTCCATACTGTTGGCTTTTTTTCTCTCTTGTACATTGCGTCGAGTACGCGTGTACTCGGCTATTGTAACGACTATTTTTGTCCGGCGTTACAACGCTGCGAAGGTTACATTTTTTCGGAGAAATTTCATTGTCTATTCATTGAATCCTATAGAGTACACGTATAATGTATAATCGTTGATGAGAATACGTCTATGCAAGAGACAAATGACATTGAAGCTTTGCTATGTCATTGTTAAGATAGGTCAATTGAAAGTTTTCCAAATAAAGTATTGACGAGCTATTGCAAAAGGCTGTCTGTTATGAATTAAGCCATTGTTGCGCACTTGCTGCTACGAAAGCGAGAGTTATCGATCATCAGCATTGAAAAATGACATTTCAGCCTTCGCCAGTGAACACTTGTAAAAGTAAAAGTAAAGCGTTGCTTCTCTCTCTCTCTCTCTCCTCTTTGGATATTACGGCTTTCGATATAACAAGACTCAAATGTATTTTCACGAGGCGACTTGTGCGTGCGCGCGCGAGGGGGTTTGTTTAAATTTGTAGCACACGAGTACGTGGGTTCAGTGGCCATCGCGGCCAACGTCCGATAATGCTAGACGACAACGACGACGACGATTGAACAAATTTGAAAATACCTACTAACCAGAGACAGGCAATCTACATTAATGACAGTTTCTCAATTTCCCAACAATTGTCGATCCAATTGCCAATGATGTTATTTGCGCGATTGATTGCTGTTCCAACTAGCTTTACATGATTTTTTGATGTTGTTGTTGTCGTTGTCGTTATTTAAATAACGAATCTTACGCCTCGTGGCAATGTGTAATCAATGACAAGATCAACGAATTGAAAAATTATCTCTTTATTCCCCCCCCCCCCCCGCCTTCATTAAAGCTTACGCGTCTCGACATAAATCCTTTCGATGTTGGACGTTATCACAAGACAGGAAATCCTCGGAGCGTCTGGCTTACGCATCCGTAGATCAAAGTTATTTATTCCTAGAGGATTTCTCATTCGTTTGCTCGTTCTCGAAAAAAAAAAGAATAAGTATACTTTCGCAATGATATTAAATATTACACAGATCGTGAATAATTGAAGAAGGTGGCCCGAAGAAAATGATAAAATCGATGAGAAATTAAGAGCATCGAGGAGCAATTAGCGAACAAACACAAACGAATATTCAGTGAAATCTTTGAGCGTTCGAAGGTTATTGGCGAGGGCGGCCCAGAGTCAGTCGTGTGAAAAAGAGAAACAAAAAAAAAAGAGGAAACTTTGATGTCGATTGCGACGATACGCACAAGTGACTCAACTTTTTTTGTATTCAAACTTTCTTCGTCGACTCGTTCGTTAAAAAAATGCTCGTTTCGCGTGACGGATTATTCGCGTACAAGCGCACAATCGCCCAAGCGATAATTATTAACAAAATATCTACGAAATAATCGAGAAAGTTTAATTAATGATCAATACCGTTGACACGCGAATCGTTGAACGTCGCTAAACTAAAATTTGCAAGAATGTGAGAAAAAAAAGCGAAGAAAAGATAAGAAGGTAAAAAAAAGAAATGTACACACTGAGTAGTCGTTCATGGCAGCAACAAAATAAAAACGTGGTAGTCTTGGCACTGTTCACGAAATAAGATAGAGAGAACGAAAGGATATAGTAGGATCACCACACACTATCTCACACAGTTTCACTAACGTACGTGTACAGTATAACGGTCCGCTCGCGGCCGACTGACTGACTGACTGACTGACTAACTTGAGTTGCCGGTCGGTAGTAAGGTAGACGCACAGGTAGTAGTATATACCGACGACTTGGTGTGTATGTATACTGCGTCGCGATAGGCGAACAAGCGCGCGCAAGCAAGCGATACAAGTCGCGATTATAAATCCAAGCGAGGAATAGAGCGGGGGACGACCACGTATCTTCTTCTTTGAGAGGTTTGTCGAGCTTTTTTTTCTTTGTTTAACGCGAATAATGCTCTAGCGTACGTTTCTTATTGCAAATAGGCTCAATTTAATTGTTCTTTAGTCTTTCTCGATGACTGGCTATTAATATTCGTCGATCGTTAACGAACGACTCGATTGAATATTCGATTTGTTCGTTCGACTATTACTTTTGAAATCATTGCGGATGCAATATTACGACTGTTTATCGGTATTATCGAACGAATGAAAATAGTCGACACGACACTCGGTCGTTTTGATTTTACAACTGGTTGTACAGTCACGGCGTTTGATGTGCAATTTCATTAATTGCACGTCAACCGAAGGATAGAACAACATTTTCCCGATGAGAAATATGCACTGGATTCAAATCAAATGACTTCACTGCTTTTCTAGTATAGGAGTGTTTATCCGTTTTTTCTTGGAACAAGGAAAGAAAGAGAGAGAGAGAGAGAGAGAGAGAGAGAGAGAGAGAGAGAGGAGAGACTTGCTCGCTTGAATCATCGACTTTATGGAAGAATTATTACTAGGGTCGTGGCGCCGTACATGAGTCAAAGTCTATTGCGTTGGTTGCAAACCTCCCAAAGCATCGTTGAATTTATTACGTTGAAAAATATCCGAATGCTTGGTCGCTACACCACGACGAGATCGTTCAAACGCAAGATTAGTCGTGTATAATCATCGACCGTCAGCTTTGGAATCGATATTACTATAGCGTGTATTAACGAATCAATTTTGACTCCACTCTATACTCGAACCTCGAGCTCGGCCAATTGAAATATTTTCCTCGAGAGTCGAGAGTAAAAAAGGAAAAGCGTCAAGTTGGAGGACGACGGGAGTGCGATATGCGTATAAGCGTTTGAACACGCGTATGGGCATGACTAATATCGACGCGTTCGCTAATTGCGGAATAACAAACGCACGTGCATCGATTCGGTTGATGCGGCAAATAATACAATAGCTCGTGTTCGAGAGCGAAGCACTGGATAACGACACCCACGGGGAATCCGTTATTCCTCTCGTTCGCTTGCTAGCCGTTACGTATATGCCTACGGGTACACGAATTAATCCACCGGCAAACCTCGCTCTGTCCCGCACACATTCTCACACGCGAATTCTGAATATTGAAACATCGACGATCGATCTGTCGCGCTCTGTATTTACTAACGCACTCGTATACTTTGCGTGGGCGCGGCCGGTTAAAAATAATAAAAGCCGCCTACGCGTTAATAGATTCTTGGTCGGACGTGTTATATCGCTCTCCGTTGCTAGACTAATGCCGTTAGCGTCATCGAGTACTCGTGCACCAAACGTACCGATATCAATCGTATTTCTCATTCGTTGATCATACGTAATCTCAATTCGGATGTGGTCATCGTTATCTCACGAGGACGAGACTGTGATCCAACTCTGTTTTTTCCATTTTTTTCCGAATCCAAACAACCGTACAGCTCAACGGAAAGGGTGAGAATAACGGAATACGTTACGTATACGTCGTTGCCGTAACCTACTTGTGACGGCTTGTTTCACTTTCGATGTTTGCCATTTTTTGAACGCGTGCAAAAGCAAGGCCATTTGCCTATCATCTTACAAAATAATTCAATTTTCCGTGCGAATCAATCAAACGTTACGGAAACAAGGCAGTTGCGCCGACGATTAATCTCGTTTCCAAGAGACTCCAAAAGACCTACCGTCTAAAGTTTTACCGCAAACGAACTTTGCTTTCTTGTTAATTACGCCGATATTATTCGCATCAAACGAAATTTGCATAAAAATACAACCACGACCTGTTGAGCTATCCTCGAGAATCTTTTTCTAGAACCCATTAAATTTTATTCGTTATTTTTTTTGTTCTCTCGTTCCGGAGGCACATATACACACGCACGCACACGCGCGCGCGCACGTTTGTGCGATCGAGAATTTCTTTGAGCATCGCGTGGCTAAAAATAAAAATGACAATGCTAAGAGTTCAAAACTTTTGGCCGTTCGCGAATCATCGCGTTCAGCGTCAGACAATTCTTTTTTGGTCCGACGTCGAAAGGATATAGGCGCGTAAATTGTGTGGATGTTGGTAACGATTGTTGACCCTGGCTATCGTCAAAATTCTCGACGGAGGTTGAAGCGCGTAAACTTACGAACAAACTATCGTGTCATTTTGAATTTGTTCTTGTTTGTGAGCTACGCGTTGGTGAACGATCGTCGAAGAATTGCTCAATCGATGAAAAAAAAAAGAATAAAAGTAGTGCAGGTGTCGAAAGATATACGTATACGTGCAATGGGATGTCCCTATTAGACTAGCTATCTCTTGGTATGCTCTCTGTTTACGTCACGTTCGACGATAAGATCCATAGCGCGTATAGAAGAGCACTGTCAAACGGTTAATAAAGCCAACGGACCTAGATACGTCTGCGATCCCATTGTACTAAACGACCACTGCTCTGCTCACCCTTTCTATTCAATTCTCCAAGGCCTCCCATTACTTTTTCTTTTTTTACAAAACGTATTACTAGCTCTTTCTCTCCCGCGACCAACTGCGACGTCGGTTTACCCATGGCAGATTTAATTATTCGACCGTCGCTAAATCTTTTACCAATTGACTATTTCCTTCTTTCTTGCTTTTTGCTTTTTGCTTTTTGCTTTTTCTCGAAGCCAACTGTACTTTACTTCATTCCCAACTATTATTAGTATCTATTGGCTCGACCGACTACGAAGTTGTTTGTATCGTAATCAATTGATAGCAATCAACGCTCAAGTGATGTGTGAATTGATCGTTCGCTAAGCTCGCTCTCGACGATTGCGTATATTTGCAAAAAACCACAAACGAACTTTTTGCTTTTTCATTTTTATCAATGTTACTTCTATACGTGTATGTACAATAGGAAACAAGTCTGGCAGTTGATTCAAAGAAGAACCAAATGAAAATTGAATTATCCATCCGAAAGAAAAAAAACGAAAGAAAGAAAAATCCATTTGTTTCGTCGTTGATTGAAAGATATTAATTTAAAGAACGCAGAGAACGAAATCATCCTTGGCAAAAATAGTATTGTAGCGCACGTGTCGAGCGAAAAATAATAAAAAAATTCCGCTACTCTTTGTTCGCCGACACCTTTAACAGCCATTCATTTGCAAAACTTGTGTCGTCTTGGTGCAATCTAAGCTTAGGCGTCAACTTTGAATTGGCAATCAACTCACGGCAAAAAAAAAGAAGAAATATACGCGTCTCCTCGTGTCTCCTTGGCCAATCAATCGACGTAATCTCCGCCACTCGAGCAATTTCAAGATCGTCAATTTGTGCTAATAATTGCGCCTATTTTCAACGCGCATACACGACCACTATTATGCACGTATATTTTTCTTACATATTTCTGGTCAACTTTCAACCGATTAACGGACTTTTCGATAAACAGTAGCGTCGTCATTTGTTGTGGGTATAAAAAAGAAATCAATGCTTTCAATCTAAACGACATCCTATACAGTGGATTAGCGATCGATTAATAGATTGAAGCTTTGACGCGATTGCAGTGTTTGTTACCTTGAGAGCGGAGCGGGAAAAACGTCGAAGTTTCTGGCATCTTGGAACTTGGTCGCGACCCGTAAAAAATCGATTGCACGTTAATCGCTTTTCCAGTAAATAGTAATTTTATCGCGCTACCAAACATCGCAATAAAGTCACGTTTTCAGATTATTCGCGCTATTTAAACTCTTGACTACCTGGAAAATTCTTTCAATTGATACTCGCTCTAATCTCTATCCAGTTGCTTGTAAAATGCATCGCTATAATAATAAAACACACACGCTCGTACAAGGTTAACGGTATCACGGTATCGTATGTAACTCATCCGATGATCAATTAATAAACGAAGTAACAAATCGTAAGCGCAATTCAAAAACAAAAAAGGCCGCAAGTATCACGCGAAGGAAATGCTCGACAAACATAAAGGCGCACGGCACGTACGAATATATAAGGGTATACAAGTTGACGTCGAAAGGGTGAGGCCAGAGAGAGAGAGAGAGAGAGAGAGAGAGAGAGACGGGGTGCGGCTATTCCATTAAACAACCGACCAAGTAGAGCTGGCAATAAGCGTTTGATATATATTTTTACTCCCGTTCAACTTCTGGCCCTTGATAAAAGGATCGCTGTGATTGGGCCGAATGCATTTCGCTAATGGAATCCCCTCGAGAAACTTTAACGCTCGAGACATTTAATTAGCCGCCACTGCAAATATAGCTTCCTCTACACTGATCGTCGTCGTGCTCTTCTTCCAGAAAAATACCCCAGACTTTTGTCATTGTAACATTGTAACGTTCGAATCGAACGATTTATCAAGTGGATCCAAAGTCACCCGCAAATTCTACGATATAACTCGTCATTCCGTTTCTTTCGCTTCCCCTGTACAACGACAACGCATCATTGTACTCGTTTACTTTGCGCGCTGTATTAAGCGTTACGATATATCGTTTGCTCTACCGGCGACTTGGTCAAAACGTTTTTCTTGTTGTTTCTTTTCGTCTTTACTATCGGATCCCGAACCTCTGCTGTAAAAAGTCCATCGCACGATTGACAAGCAACGATACACGCAGTGGATCAAATTGTCCTTGTACGCGTACACCTTACCGTTGTATCAAAGACCAACCTAACTTAAATATGGAACGGCGATGATTAAGAAAGATAGGCGAGATAAAGATAGTTGGATAGGGTTTGGTGAGAAACGCGAAACTCGCGGAAAAGCTTCTTTATTATTGTATCGTCATCGCCGATCGTTATCGACGAGTCACTCCTTCGAATCCATTTGCGTCGCCACGCCCGTCAGTACTCACTCTCTCACTCTCACTCACTCTCTCTCTCTCTCCCTTTTGCCAACGTGTGTGCGTGTGTATAACGTGTACAGCGACAATATTGCGAAAAGTTATTTGCCAAGCCGAAGTTTCCAGAACGCGAGAATACGCGAGAATTGTTGGGAAGACACTTGTGCAAATGATAAATCAATAGTCATACTCGTTTGTCGGTCTAATAAAATATCTGTTGGTTTCTTCTTACCGTTCACAACGTTCGGGTGCTATAGTGTCAACTACTACAAACAGATTGAACAATCTCCTTTGTTTTTTTTTACGTTTCTTCCAATTTGACGTTTAAAGCAACATACGCACGGGAATATCAAACGATATTATTAATCGAAGCGATCGGATCGAATTTGTTTTTTGGCAATTAGCCATCAAACGAACAATCGGCTAGCGTAACAATTACCGATCACGAGGGGGGGGGGTATAAGCGTGATCGATCAGGAAGCAGCGTAAGTATATATATGTGAGTAAAAGCGGGAAAACGAAAGCAAACAGAGAGGGAGAGCAAGAGAGAGAGAGAGAGAGAGAGAGCACATACCAAAAGAGGCGAAGAAGAAAAGGAAAAGTAGCGAGCAACCTTGGGCTAATATTTAAGGGGGTACAACCTTGCTTATGTACACCGCTTGGTTAAAACCGCAAATAAAATAAACGATACATGCACACAACTTTTGGCCAAAGCAAAAGAGCAAGTTTAAGGCTGAGCTTAGTTGCGTATTCTTCGCGTTTCAAGCAAAGCTGTTTATTATTATTTCAGATCTAATCGCGTATGCATACTTGCTGTAGCGATCGACTTTTTTTTTTGTCACACACACTTGTACGCTCGTATAGTATCTATTCGCAAACTTTATAACAACTTGATTGTCATCGCTGCCGCTTTCGCTCGTATCTATTTCATAAGCTTAATTATACGTTTCTACTTTTCCTTCGTTTCTTTGCTAATCCTCCTCTTTTGCCATGCTAATTTGCTACCTATTTTTCTTATAAGGACTGACTTTGTTTAACCTAGGTGGTTCAAGTTTGGGGGGAGTCTCGAGTTTGATTTTAACGAAACTTACAGCACACTCAAGGCAAACTACCCAAGCAACAATTATAAAATGCGTTGGCTCGCTTCTGCTCGAACAAAAAAGAGATGCAAGTTTGCGAGCTAAACACAGTAGTGTCTTTAAACTACAATTAAACAGCTCAAGGTTTCGCGAATACTCGCGTAAAACTACAATTGGATTGTACTATAGTCGCTCGCGGGTAAGCGTTTACGCGAGAGGGAAAGAGGCGATAAAAACTTGTATTATGTCTGTAGAAAATCGAACAAAGTCCCTGACGCACAGCAAATGAAATATTAGCGGCTCGTTAGTACAACATTGGTATATAGTGAGCCGGAAGAAGGACGCGCCACGGCTGCTTCCGCTTTCGAGGCGTGGAGTTTTATAATAGAAAAGCTCAAACTACTAGTTACTCGCTTGTCTGTATTTTCTTTTTTCTTTTTTGCACGGAGCATGGTCAAGGTCGTTGTAGCATTTTTCGACTCTTGTATTTGCTTGCCTTGCTAATTATTTCACGACACACAAATAATCGCAAGAAAGTTTCGTCAGAGAAGGTTGAGGAATATAATTGATCGAGAGGGTTTTTTTTTATTTGTTCGCCATGTCGAAGCTAGAGCTCTTTCGGTATAGCCGATAAGTAGGACTTGTTTATTTACACCATTAATAATGTGTACACGTGCGCGTACAGCCACGGAGGAGGTCCCCAATTAGTTGATAAAATCGATGCTAGTCCTTTACGAGCAACGCGCATTAGTTCGTTATACGTGTCATTTGAATAGCTAATAGGCTTTCATTAAGGCTGCTGTTTGTACGAAAGTTCTTCACGACTGCGACGACGACTTGACACATTTTTTTGTCTTATATATTGTATGTCACCGTCGTGTCGTCGTCTCGTTTCATAAAAAGTCTCGCGCGATCAATTATTTACGGGTGAATCGATTGGAAAAGCTTTCGAAGCTACCTTCCCTCCTCCTCCCGCGCGTACACACACACCTCTTTCACCCCCTTCGAGCGTTAAAACGTCTTCAAGATTGTAGATATACGCAAAGATCAATAAAGCAAATTGTCAATTTCTCAAGGTTTCCTACGTTATTTTATTAGCGCTTGCATACGCTAAAAGCAGATCGAGGATTTTTCGAGATGATCGTGCGTATTCAAAGGACTCACGTTTCTTTACGCAATATTTGCAAATGAATGAGAGCGCGCGTGCCTGCGTCTTTAAACGAGAGCTCTACACGTAGCTTTCCCGTCGGAGGAAACGTTCGTTACGCATCCTCTTGTTCATTCGCGTAGACTTCTGGTTTTCCTTTTTTTTTTTTAAGTCGCGACGAAAAACCTCTAACGCTTCTGTTTCATCGAGCCTACAATGAATCGTTCGATAGTTTGCCTGTGATACACCCGACTTTCACCCCAAAGTCGCGTAAAAAATGTGAACAAGTTTATTAGCCAGTAGGGTATTGTTTTTATACTAGTAACCGGCTCAAACGATCGAACCGACGAGGTTTACTTCGCATCCGTACATTTGTAACTCGCGCGATGTGTGTATGCGAAAGAGCTGACTTTTACTTTCGAGAGTTTGATACGCTAAGCGTTTTACGATGACCGATTCGAAACCTTGAACGTTTAGTACTGGTTTCAAGCTTGAGAACGTTTCTCATTCAAGTTAATTGTGTACAACGAAGTTTATGTACTTGAACAAGTGTCGTCGTTACGTGCCAAATTATCATCGTTCTTGGAAAACCCCTCGTTAAACCGAATCAATTCTTGTACTTTTCACCTAAGCTCTCTCGCGATCGAGCGTATTTTTTATTCGTCATAATTACGAGCACAAATACGACGTATCAATACTCACGGTGATCGAATTTTCGAAGTGTTCGCTAAATGTATATACCGCTTCGCTCGAATTATTTCGGTTCTTAATACAAATCTTTCAACGTCGATCAATCGATAAAACGAACTTGTATCCGCTACGTTCGAAAAAAAACGTAGCGATAAACGTTCGAATTTCCGTAACAAACAAATCAAATCAAATAATCGGGTCAACGCTACGCCGTTGACATTCGTTCGATGTTTTTTTGCCTTCCTCCCGAATAGAGGGAAATCCAAGTTGTTTATCCACAAGGCACACCGACGAGCGCGTTATTTATCCAAAAGATTCGTTGTTGCGTAGAGGTCGTAAATTGTTTCTTTTCGAGCGACTTTCGTACGTATGGTATGCAATGCTCGACGAGGTTAACGAGTGCGAGAACGCGTTGGCTTGAAACGTTATTCGTATCGATGACGCTGTTCGATAGAAAAATAGACTCGCACGGAACGCATCTTTGTACGTTTGGGTAAATAAGTCGAATACCGTGTTGTCCCGATCTACGGGATCTACGACCTCCTTACCCGTCGACGCACTTAGACGCCCTCGTTTTCGTCGAGTATTCCACGCAAAGCAACCCCGACGACTCGCCAAGGTCACAACGGTAAAAATACGTCAAATAAAAGAAATAGAAGGGACAAGTTTTAAGGGAAAATGATTTTTTTGTCCATCTCGACGGTCTCGGCGGTGTAGGCTATTAGGAGAATGCCCTTCCCCTTCCTGCGCTTTCTCGACGACTAGGCAAGGGCACAACTGGACGGTCGTTCCAATAAAAACATTTCGCTTTAAACTCACCTTGCGCTCGTCTCGCGGATTCCCGCGATACGACGGACGGGCGTTCCATTTGAAACGTCGTCTCGCGTGAAAATCGTAATCGCAACGCGCGCTGTTAACATCGATTTCCACATTCGGGCGTTTCGACAAACTTTACGTTACGACGTTGTACTCTCTATGGCCCGATAAGATAGCATCTCGAATTGGTGAAGTGGAAGGAAGTTTTTTGTGGGCTTACGACGCACGTGATTTTGTTGGCAGACTCGTAAAAATATCAACGACAAGAAACGGAAAAAATACGACAATGCCCGCGCGAGCGTCACTGCTGTACTTGCTACTTAACATTTGTATTATTCAATTCGCTGCTATCGCCGGTCAATCACATCGACGTTTCCGCTTGACGGTACTGCACGCAAAAACTTCCGACTTTGTTTGACTTGCGTGATGTAATATACACGTACACGATTCGCGATAGACGACGATTAACGCTCGTCAAAGAATCCGATTGAAATTAGAGTGTCGTTTGGAATTCAAAGTTTGCACGAAACTCAAGCCGACCTTCCTTTTCGTAAATCTCACAATCTTGCAATGGACTTGGATTGGAAAAATGACGTTTACTCGAGACTGTTCGGAATATCGCTCACGTGTGTTTAACGCTAGTTTTCGAGTCGATAGCACTGGCGTTGCACAATAGTTGGAAGGAAAACGTCGATCAAGGCACAACTGTAAATGAAAATCGAACGACAGCAAGCGGTAAAAGTGGGTAAACTTACGAACGGATCGACGAATAAGAAGACGAGGATAACGCGAGCTACGAGCAACGGAGGAAAGAGAGCGTGAAACTTGACGAAACGGGAAAATCCGAGGAAAAGAATTGAAAATAGCAAAGATAGCCGCGAGGACGCAAAGGCGCGCGCAGGCAGTCAACACTACTCAGCACGCGCCGAAAAAACCTGTTGCTTCGGATAATGCACTCGCACTCGCTCTCTCACTCTCTCGTCGAACAAATAGAGAGGAAGAGAAAGAGAGAGAGAGTGAGAGAGAGAGGGAAAGAGAGAGAAAGAGAGAGAGAGAAAGGAGAGGCAACGTGGACGACAAGCTGTGAGCAGGCCAAAGCATCATCGTAAATATATAGTCACGGTGTAACCTAAAGGTGGCTGTTACGCCAAATTATTTTCAAGTGTTACTCACCCTGAGCGACGGCTAGATGCCGAGGACGATGCACCTAATACTTTGCCCAAGATCAGGTTGCACATAGCCAGCGGAGTAATGGAATGCACCAGCCATATTGTTTATAACGTATACGTACGACGACGACTGCACTGAAAGAATTGGCCGTACACGGCGCACACGAGCGAGGCCTCCCACAAGACTGCTGTTTCTCTGTCTAGTCCAGTGCAGTCAGGCAATATCTATAGTTTGTAGCGCCAAGTCGAACGAGCGAGTGCACGTGTACTCGAACGTCCGCGTGTCGATGCGCTCATCTACTTTTCTGCGTCTAACGACATCTCACGAGAGTGCACCGTACTGCACATCAAGTACGTCCGTCGTCCGTACCGTCGGTCGGTTGGATCGCGCTATATCTCTCGAACAAATGATTAATTCGTCGTCGTGTTAGTCCAATTTGAGCGTCGACCGATAAGTACGAGCGCGATATTTGTATTTGGATTTGAATAATAGTACTTCTCACGACTATATTTCTAACGTCTATAGCTGTGTTGCAAGATGTCAACGAGAAACCACGCGAGTTCTCCGTTTATTTTTCGCCAATTGTAAGGAGATAAATAACAATTTGAACTAGCCGTGATTTCCACTAGAATGTTTATTTCTTTATTCTAAGTCGAATGCAATTTTACTACAAGAATGGCTCTTGCCGTTTGTCTTGCTTCCTCTACGGCTGGCAACTGACTCCCTGCCCCTTGAGCCTTTTTCTCGTCGTTACAAGTTTGTTCCTGTTTTGACCACGAACCCTAGCCGTCGTCCCCTTTGATAACGCTTCGACATATCGAATGTCACTCGGCGCCGCTTTCTTACTACTATGATGTCTTCCTTTCTTACGCAACGATTATTATTTTGCCGCGATATCAAGAAATTCTATCGTATACGAGCCGACAACGGAAAATTGGCGTTAAACGCGCTAATCAAGCGTTTATACTTGTGAATTCGTATCCAGCCTACCTACAATATGCACGAAAGTGGTATATATATATATATATATATATATATCTGACTATAAAATAGCAACGACCAGTTCGATTCCGTGAATGTAAAAGAGGTTTCGGCGAAACGTTCGACCAAGATAGAGCGGACAGAGCGGGCAAAGCGCATAGAACGCTACGAGTCTCGTTGTTTAATAATGCTTTGATAGGTAGGAACGAAAATAACCGTAATAAAATGAACGTTCACTTTGCACTTGTGCGTATAATAGTCTAGCATTTACATGTGAAATGCTCATCGAAAAAAAATTACGTAAATCGATATAACCACGCGCGTCGTATTCGATAAGAAGAGTTCGAATGAGATATTCATGCGCGTCAGACTACAGCCTTCCCTCGAGTATGATTCTTTAATCAAAACGGCAAATATTTGCCACGGCTGTCGGCCCTTAATGTAGCTGCTACTCCACTCCGTATCGCGAGTTGACAACTACAGCGATCTTGCGAAAATTCCATTGCTAATAACGGTTTATCGAGTTGTTTTTCTTTCGCGCGAAATAAACTTGAAAAGTCAGTTAACCATGAAATCAAAGGTTCGCCCAGATAATGCATTCGAGATATATCGCGTATTTTTATGGGTTCTCGGCGTTTGGCCACTCGAAGGACAAACTCTCTTCAAGACGTCTCGCCTGATGGTCGCTACCATTGTCCAGGTGAATGTCAATTAATTAATAAAAAACCGCAACTGCGTATCGCCGCGCCTTCGCAGAGCGTAACGCTACGTAAGCGTAGACTGCTCGAAATTGTGACGTATTACAAACGATATTACTTACCGACGATCAGGCGACCTTGGCAATACACACTACTGCCGAACTCTATCTGAACAATGGCAAAATATCGGCGATGGTCGACGTCGTCCTCTTTTGCAGTTCGGCATATTTGACACTCGTCAAAACGATTGGTCTTCACGTTCATCGTCGGAAAATTGCCGAAAATTTGGAGTGTTGTCGCGACGATTGGGCGCAAACGACGGATGAGAATTCGTTAAGAATCATGAGAGAGCATTTGAAGGTAGATAACACGTTACATTTTTACACAAGCTTCGATCGTCGAGTCGTACAGCACGTCGTTCGGAAACACGTCTGAGCGTGTTGTCCGAGCGCGTTGTCCGAGCGCGTTGTCTCGTGTCGATTGTTGATTTTAATTTCAACGGAAATTGCTCCCAAGGTATACAGATGTCAATTTTTGTTGTACAACTCGTGCGGCTACATTGGTACGATAATGTTCGTGATCCGAACGATCGTTGTTAATTTCCTCGTAAAGCGTCAATTGGATCCCAATGAAGATTTCGAATACGCTCTTGCCTGTCAAACCTCGTTTTTATCGCCACAATTTATAGCTTATTTTTACGCGCCTATTCTGACGGTACAATTCGTCCAATTACTTTATTGCTGCACCAGCGGAGCTTGTACGGACTGTTTTTTTTTTGGCCTCGCCTATCACTTGAGTGGCCAATTCGAAATTCTCAAAGTCGAGTGGCAAACCTTAGGAACCAACGAGAAATCCACCGAGAGTCAATCGCTCAAAGTGATTCGATTGATAAAAAGGCATAAAAAGCTGGTGAAGCTCGGTGAAAACTTGGAAGCGAGCTTCAACAATACCGTGTTGATACAACTGATAACGAGCATTAGCCTCATCTGCGTGAGTGGTAATTATCAGGATTGTTTTCCTCGGTGACGTTCTAATACGACCACCAGCTTCCTTAAAGCCTCGTTCGTTTCTAGGATGTAGCGTGCTCGTATCGTTAATGAACAACGACTACATAACGATGACAATGAGCACAAACTGCATATGTTTCATGATGACCGAATCCTTCATTTACGGCTACGCGAGCGATTACCTCAACACGCAAAGTCAAAGTATCGTCGTAGCTGCTTGCGCTAACCAGTGGTATCGATTGGACAATGCTTTGAAGAAAAATTTAATTTTCGTCATGATGCGCGCGGAAACACCGCTGGGTATCACCGCTGGCAAATTTTTTCTAGTCACTCGTAATACCGTTATCGTTTTGATAAAAACCTCCTTTTCGTTTCTGTCGGTGTTGCGGCTTACGCTGCAAAAATCCGCTTAATTGGCCTAATATCCGCAGACGTCGATCACGCGCTCACAAATCAATCGCTATACAACAAAAACGAGAACCAGTTGATTTTATCGGGTTATATAACCGAATATATGTATTGCACCAAATTAAAAAACAGTTTAAATGAGATTCACGTGAGTAATCTATAATCGACTCTGATAACCAGATACCGTGCACGTGAACGCTGCTAAACGCAAATTGCAGAGATACCGATTAGACCGCTACTACTACTACTACTACTACTATCCGATTTACAACTTGATTTTTCCTTGTCGAGCTAAAAACTAATCTTGCGTTTGTACTCTCGCGACGTGCAGTTGTAGTATGTCTTGGTTCTACTGCACAAGCGCGCTGCACACCACGTTTCGTTGTGAATGTCGTTGCGAAACACCTAAAACGCCAAGTTTTTTCAAGTTCACGTTTGCTTACGTTATATATTACATTATATGTCGAATTGTTGTTTTTACGAAAAGCCTTATCGTGCTCTTCTGTGTAATCAGCTATGTAGTTCTCGAATGACGATGAGTTGCCAACTTTGTGATCTGCGTGTCAGTTTCAATCGAGTGATTGCCAAAGAACCAAGTGCAACAAAACACAGACCTTTTTTTTTGATCGTTGGATAATTATCGTTCCCTGTACTTGATCGCAATGGCCATTCTAACGACGGATTGGGCTCAAGATGTATTTTTTTGCGTAACTTTATTGTTACTGGGGTGTTATTTGTACTTGACGCGAAACTTTAATTATTGGAGAGATGTGGGCGTTAAACATATGACTCCGAGTGTTTTCTTTGGAAATCTTGGCTCGTGTATTCTTGGCGCGAAAGCCCCTTTCGAGGTGATCCAGAACGTTTATGAAACTGGCCGAGGCGAAAGGCTGATGGGTTTTTACGCCATAGATCAACCGTATTTGTTGATTCGGGATCCAGAATTCATACGACATATTTTGGTCAAAGACTTCTCGAATTTTAGCAATAAAATGTTGGCGGCTAGCGACAACGATTCGTTGGGAAAATCAAATTTGTTTCTCGTCAAAAATCCACCGTGGAAATACATAAGACACAAGTTAAGCCCTGTCTTTACGTCGGGCAAACTGAAAAAGATGTTCGATTTGATGCTGGAGATTTTGGAGGACTTTGAAATTTACTGTGACACCTTGGGCGTTGACGGTAAGAGTTTCATTCTTTGATCAATGCAATAGGAGGTAGGTTGAGTGATACCGGACGGAGTGGAGCGACGCTTTTCGTTTGAACCGATGTACAATTAAGGGACTGCTAACGAAAAAACCTTATTTTACGCAGAGCACGTTTGGAGATCCGTGGAGATAAAAGATGCGTGCGCGAATCTCACCACGGATTTCATTGGTATAACTGCTTTTGGATTGAAGTTAAATTCACTGACAAATCCAAACGCCGAGTTTCGAAAATATGGAAAAGCTATGTTCAGAACTAGTTACAAGCGCTATTTGCAAATGCTGGCTATTTTCTTCGTGCCAACAATGCGACGTTATACCAATCCAAAATTTTTCGACGACAAAGGATCGGAATTCTTCAAAACTACTTTTTGGGACGTCATCAACGAGAGAATAAAAGTGGGAAACAAGCGAAACGATTTGATCGATCTTCTCATTGAGATGAAAAAAAATCAAGAAAACGACAACTCTGACGCTTACAGTATGTATATATCCGTTTTATTTTTGCGCATTCGCGGTCGAGTGATTTTCTCAGCTGTATCACGTGGAAAGCTGAATCGCTAATTTTCTACTTTTTGCAACGTCTCGATTAATTGGCAATAATTAACTATCTGCGCAAAACGTTCCACTTATCGTTTTTAGACCGTTTTTCGCGTGTTCGCGTTACGCGTTGTGTCGTGGCTCGTCATTTTCCATCTTTTTTTTACAATTTCCGCACACCTACACGTACGTACATGTATTTTCATGTTTTTTTCATCTCGTCATAAGAATTGGAAGGAGATGCATTAGTTGCGCAAGCAGCGGCCTTTTTTTCCGGAGGCTTTGAAACTTCATCGACAACGATGTCGTTTGCACTGTACGAATTAGCGAGAAATCAAGAGATCCAAGATAGACTACGAAAAGACGTATTGAGCGCTATGGAAAGGGACGGTGGTAAAATAACTTTCGATTGGGTAAGTTTTATGGAAATAATTCGTACATCCGTATCGGCTGTTTGTCGACGCATTCGAGTTTCGTTTATAGGTATCAACCCTTCCGTATCTAAATATGGTAGTGCAAGAAACACTCAGATTATATCCAATATTAGCATGGTTGGATCGAGTTCCGGAAAATGACTACACTTTTCCTGGAACGAATATAACGGTGAAAAAAAATATACCTTTCATATTACCGATGCGAGCCCTACACACGGATCCCAATTACTTTCCAGATCCAAACAGATTTGATCCAGAACGTTTTTCCGAAAAAAACAAAAGTAGCATTGTTCCATTTACGTTTTTTCCTTTTGGAGACGGACCTCGACATTGTATAGGTAAACGTTTTCCTTTTTCATTTTCTTTTCGAGTCGTCAAGTTTAGGCTGACGTTCTTTGTAAATATTCATAACGCTAATCTATCGTTATAGGTGAAAGATTGGGTTTTACCCAGACGAAACTCGGTCTAGTGAATTTTATCACTCGATACGAATTCACTGTTTGTGAAAAAACGCCAGTACCAATGAAGTTTGATAGAGGCAGCGTACTCATGCACTCGTCCGGTGGATTGTATTTAAATCTTCGAAAACGTGTAAAATAGAGAAGATTTCGATTTATTTTTCACAATGTATAATTCAACGATGTAACGATAGTAAACAACTGTAAACAAATAACAATGTCTCTTGATTTTTTTTTTGCAACCCCTACCGAGAGTTCTGTTGGTACGACGAATTCTAATTCAACCGTTCGCGTGAATTTTTTGAGAAAACCTGAAATAAACGAATAAATGTCGTTTCTATTTTGAAGGTATTATTTAGTCATTGATTTTCATTGATTATGGGCAATTTAAAACGTCACTCTTTAGAATCCAAGTAACATACATGTGTGTATACAGTGTACATACATACATAAATACGTACAGGGACAGCACAGAGGTCGTAGCAGTAGAGGAACACAAAGTGTAGACAAAATTTACTTCTGCTTGTCCGTCGATCCAATTTGAGTGCGATAGTAATTTTATTTTATTTGTAATGACAAGGAGAATGACTGATTATCCGATATTTACGTACTAGTGCGTTCGTTAATACGTTTTAATAGCTATGGCAGTTAATATTTTAAGAAGGGTACGTTCTGTTAAACTCGTCTTTTACCGTGCATTTAAACGACATTTCCTAACCTACAAACCTTTTACAAATAAAAGTATTTACTGAATATTTCTTACGATATGTACACGCTTTATTATAAAAATGTACCGATGCACTGTTTTAGCTATTGCCTTCAGGTAACCTGAGAACTATAAATACGCCAGTGTCGAGGTGCTACGCTATTTACGAACCAGACTATTTGGAGGTTATATTTGGTATTCTTTAATCTATGCGGCTCTTTAAAATTACTAATTGCCAATAAAATTTTACAGGCGTTAAAACCGAAATATCCTATGTATCCTCCTTTGATCGTAAAACTTCGAGGCTATGATTATCCCATTTTGGAAAAATACCAAAGTTATGTACACAAAATAGCAAATATTATGGATTTCGACGTCGAAGATAGGTAAACTATTTTGAGTGATGCGTACGTTTCATTTATAATATCAGTTCTGTATAATTTATCAAAATTTTAACTTTAGCTATGCTGTACCTGCTAAAGACTTGAAAATCATAAAATACAAACCCATGTCAACAGTAGCAGATGCAGAATATCTCATAAGAATATTTGAACGAAATTTAAAAATATCCGATATACCTGGTGTAAGATTAAAAATTTTTATAAAAGCTATGCAGAGGGCTATACCTTCTGGAGTCATGTTAGATATTGAAGAATGGACTTACGAAAAAGAAAAATACAGATTCATACCGGATAAAGAATTGCTAGACCTCAAAGATGAACTGGAAGAATGTCAAAAGCCTAAAAAATAACGCAGCAATATTGCAAATAAGAAAAATAGATGTTTTCTGAAGTTATAGAATGCAAAACTTTTGTATCGTATAAAATTTTATTTTTTTTCTTTTTATAAAAGTAAATAAAAGTATGTATTTACAATATATTATGTATAAAAATATGTGAATATTGCTATAATAATACTCTGTTATTACATAACGAAAGTTCTAGTTCAATTTATTCTAAATATAATCATTTCACATCAGTTTCATACTATAGAAGACCAAAATGAACGACTTTGATTTTGGCAGGTTCTGGTTTTTTAAGAGCATCTTTTGCTTCGTTGCATTCATCTTCTATTAAATAAAGGCAAATACGTTTGCATATATAGGTATACGCTATTAGAATAAAACGTAATAACAACTTACTAGACAGAGGCTGGAAATCCTTTAGATAATCTTCATTTCCTAAACAAAGAGGTAAACTTTCGGCCAATTCACGTTTCGGATCCATGGAATGCGTTTGAGTAATTGTTTTCTTCTGAATGGGGCGATTCGTTGAACTCTGTCAATTTGTTAAAAACTGAAATAACTTTGAGAACTCTGATTTATCGAATAAAATTTACTTGAATACTTACAGAATTTGGTACTAATATATGTGTAACTGTATCGGAAAATTTAACTTTTGGCTTTTCCGCGATGACCGACGAAACATCCATGGTGGTTGATAAGGAGGAATTTTTGTCAATGGGAGAAGGAGTATTATTTATAACAGGCAGTGGTGGTACATTCGAAGACAACTTATGCTCCCTGATGGGAGTAGTGTTTGTACTATTTTGTGTATGAGCTAATTTGAACGATCTACTTTCATATTTCGTTGGAATGCTATAACTATTCGATTTTCCATGATTTATACTGGAATGTGGTGTATTCAAATTATCACAACTATTGTGGAACGGTACGTAATCGAGATCGTAATCCAGTCGATATTTACGAGTTGATTGAAAGTTACTATTCTTTTGATGGTTTTGCAAGATGTTTGATATAGAATTTTGTTGGTGTAAAAAGTTAGGCACTGTATGTACTGGTTTAACGTGTTGATATTTCAAAAGCGTATTGTCGATATCCGATAAACCGGGACTACTCTTAGATATTCCATAATTTTTTTTTGGCAAGTTATGAATATAACTAGCTAACGGATCAGTTATTAACGGCGGCGGCGGTGGTATACTTATGGAATGCATTTGATTGGACGTTGAAGTACTATTTGTACTACTTTCACACGAATTCGAGTTGGTATCATCGTTAGGATCTTCAGGATCGTTAAACGAAGTCGACATCAGATTACTACCCGAATTAAAAAGTGCTAATGGTTCAGCCGACGGTGCGATTGATTTTGTCGTTGGGATTCCTATGTTAACTGATTGCACAGTATTGGACAATTGCGAATGAAAAGATTTTGAACTCCTCAGTATTGGCAACCCACTCAATTTTGCGTCATTTTTTACAAAGTCAGAATTGAGATGAGCATCATTGATCAAGCTAGGAATTGTATTCGACAAGCGATGACTAAAAGACGTGGTCATTATATTACTACTAGTATTATCTATGGAAGACGTTACAATTAATGGAGCTTCCCTGGGCTCCATTGGTGCACTGGTATAAGGGTCAGGTGCAGCATTACTTATTTGATAAGAGCTTGCAATATTTTCTAAAGACATACTATTTAGCGAAGATTGGGCCTCACTAGGGGTCAATTGATTGGCAATCGACAGGTTTTTGAATGGAGTTATCAGATTGTCGTAACTTCTCATAGATTGAGTGTACCCTGGATTTGTTAATGAGGCGAAAGCAGTCGGATTTTCATCAGGCACGGTGGTCAAGTAGGAGTTTGGAATGAAGTTAGGTGTAGAAAAGTTGTAAGAAGTGGAAGGAATATTGCATTTTGATACATTGAAAGATGTGGACATTAAATTAGTTTCAGTCTTATAGAGTTCGTTGAAGGGAGTAGACATTAGACCAACGTTGTCATAAAGAGGAGGATAGAGAATAGGGAGAGGCGGAGCTTGACTCTGTGAATTCCTCGAATACTTATGCTTCGAAGGGCGCTTCAGGTGAATCTTTCCCTTCTTTGAGAATTCCTCACTTTCGGAATCTTCCGTATACGACTCGTCTTTTTCGCTACCAGAATCCGAGCAAAGGGAACACGAAGGTCGCGAGCACGTCGAATCTAATGAATGGATAATAGATACGTTGAATGAATTGAGTTGACAATTGAATATAATAGTTGTATAACACTTACGCGAACTACTACGTGAACTATTACATCTACTAATTATTTCTTCTGCTTTTTCCTTGGCAGCAGCTGCCATTTCTGCATCTTTCAGTACTACTGCATAAAAATGTATGTCCATGAAGAGATCATGGTCATTTAAGTCAATTGCTAAACGAAATGCTTTTTCAAAAAGTCTGTATCTGCAAGTATGATCAATCTATTTTAGAGACGAGATGGAATATTTTCTAGTAGTACCCTCGAGATCAAATTGTACCTTAAAAGATGATGAAAAAATCGTCTTGTTAAGTCCCTGACTTCATCGCCATATTCGTCAACAATCAATTGATTCAGAGGTTTTACCGGGACATGAAAACTTCCCAATGCATTTTGAATGAGATCTTTAAAATTAAAGATATCGTAAAAATGAAGTTGCTTTACAACAATGGCAATGATATTTTTAAAAGAAACCTACTCTCTCGATCTGGCGTTAAAGGTTGCTTAAATAAATAATTAACTATTTGATTTAATGAGTGCATGCAAACATGTGGACTTGTTTCCCAATTGAGTGCTAAAAGAAGGGATGTTGCTTGTTGTACTTGAGATAAAGTTAAATATCGTTGCACTAAGATATCTCCAGAAAAATTGGCTCCTTCGACCACTCTAACAATAGCAATAGGGCCTCTATAATGAACAATCTTATTAACGATGTGTTATGATTGAGTGTCTCGTCACATTCAACAATTCGTTGGCTTCATCAGACCTACCTTTCAAATAATAGTAGAAACAGCGCGTCTCCATGATTATAATAATCAACGAAAGCATTTGGTTCATTTTTTTTGCACCACTCCAATCTCATGAGAGCCGGTTGTGTCCTAGTTTATTGAAATTGGTATTAACTCATGAAAAGCCAAGTTACTACTTTGGGCCAAGATTAAGGTAAAAAAGTGTACAACAAATTACCTAAAATATGAAGATAAGTCTACAATGTTAGCAGGTGCAATATCTTCGCTCAACATTTGAATCTTGATACAGTTCAATGCTAAATCGAAATTTTGAATTTGCCCACGTTCATTGCCAATAGCAAATACATTGCCATCACTGTGCCAACATGCTAAAGTAGGTATCTGAAAAAAACGTATTTCAAACGAAAATTTAACGAAATCTATAAGGCTTAGTTATAAGTAAACTTACAAAAGCTGCTTTTGTGCTGTTATTCGTGCCTTTCATTTGATCGTGAAGCGTAATCGAACCATCTATGCAACATAATAACAGCATTTCTTGATTGGGTGAAAATCTTACGCAACTAGTGTGTGTTGGTAAGGGTATGGACACTACTGCTATCCTTTGTAGTTTATCATTTTGCGAGACTTCGTATGTTCTCCATTCAACTGTAACTTCTCCCTATAATGTGAAAGAAATACGATAGAAATAAAAAATAAAAAAAGCGATTTAATACATAATTTGTTTACTCACTTTACGGGATACTTTCTGTTCCAAAGAGTGGATGACATTGTTATACATAGTGTTGAATAACAAACACAAAGGGTCAAACTCTGTTCTAAGATAGCATAACAATTCAAATTTTTTACTGAAATAAAAAGTATTATAATCAGTATGATTCCACCATCTGTTCCATACTAGATGGTATCCATGGAAATAAACAAAACAATCAATTTTTCAGTCAGTGTAAAGTAAAATCTATCATTGTAAATCTTTTTCAGTGTATTTATCTGCAATTCAAGATTTGTAGAATAAAAGAAATTCATTGTTGATAAAATGTCACAGTCTTGGAACGCACATTGGGTTGAAGATGGTTTTAGATCAAAGCGACTAGGAAATTGGGAAGTACCTAAATGGTATGCTCAGTGGCCTGACATGCATTGTACAACAACACAATTTGAAGCACATAAAAATGGAAGACTATTCACCAGTATTAAAAGATCTAAGAATCCTTGGAGCAATTTTAAGGTATTTATGGCTGATTTTACAACAAACCTTTTCCTTCAGTGTGTTGTCAATTTAGGGTACATGGGAACTACCATTGAAAATAGATAGGAAAACTGCAGAAAAACTTTCTACAGAAGGTACAGAATTTAAAAAAGCTTTTTGGGATGCTCATGAAGCAAAGAATCTGGAAATTTGTCAGAGAGATTGCAAAGGTACTCGGAATTCAAACGAAAATTATTGAACTGTAAATATGTTAACACTTTGTTCTTCTTTCAAGGAAAGTGTAATCACAAAAATAGAAAAATTAATAATAACGAGGTAAAAATTAATAGTAAAATAGATCAATTGAACAGTAATAATAACATTAAAAGGGAAGATTCTCATGATTCTATATCAAAGAAGTCAAATAATGATAGTCAGGAATTTGAAGAAAATTATAAAATCAAGGAGGCTTGTTTAATATGAATTAACATGTACTGACCCCGTTAGTCTATAAAGATGTACATTAGCACGATCATGTTCTTTCACTGTTGGACTCCATGGATACACTTCATTCATTGTTGATTTCCACCAGATTAATATCTAAAACAAAATAGTAAAAATAGCATTTTTTTAACCAGTTGTCAGTTTTAATTTGCATACCAAGTCTTCAGTTCTATTATGTTCAATTTTCTTTTCTAAGCGGCGACCACTAGGTCCACAGAGATCAAATGTTGATAGCTTTGGATCCAGGTGGCTAATTTTTTCAAAAATATTTTTCTTTGGTTTTAAAAAATTCACCAAAGTCACTTGACAATCATTGTAAGTGCAAATCAAATAATTTTTAGTAATAATAGCTGAAAAATATATAGCTGCTAAGTTTACTGCAATATTATTAATTATTTTCTGGATAACCACATTTTTACCATCAGATAAGCGATCAGACAATTTGCCAACCAAGTATTTATCAAACACAATTTTTTGAATATCACCAGTTCGAAGATCAATTTGAATATATATTAAAAGGCCAGAACTTAGCATGATTTGCATCGTGCAATAATCAAACCATTGGCAATATATAGTAGAGCACTCGTTCAATTGTTCTTCCAAGTACTTAATAGAATCTTTCATTTTATTTCCTTTTTTATTTTGTGGAGTAAAGACCATCCCACGTTTTTGAGCATAAGATTTTTTACCTTCTTCATACACGTTTTCCATTTTTTTGTCATGATAACTGTAAACGATAAGATTTTATCATACAATCAGTTAAATTACATATTTGGCTATCGATAAAATATTTTTGTTGTATAAAACTTATTAAGAGTAACAAAAGTAAAAAAAAATTATTATTGAACAGTACTTTTATTATATAAAATCGCTCAATTAATAGTGCACTTGGCCGTTTTGTTCTTATCCACGTAATAATTAAGTACCGTTTTACGATGGAATGTTAATTGCCTTGTGGAAAAAGCGAAAAAATAAAAATTGTGTTCTACCTGAAAGCTCCAAAATCGGTTTCCTTAATACTGACATCATTGTCAAAAGTCCAAAAATTTAATTCGCCCAATAAGACGAACATTCTCTTTAAAAGTAAGTTGTACTTGCGCCGATATGTCAACCCGCTTGACTGTATACAAACAAGCGGAGCAAAAAGTTATGTAGGTTATGTTATGTTGACGTAGACTGTACGTGCATAGATAGACGTACAGATCGTTTAGATCGATATAAATCGAAGATTTTTTTAGTCGATTGATCGCTTGGTTTTCTCTGATCACGTGACTAAAGTTTACAATTTAGTTTAGGTTATTAAACTGTCCAGAACGTCCAAGCTCTGGAAAAAATACTAATAACGTTGTTATAACACTTTCTGTAATAGCTTTGTGCACTTTTATAATTAATTTGGTCACATTCCATTTAAGTTTTTCTTGAACAAATTAATTCATAATGTTCCGGCGTAATAAAGGCGGAGAACCTTTTATTTACGTTAATTTGGAAGAACCACTGACAGGTTATGCTTGCACAGAGATGGTTATTGAAATTATAAAGTACATTATGTATCAAAAACAACAAATTCCATTATCTTGTGATTCTTTGGTGAAGCTTCATGCCAACTCAAAACCTACAGACAGGAACTTTTCGTCTATGCAAAATTTAGTTGGTTCAATGTGCAATGTGTCAGATCAATTGGCTTCCCAATTTAATATTGAAGGATGTAGTATTAAAGACATTCTCATTGTCATTGGTGCTACAATTGTTTCTCCGAAATTCAGCATTCGACTGGAATTACCTGACAATATTTTGAACAGCAAAATTCATTTGAGACATCAGCACTCTGTTCGTAAGGCTTTATTGAGTGTAATGAGGTAAACTTTTTTATTTTTTTTGATTATTATATTATTTTATAATTGTTTAAAATGCAGATTATTTATTTTCAGATCTATTTTTGAATGTAGTGAATTCCAAGATGAACTCACTGTTCCATTAGGGCCTACAAATACATTTGTACTCATCAACAAAAAAGATCCCTATAAAATTTCCGAATTTTTTGTACCTAAACCACAATTTGATGTTTCTCATCAGAACACTGCATCATTCTGTATAAAATTCAACTACATCGAAAATAATCAGTTGAATTGCAATTGTGACAGACTTGTACATATTCATCATGATTCGGAAGAAAGTATCAATGTAGTAAAACCAAGAAAATGTGATTCCGATCTTTCTTATCAGTGGTATCAGTCAAAAGAGATTTTTAAAGGATTCAAATTTTTAAGATAATACTAGATAGCAATTAATAGACATTGTTTTTGTAAAAACGTCTAGAACAAATTTAATTTATCAAACGACACAAAGTGATTCAGAACAAGACTTATAAAATCTAGTTATAATTTACTTTTGCAAAAAGTAATTAATAATTTTAAGCTGAAACTTAACGATAATTACTTGTAAAACAGCGCATA